>VXAB01008653.1:26349-38568 GCA_013399175.1 Odontophorus gujanensis | reverse complement strand
TTTTTTTTTTTTTTCTACTTGCTTCCTTTCTCTCATCCGAGAGGGCATTTACAGCAGTGAGGCAGTGAGCTGCTGCAGGAAGGAAGGAGAAAAGTAGGGCTAAAGGGGTAAAAATGAAAGCTAAAAGGTAAAAAACACCCTTTGTCGTCTTCATTTCTTCTTTTGTTGTGCTGGAGGACGGTGGTGAAAAGAGACATTCCACTCCAAATGCAATGAAAGCAGTGCTGACAAACAGCGATTTTTGGCCTGTGTTCTTTGACACGAGCAGGGAGGAGGCATTCGTCCCTCCATGTGTTTTCTGGAGCCAATGTGGTTTGGGCAACGCCAACCCAATTGCATGGGGTGACCACGATGTGTTGTTAACAGGAGCTCCTGAGCACACTCTGCTCCTTGCTAGAGTATTTCTGTTTGAATCATGAACCATTCAGGTTGGAGAACGCCTCTAAGACCTCCAAAGCCAACCCCAGCCCATCCCACTATGCCCACAGATCGTGTTCTCAAGTGCCCCATCCTCACAGTTCCAGAACAGCTCTGGGGACGGTGACCCCACCACCTCCTAGGCAGCTGTACCAGTGCTGACCACTCTTTTGGAGATGAAATTCTTCCTAATACCCAACTTATATACTTTTATTTGCTGCTGCACCTTTCATTGATGTGAAGAGTGGATGCTTCCAGTGGAACAACTGCACATTCAGGGCAAAGACAGCTCTAAATCCTCAACAAACTTCCTTTAGAACTGTATCGGTAATCCGTGGTTACACTATTAATGCAGTATTAAAAGGACTTGAGGCCACTCACCGAACTTCTATTTCAAGTAAATAATTACTGGAGCTGAGATAATTTATGAAATTAAATTGAAAAGCCCAGATGCGCTTTATATTTATTTTCAAGAAGTTTATTTATTTATTTTTTAAATACTGCGTCCAAAACAGCACTGATTCTTATGCTGCAGTACCCAGAGGCTCTGCACTTTGGCTGGAATGCCTGTGTGGCAGCACAGGGCCTTCTGTGGGTCAGCAAAGGGCAGATGTAGATTTGTTCTGAGTGAAGCAGTGGGTGGTTTGGGTGTGATTTAATGCCCGTGGTCTGGCTCTTGCTCTGCTAGACAGGGTCTTCATTTTGCATTTTGTGTCCCCAAGCAAAAACGTAGACAGACTCTTCTGAATTTGCTTGGAAGTAAACAAACAGAAATCCTTATCATTTCTTACACTGAAAGTACGTTGGCAGGAACCAAAGGGATGCATTATATATTATGTCATTTGCGTCCCATTTGCCTTTTAAAGAAATGAGAGAGAAAGATGAAAAGGAATGTTTGATGGCGCTTCCTATCATCTCTACAAAAGAGCTCTGCACTGAACTGTTGGGCTTCTGCGAGGAGCGCCGCGTGATTCAACTTCCACACGGCACGACAGAGCAGGGAAGGGCTGGGACAGCACACACTCTCATTTCAGCTCGTTTCGTACCTTCGTTTGTGCCAGGATAACGTGATGCTAACATTGGTTCTCGGACAGACATGTAATGCTGATAGCTCTTGGGTAGAGAGATCCCTTAATGGCAGCTTGTACAGGATTTGGTCGTATCTCATTTGTTGGTCATTTACAAGCAAGGCTGTTTCAATCAGCTGGTAATTTTTCATAAAGCGTTTTGATTAAATAAATAACGAGAGCGTGAGCGCAAAACGTTGTTTTATTATTCAGAAAGCTCCGCAATCATAAGTGCTCTATTGATTGAGCTTTCCAAGTGCTCTGCACATAAATAACCGCTCACGTAAATAACGCCGTCAAAACCACTGGTGCCGTTCGCCAAAGGAAGGCAGCTCTTGCACAGGTGAGGGAGGGGGGGGCATGAAATTCCCTTCTTCTGTCATGTTCTCCACATCCAATAGGAGAATAACAACTGTGAGAGCCACAGACATTATCGAGGAGCACGGAGAGCTGCTGTTGCCTGGTTTGAAGCAGATATTGTGTTTGATACTGGGTGTTTTCAGATTGTCAAGAATCATGGGGCTCCCCCACGTCTACCCGTAGGGGATCGGAGGGAGGATGGAGCACTTCAGTGGGGTTTTATCCATGGTTTGCTGAGATGCATAACGAATTGGTGCTAAATCTGAACCTCAAGAAGATGCTGGTGTTTAGAAACAGGGAAGCTGTTGCATAATACGGGAAGTGGAGATGAGAATCCTTTATACGCCACGGTTACTTCAGAAGCAAGAATAAACAATATTTAAAAATGTATAAACACAGATGGCATATTTTCCTTAAAAAAAAAAAAAGTTTTGAGAAAAATAAAAACCTCTTAAAATAGAATAAAATATGAAAAGGAGGAGAAGTAGGTCACAAAAAAAAAAAAAAAAAGGGGAATTCAAAGTGAGGGAGGAAACTAACAAAGTGGAAATCAAAGACAGAGTACTGTGCAGCTGCATGGGGTCGTCACGGGGACCATCCCGCCAGCATCTCTGGAATGGCAATGGGAGGAGTGGGATCCCTGCCCCGTGGTGATGGCAGTGGTGAGGCTGTCCCTTTGCTCTACTGCAAAGGGAATATGAAAAGCAGAGTTGCATTGCCTGGGAGTTGCTCAGGAATTGGCGACGAAGGGGAGAGGCATTTGAAAGACTCATTTATTTGCGCCATTAACCATTTTAACTGCCTCTCTCAGATAACAATCATTGCAACGGTTAGAGGAGCAGGTGTTGGAGTAATAAGGGTGATTGAAAAGCGTTGGATGGTCATTATTATTAACACCCATCATAAAAATGGAACGGGGATGCGTATACGCCCTGTGTTCTTTTATGCCCTTCTGTTTTATGGTCTGGTGATTCTCCTACCTGGGCTGTCCCAGGGCAAGCTGCTTTGGTCTGGTCCAACCTCAGCACCTGAGGATACTCATTCCTTCACTCTCTGTGCAGAATAATTGCACATGGTGGTCAGTTGTCTCCTGCTGAAACCTCTGCAGTGAGGACTTAGCTCTTAATGAATTCCAGTGGTAGAAATATGAGTTTGTTTGGCTGGTGTTCTTTTAAAAATTACTTCTGCTTCCCAGAGATGAGTAAGCACGTGGGTTGTGTAAAAAAAAAAAAAGACACTAATTGTGTAAAAACACACTGATTTTGTAAAAACAGCACTGAGGGAGCAGCATCTCTGCTACTCCAGCAAGGTGAACGTGCGGAGCCTCTGCCGTTCTTTGCAGAATGTCCCTCTGGAGGGACCCAACACCCAGTGGGAAAACTGAGCTGGAGAAATGCAGCTCAGAAATACCACACACCTTTCTAACAATGAGAGTAATTAAACGCTGGAGCACTTTAACAAAGGAAATGATGAATTTGCCATCGTTTGCTGTCTTCGAGTGGAGATTGGATGGGTTCCTAGAAGATAAGCTTTAATTCAAGTGCACGATTGGACTCTGTAGTGTTAAATTATGGATAAGATGAGTAACTCCCTCCACCAGAGGACTGAGAGGGTGCGATATTCTGACATATGTTAAGCAGTAAATCAGATTAGACTATCGGAGCGGCCCCTCTTGGCCCCAAAGCCCATAAATATTCACTTCCATTATAATTAGCTCTTGCACCGCTTGCGCTCCGGTTTACCAGGTGACCATAGAAACGTCAAAGTGCTTCGAAGCAAATCTTGTTGCCACAGGAGAACATATGGATTGTGTCACTGGCTCTGGTGGGAGCCAGATCGGGCCAGGAAGGAGGCACAGCCTCCAACCCAGCAAGGTTGGGACCTCGCTCTAATCTCACCCTTAGGCTCTACAAGGGAAAATGGCAGCTCTGGCTCTCGAGCTGCTATTTATTCATTCACACTTAAGGCTACATTTCTTGCTGAATCAAAGGCTTTAGCAGCAGATCTAGTGCTTTTAAGTCAGCTGTGTTTGATGAGGGCAGATTGGTGGTTTGTCCTTTGCTCTCGCAGCCCCGTGGAGGACCTTTATGCTGGTGGGCAGCTAAGGAGATGTGGGGCGATGGGCTGGGGAATCTGGATCACCGCAGTGGGGCTGGGATGCTGCGTGCCCACCCCACCTCCCAGCCCCAAGCTTCTCTCTCCAGGCACATAATACTTCTCAGGGCAGAGCATCGCTGTGGGTTGCTGCTTTTGGAGGGTTTTCATGCTGTTTATTGAAGGTGTTTTATTTCTGAATTGTAGCTTCAGGTTAAATTCCTCGCTGTTGAAGCCGGCGGCTGCAGCAACACCTCAAAGCTGCAGAGGTATTGGATGTGAGGAGAGACTTTTTTTCTTTGCTGAGAATCAGCATTTTGTGTGGTTTGTTGCCACCAGGAGCAGGATTAGAGTCCCTGCAGGAAAACCGGCAAGAATAGCTTTCTCTTTTTCCTTTTTTTTTCTCTCTGCCTTTAAGTTGAGCAAATAAGTCAACGGAGGGAAAAAATAGGGAGTGTGAGCACCCAGCAGACAGATGAACCAGTTCACTGCCTGTCTGCATTTAGCTCTGCTCCATGTTCCAGTTTGGTGCAGGAGAAAGGGCATTGCTGGCACCTCTGGGGCTGCCCTCTGCCCCATTGGTGCTGGGGGAGAGCAGGAGCAGGGATACAGCCTTGTGGTATATGGGTTAAGCAAGGATACAGCCTTGTGATGTATAGGAGGAGCAGGGATGCAGTCTTGGGATGTATGAGGGGAGCAGAGATTCAGCCTTAGGATGTACAAGGGGTTTTCAGGAGCTGATGTGGACACTGCCAGAGTGCCCACCCCGTGGGAACAGCAACCAAGGAAACCCTGTTAATATTAATGAGTCCTGAAGGAGTATCAGTGTGGAATCAGCAGACGGTTGTATTTAACTCAAGGGAGGAGGAGTACGTCTCTGCAGCGCCGTGAAGTGTTTGCCCTATGCATGGGAGATCCTTGTGGTGTTATACGTAGGTCTACAATGTATGAAAGGACATTCGTACATTCAGATGCCTCAAGATGTGATCTTGTCATACAAAGCCAATATTTAAAACATGCGCTGCTCATACAGTGGGAGCAGAAAAGCAACAGGTTTTCATTCTGTGTGGGAAAGGAAATGTGATAATCTTCCCCTCTCGTGCTCTTTTGGGTAGCAGCCTATCAGCACACTGGGGCACGCTGCAACAGCGAAATGGAGATCTCTGAAAAACCACTCCAGAATCAGCTTTGGGCTGCATGCCTTTCTGCTGTGCATTTAGCTCAAACACGCTCCGTTTGCACAGTGCGTGGTTTTCCTCCTGGCCAGCCCCCAGGGCTGACTCTGGGATGTGCCTTGTTTGCTTGGTGCTGATAACGGCTCCTCAATTAGGATTTGGACAACAGCTGTGATGCTGCAAAAAGCTGCACTGATGTGGATGGTGGGAGTGAAAGCAGTGTGACTGTGCGTGGGGTGGACCACAGCACCTGGTGCTCCTTCCAAGCACCAGCCCCTGTCATTTTAGCCCACGTAGGATGAAGGGTTTGTGGGCTGCCCTTTCTGTATGTGACGAATCCGTGTAGAACAGGCAACTGGAATATGCATTTGGAGTCACGGTGCTTGGGAGTGCTCCAGGACTGTGGAGATGGGGCACCTGGGGACAGTGGGGTTGGGTTGGGGTTGGACTCGGTGATCGTGGAGACCTTTTCTAACCTTAAAGATTGTTTTTATTTGAAAACAAACGGGTTCTGCTGGTTTGAGCTGACTGAGCAGCACTCACAGCGATACTGCAACACGCTGTGCTGGGGGTGTTCCTCCCCATCAATTAGAGCTCCATCCTAAAAAACAAATGCACAAAATGGTTCAATGAGCGCATAACACTCCCATTAAATCAGTGTGACTCCTCATGCACTTCAAGTGAAGCCTGAACGCTGTTTAGTAAGCTTTTAACCTATTCATTCATACTGCCAAGGGAGTCATGGAAATATTAGGCACTGTAAATGGAACTGAAAAGGGGAAGAACAAGGAAAATACATCAGGAAATGAGAAATCAGCACAAGGGCATACGGAGGTGCAGCCACAGTGTGAGATGTCCTGGGAGGCTGAGGAACTCACCGGGCACCAAAACATCACCGGTGATGACAAAGCAGGAGAGACATCTGATTTCTCATTGGGACTTTAAGAAGCCCACCAGCCCCTGCTCTGAGGGTCTCAGCAAGCACTGATGAGAACTGTTGACGTGGACCTGCAGAGGAATGGCATCACCGTGTGCCCACTGCACATCTGTGACTGACTCGAGATTTAGTTGCACGACAGAGCTTCTGGGCCAGGCACAGTAGTGTGCCCTAATACAGGTTTGAAAACTCGAAACAAATTTTGGAAGTAGAAGCCAGACCCTGAGAAAGACTTGAATCGATTCTTGAGGGAAGCACCCAGCACAGAAAAAGCAGTTACACATTGCTGCTTTTACACGTGGCACAACCACACTGCTGTTAAACACTGCAATATTTATCCTTTGTTTCTTTTGCCTTTAACACTTAAATACTTTGATCTTTTATATGGAACAACTCCCGATTTTTACTTGCTGTGGAACCAGATTTAATTCAGAGCAAAGACAGCCCATAATCACAGCCCATGAACGTGGGATCAAAGAAAATGAATATGCCTCTCATGAATCGACAAGCTAGCAGGGGACAGATTCAGTCACCACTGCAGTTCTGGGCTGGCACTTCAGACCCTTCCCCACTGCTATTTTCATTAGCAAAGAGCTTAATGTTGGTAAAGCTCTGCAGTACCTTCTCCTCAGAAGCTGCTACACTGAAGTAATTACCAATGCAGCAAACATCAGGGACGTGCAGACACAGAAAGATTCAATTACTTTTGTGGTTTTGCCCAATAATCAGTAATAGATTTTTTCCCTTCAGTCTCAATGCTTCTTGTCTTTGCATTTTGGGATATTACTGTTGTCCCTGCTACATGCATTGACCCACCCTGCCACGTGCTTTGCACACTGCTGTTAAGCACTGCAGTTCTGTTATAGAACACAGTATTTCAAGAACATACGTCTGACACAAGAGAAAGACTGTATGAAAATTTCATCTTCCAACAGAACTGTTTTTATTGGTGTAGTGAAAGACTGCATCTAAAACCAGAGAAGTGGAATATCAAACAGCAGATTTTACCTATTACGTATAAACAAAGAAGCTGTTGAGATTTGTGTGTAGATTTCTTGCTCAAACAGAAAAGAAGCAGTGACTTGAACTTCCATCTGCATTTGATCAACTGTTAAGAAACAAGGTAGCATAAGGGTGCAGCATCTCCAAAGACTGGCAAACAGAAAGGAACCTGGAGATACATCTAGTATATGCTGTGGGATGGCTTAGTGAGGTGAGAAATCAGCTGGTAGTTTTATCACTTTCTCCATTCTCTATTAGTTTCCTTTTCTTTTCATCCGTTTTCCTCTTGAAGATGCTATCTCTGTAGAACTGAAGTTCTTTGATGCTTTCCCTGATGTCATCAAGCGCTCTGAAAGAGAATTAAGGAGAGGTTCAAAATGATGCCTGCACACGTCTCCAGCTACATCTAATGTTTCTAAAAAATTCCAGGCAGGAAATAAAGAAATAAAGCTCTGACATGCATGGATCACAAATCTGTCAGAAATAAACACAAGCCTCGCTGTTCTTAGGTACTTGGAAAGCAATAAAAGTCCACCAACACTGACATACCAGAGAGTAATGTACAGCTTATTAGTTTGTGTCACTGTGGGACGTGGAAGCTCTCAAAAGCCAGCAGGTTCTACAGCTTCAACTATTAAAAGCTATTCGCTATCGATCCACGACGACAAAGAGACGAGGGCTCAAGAGACCTGTTTGCAGCTCCTGCTTTGGCCAGTCATCTGCTTTCTCCATCAGCACAGGAGACTGACTTGTTTGGACCCAGTACGTTTTGTTACCCTGCTCTGACTGTGAGGTCTGTGCAGTAGCAGTAATCTTCCTGCACATTTTCACCGTGCAGGAAATCACTGTGTGATTTCCATCAAGAGCTCTACAATCGTCGTTCCTTCTGTTTTTATACCACAGCCTACTCTCCTGCCTAGTGAAGCCATGTCAAAACAAAGAGGTAAAGATACAGTTACTGCCATTCAGGAGAGTCAGAGCTGTACGTAGCAAATAACACCTACAAAAAGCCCAATGTAGGCGTTTTAGTTGCACGGGTGTGCAAATTTAGTCTGAGCAGAAGAAAGAGCAGAATGGATACACTCATTGTGCACAAGGACTTACCAAAGCCTATGGATCCCAAGTTCTACACAAGACCCTCTGTTCAGAAGAGCTTACAATATCAGCAAACGTAGCTTTCTAGAAGTTGAGTGTTAATACCACATAGCGTATTTTCTTCAGAAACCTCAAAGCAAGCTCAACTTTTAAGGATGCCTCAGATGCTGGCGGGAGCATAACTCGAAATGAAACCTTTTCACAGAAAGGAGAACAAGCTCTCTGACATATTACAAACTCAGGAAATAGCCAGGAACAGAACTCTTATCTCCCTATGTGCAGTCTTCCAATTTTAGAGTGTCTATGAACGACTTTTGCCCAATTCAAGGACAGAAAAAAAAGCCCTGTTCAGCTAGCTTTTTCATGTGGTTTCTCACTGCGATGCCTAAGAAGTGATAGATGTATCTACATTGCCAAACAAGCACTGTGGCTTGAATAGTAAACACATGGAATCAGAACAGATAAGGACGTTTTTGATTCTCTGTATTTTTGTAATTCCTTTCCTTACTCTACCCAGGCTTCCGGCTGGAGAATACAAACTATGTGACAGGGTGCAGGATCGTACCACCTCTGCTGTCTTTTTCATTAGAACAAACATGACTGGAAATCAAAGGAAGCACACGGCTCCAGATCCTGCTCATGAGGTGCATGGCTCCTGTGTGACACGCCATGCTTTGTTACAGATAAAAGTAGGAACCTCACCTGTGAGAAGCTGCTTTCTTTGGTGCAAATTCATATTCTTCTGGATACCAGCGTCTGTAAGTGGAAAGAAACCCCATTTGAGAAGGAAACTGGGATTCAGTAACGTGCCCAGTGGCTGCTTTGGGTTTGTTACAATTGGTGAAAGAAGTTCAGTTAAACTAGCACACAGACCAGGTGCAACCCTGTGAACCCAAGTGCTGCAAACACCTGAGGACACCGCTCCCTCAGTTCTTTACAGCTCATTCTGTCCATCACCCTGAATAGAAGAGAGGATATGAAAGCATGAGATGGCCATGCACAGCTGCCTGCCAGCAGCCTTCAGCCTTGTTTTAAAAAGGAGCAGCTCAGTGCCACATTAACAGGCTTCCCTATATTATCTTTTATACAGATATTCAATTTGGAGAATATTTACCTGCAAAGTTCTTTGACGGTGCTCACATCAATGATCCTGTAATGGAGATGTCGCATGAACTGAGGCATGTATTTGTCAAGAAACTTCTTATCTGCATGAACAGAGTTACCTACAAAGACGCAGAACACGACATTTCTTCAAAGGCATTGCAAAACTACTATAAGCATCTAAACTAGAAACAGGCTGAGCAAGCTTGGGAAAGATCATAGGCTATGAAAAGCTATTCACAAGCAGCTCATATATCTCATTTTCTAGCAAATATGATTGTAAAGGTTTGTCAGATTCTCATTTCAGGATCACACATGGTTTAAATACATAATCCCTATATTAATTCTTCAGTTACTACAATTTCTGTCACACAGATAAGTATCAAAGCATTACACAAGAACTGGGTTTTCCACTGAGTGAAAAGAGGCATCAGTATTAATTTCATTTAGCCGTAATCCTAAGGCTGTACGTGGACATCCCAGGTGCAGTCCCAGGTAATGGGATGATTGTGTTTGATGCTTCCTTTGAAGGAAAGGTGCTGTTCAGTTTACAGTTCAGACTTCTACAGCCACCGACTGCCATCAGCACTTAAGTTGCCCTTCCCAATTATAACTGTACAATGAAACATGAATGCTCAAAAGAACTACAGCTTCCTGCAGCAGCAACGTGTGATATCTGCTTTAGGGAATCAATAGAATAGATGATGCCATTACTAAACCTTTCTCCGCTTGCGGGTTTTGATTTGCATGCTAGATCTCTGCACAGAAAACTAAAGCATCCCTGCCATGTGCATCAACTGGCCTTTCAGCATCCAGCTGGGAACTGCAGGAGGGATGACATTATTATTATTATTAAGAAAGAGCCCATTTTACCTGCGAGAGGACAGAGACCAGGGGGCGTCTGTTGTCGTACAAAGGACAGAAACTCATACTCTGCCTGCTGCAATGAAATTTTACTCTCCTTCACAGCCTTAGTAAGGCCAGACTGCAAGAAAGAGCCATCCATCAGAAATCAGACAGACATTATCTTCAAAGATATTTCTAGAAATGCTCAACAGCAAAAGACGAAGCAGACGTGCACTGCTTGCTCCCCAGCATGCCTGGATGAGGTAAGAGGACAAATCCACTTTATGTTTGGTAATATTCTGGGAGATCCATTGCCTTTGTTCACTCTGGCTATCTTCAAGATGTACAAAGCAGCACAAGTGAAGGTGACCACAGAATATTTCCAACAACACTGACATTCCTCTGAGTTTCCTCTCTGTTGCTGAACTTTCTAGGGTGTTATTCTCAATTACTGAGACATTATGCAAGCCTCATTTACACACCTGCATGTACATGATCCAGGAGAGTATTATATTTCTGTCTAACGAGAGGCATTCGCCAGCATAGAGTAGTATGTATAAATGAACAGAAATAATCAGAATCCTGGCTTAAGTGTTTATCAAGATTCCTATAAATCAGAAAAGCTCCTTCCTTCTTCTTCTTCTTTTTTTTTTTCAATAGTTAAATGTCAAATCTGCTCTAAGTGTTCTCAGTGATTTATTTCCATCTGGCTATGCTATATATTTCCGTGACTGTGCAGCAAAAATCTACTTGACAGATCCAAGTGGTGGTTAAAAAATTCATTATGTGGCTGTATTTTCATCTATATTCTAATTGCTTCTCTTTTCTTAGTCAATTAAAAATAAGTAGCTCCTCAGGAGCAGTGATAACGTACGCTACCATCTTCAATTCACTTGTGAACTGAAGTTGAGTTTGTGTCCTCAACTGCAGAAGGGGAAAAGCTCCCATCACAGTAAATTAATATTCATTTTCCAAACCCTTGCTAATCCTTCCTAGGGAGAGTAAGATGCTAAAGGGGGGAGGAGGGAGGGGTTGTGAGTGTCTTAAAACTTCAGCACTTAATTGAAAACCGCCTTGAATTTAAATTTGTAATCAAGGATTTGAAAATCCATTCACTTTCTTGCTAAGGGCAAGGAGGAAGTTTTCCTTGGTGACTAAAAGAACCAAAAATAATCTATTCTTGCAAAAGTTAAGTTTTCAGAGGAAAAAAAAAAAAACAAAAAAAACTAGGCTTACAACGCTGAAGGGGACAGGCAAAGAAACAGTAAATCAGTCTGTTTAGTTCTACAGGTGCCTTAATTTTCAGTGGTAAGTTTGCTTTTTGCCAGCTCTGGATTACTCTATGCCAGCTCTGTAGCTATCTTAGCCAGGGCTTTACACCAGGTGTTGCTCTTCTCTGTAAGAATTGTTTTTTTGTATTATTTCGTGCCACACAGAGCAGGTCTGACTGGAGGAGCTGGCTGAGGAGTGTCAGGGAACTGAACCCAACTTCGTAATCTCATGCTGAGGGGCACAGTACTGAGCATCCAGCTTTGAAGGTGGCAATCAGAGGCAGGTATCAGAGCGCTGGATCCTGTTCTCAGAGCCACCCAGGCTTGTCTCACTCCGGCTGCAGCTTTCTGTGCGCTGTAGCTCTGTCCCAACCCTGGGCCCATTCACTGCCTGTTGCCCTTTGCAGATGGTTCTCAAGTTAGAAAGCAACTTTGAGTGCTATTCAGATTTATAATTGCAGAATGGTTGGAGTCGGAAGGGACCCCCAAAGGCCGCGTGGTGCCGCTCCCTGCAGTGCTCAGGGACACCCACAGCTCCATCAGTGCTCAGAGCCCCGTCCAGCCTGACCTTGGCTGTGTGCAGGGACGGGGCAGCACCGCCTCTCTGGGCAACCTGTGCCAGTGCCTCACCGCCCTTAGTGTCAAACCTTCTTCCTTATAGCCAGTCTGAATCTCCCTTCTTCCAGTCAGAAGCCATTTCCCCTTGTCCTGCCACAANCGCCCGGCGCAGCTCCGCAGGCGACCGAGGCCACCGCGGCTGCCGCCGAGCATCGCCGCCAGGCCGCAAAGCGCCGCCGCCGCACTACATTTCCCAGCATGCCCCGCGGCGGCGGCCCCAGGGCGAGAGCGGGGGG
>VXAB01008653.1:167-26215 GCA_013399175.1 Odontophorus gujanensis | reverse complement strand
GCTGTAGCTCTGTCCCAACCCTGGGCCCATTCACTGCCTGTTGCCCTTTGCAGATGGTTCTCAAGTTAGAAAGCAACTTTGAGTGCTATTCAGATTTATAATTGCAGAATGGTTGGAGTCGGAAGGGACCCCCAAAGGCCGCGTGGTGCCGCTCCCTGCAGTGCTCAGGGACACCCACAGCTCCATCAGTGCTCAGAGCCCCGTCCAGCCTGACCTTGGCTGTGTGCAGGGACGGGGCAGCACCGCCTTTCTGGGCAACCTGTGCCAGTGCCTCACCGCCCTTAGTGTCAAACCTTCTTCCTTATAGCCAGTCTGAATCTCCCTTCTTCCAGTCAGAAGCCATTTCCCCTTGTCCTGCCACAACAGACCCCAGTACAGACACCGTCCCTTTCTTTAACCAACCCCACGCTCCTCCTGTTACAGAGACACAGACACGAGCTGCACCTGGATGACACGTGGGACTTCGGGTACTGCTCTACAACACAGCTCTGCGCTGCAGAACGCGACAACACCTCCCGTCCCCCTTCCCTACGTCCTCCATGGCACTTTTTATCCCCTTGCGAGCAACGGCTCCGAAGTTCGCCCACGTGCAGGCCGTACCTTGCCGTGGTGCTCCTTGCACCACTCGGACATGCCGTCCAGCAGCTCGTCGGGCTGCTTGATGATCAGGTTGGGGCCCTGCGGGGAGCAAAACGGCAGCGGTCACCGCAGCCCTCCGCCACGACCGCCGCCAAGCTCGGCTCCGAAAGGGTCGGGGCAGCCGCGGCTCACCTCGGCCAGCACGTTGAGGTCGGAGTCGGTGATGAGGCAGGCCATCTCCAGGATCTGGTCCTTCTCCACGTCCAGGCCCGTCATCTGCGGAGCGGCACCGTCANCTGCGGGATGCGGCCTGGGGGGGCTGCGCTGCGAGGATGTTGTGGTGCAAGTTTAGGTTTTGTTCGTTTCTGGTCTTAGGGAAGGGGAAATGCGCGAGACTGCGGCTGGCTGCAGTGAAAACAACCCAGCTCGGCCAGCACGGGGACTTTTAGTGAAGGAGCGTCACTACCAAAGCTACGTGGGTGAGTTGAATGAATAAAGCCACACTGACACGGCATTAAAATCAGCACGGTTTATCCACAGGGAGACTTGGTAGGATTCTTCTCCGAGACAAGGGGTATACAAAAGGAATCATTTCTGTATCAAAACACGCTTCGGATGCCACAAAGCATCGTACCACTTAAAATCTGTTTAAAAAGATGTGTGGCTACACCTGGTACAGAGAGTGCCTCCCTCAGCTGCTCTACAAAAATACACGGACTCTTTATAATACACGATGCTTTCTCTTGAACTGTGGCACATTTGTTTTCTTGCATAAAGCCCTGAGGTGTACGGTTCACACGTTTAAAATCAAGCTGCTAATTTTGGAGGGTTACGACGTCACAAACATTAAAAGGGAACTCTGATTTCTCTTTGCATAAAGTTCTTTAAAGCCCGCTGCACGTGTCAGTGCCGCGTCAAGCGCCAGTTGCCCTCTCTGTAGCTCTCTCTTCTGCTGTCATAATCGTGGCTCCACGCATTGCGATCCCTGTCGTCGTAGAACCGGTAGTGGTGGTCAGAGATGTGCCCTCTGTCTTCGAAGCCGTAGTCATCCCTTTTGCCCCTGCCATAGTCAGGCCCCCGGTCCCCAGCACGCTGTTCTCGGCCCATATTCCTGCTGTCTGGGTAATAGGGGTGGGAGCCCATCCTGCTCTTGCGCAGCACCGCAACGTCTGGACGTCGTGGCACGAGGGAGGCTGATGGGTGAGCGAGTGAGTGTCCGTGCTGGTACCCAGGCACAGCAAAGCCAGGCTGGGACTGCTGCCACGCAGCGCCGTGCATCTGAAAGACAGAAGGAGAAAGGCTCGGTGGACTCGGTGCGTTTTCCAGCTGGTGGTGTGCTCAAGCTATTCAAACTCCTGTGGTGGCCTCAAAGTTCCACATTAATCAAGCTGCAAATGCAAGGGAAAATGGAGATGTACCAACGAAAGGAGACTGAATGCAGGCTGGCTGCTACTGACTGCTTTATCTATAACTTGTGAAGGTCAAAGTCTGCCCCAGTGTTAAAACAGCTCAGTAGAAGGAACCATCTATCTTCTGAACTGTCAGTTCAACAGTCCAAAAACAGGTTCCTGTGATTTAATACAGTGATTACAGGAAACATGTAAGTACTGAAAATCAGCAACAACTCCTTCACATGTCATCATCCATCAGCTCTGAGTGACTGCAGGGTTAGACACCATGAACAGAAGAGCACAGCTTACCCCTGCTTGTCTCTGAAGGTTGTCATGAGATGGCAGAGACCTCTGCATAGATGAGACCCCTGCTGCTCCCATACTATCTGTACTCCTGTTGTGCCTGCAGAAAAAAAGATTAGGAAAGTTAGTCTTAAATTTTTCTAACACAAAACTATTGCCAGTCTAAGGGGCATCTGCAGCATAGTCATGTTGCTACCATTAGGAAAAAGAAAAATGGACAAGCATTACCCTTAACTTACTACCATTGTGAGAAACTAGTGCAGACAGGCTTGCATGGGGTGTGTGGCAGCACTCACTTCACATCACCACATCTTTTCTATGCTTGTATGAAAACACCTTTTAATGAGAAAAGTAACCTGGGCTGGAAGCACTGGAGAGACGGATCTGAAAATCCCACATTCAGGATGATGCTGTTCTTTTTTGCATTAGGTTTTTAGGTATTGAGAACGTAGGGTACCAAGGGTAATAATAATGCAAGTACTTAATCCATAGGGAAGAAAGGCTGAATTGTGATTAGAATGAGAATCAGGAAAGCTAAGCGTGTGAATGCATTTCCCAGCTTGGACAATGCATGTGTACCTCTGGTGCAGCCTCATACCTGCTGGCTGGGTGTGGTGTGCCAGATGGGCCCAGGCTGGCTGCTCCATGTGGTAAACACGACGAATTACTGTCCTGAGATGCGTGGCTGCTCCCTGAGGAGAAATGTGAGATCCACAAACACAAGTTGGAGCAACTGGGATATGAAATGAACTTGTAAGATGCTAACAGTTTCCACATGCTTAATTAGCTCTCAAGTTTCATCAGTGATCTGAAGAAGTACACAACCCAGTTTCTAAAACAAGATACTGCAGTTGCTTTAATGCCCAGCTGGGGAAGCTTCAACCAGGCTGTGAAGTTCTGGCCAACACGCCTCACTTTACTGGACTCAAATGCAGTGTTTAGCACTAGCACGGTAATTCAGAAGGGCTTTCAAGGGTACAGGACAAATAATCAAACAAAGTCAGAAAAAAGTCTCAGCTCAGGCATTGCCCATGCCCCAAACTGGCAGACAGGTCCTCTGCCAGAGCACAAGGATGAAAGCACAACTCTGTGTGATCGCACTGCACTGCAGCATCACCAGGGAGCAGGTGAGCATCACTGTGATAGAAACCCAAACAAAAGCCATAACTGTTACTCTGCCAGATCTGGGGAGGAGGAAGGAGGTGGCAGTTTTCTTTCTAGTAACGGGGTTGCTGAATGCTTCTGAGTACCTGAGCGGAACTGAATATTGATGGGCCGTCCATAGAGCTTGATCCCGTTTAGCAGATTCATTCCATAGGGGACAGATTCTTCATGCTTGAAATTCACAAATGCAAAATGCTTTTGTTTACCATCTTTATCTTTAGGGATCTTAACCTTAATTACTGGACCTGCCTGGAATCAGAAAGCAAGTGACGTTAAAGGACAAATCAAGCAGCTCCCTGAAAAGGAAAATCTAAACCAAGCAGCACATAACAGAGCAGCAGGAGGGACCCCACCAATGCACCAGGTGACATCTGACACTCAGAATAACTCAGGTTGGAGGGGACCTGCAAGATCGCGTGGTCCTAATCCCCAACCACAGGCAGGGCTGCCCTCACCAGCTCAGGCTGCCCACAGCCCCATCCCACATGGCCTTGAGTCGCCCAGGGACGTAGCGTCCACAGCTCTCTGGGCCTCACTGCTCTGTTCTGGCATCCGTCTGGATGATGTCCCCTTTGCACAGCTCACCTCGGTGTCACCAACAAACTACCGAGGGGCGGTGTTTCGGGCCGCCCAGGTGACGTCTGGGGCCGTACGTGAAGCGCAGAGCCCACGCGGGGGCGCCGCTCCGCTTTCGGCGGAAGTTTGTCCTCCCGCAGCCGCCGTACACAGCGCGGGCCCTACCGGCCATGGCGCCGGGAGGCCATCGGTCCGGCCCCGCCCCGCCCGGCCGAGTATAGAGCGCGGCGGGCGGCAGCCGCTACCTGATGGAACAGCTCGAAGATCAGCTCCTCGGTGACTTTGTGGTCCAGGTTCCCTACGAACAGCGTCCGATCCGCTTCGGCGGCCGTTCCCCCCATCCCGGGGCCGAGCCGCCCGCGCTCCACGGGGCCGCCGCTCGCTCCTGCGCAGGCGCCGAACGGGGCGAGGTCACGTGACGGGCGCGTTGTGCGCTCCGCCTACTTCCGGTGGGCCGGGCGGAAGGTGCGGGGTGCCGCGCGTTGGTTTGTTTCTCGGGGAGCGGCGCGGCCCCGCCAGGGCCCGGGGAGCTGTGGTCCGGTGAACCCCTGTGGGCTGAAGCGCCTCTCACGAAGAAAGGCTGAGGGAGCTGTGGTTGTTCAGTCTGGAGAAGAGAAGGCCTCGTCGTGGGTTTCTGGTGGCTGAAGGGAGCTGCTGAGCAGGAGCAGAGCGACTTTTCGCACAGGCGGATAAAGCTAGGGCAAGGGGGAATGGCTTTCAGATGAAAGAGGGGAGGTTTAGGTTAGATGTAAGGAGGAAATCCTTTCTTCAGAGGGCGGTGAGGCGCTGGCACTGCTGCCCAGAGAGCTGTGGGTGCTGATGACACTCAAGGCCAGGTGGGATGGGACCCAGGGCAGCCTGAGTTGGTGGGGGGTAATGATCCTACAGCAGGAGGTGGGGCTGTAGAGGCTTTAAGGTCCCTTCGAAGCCAAACCCTTTTAAGGAGCTTGCTCTCTATTTTATGAACAGTGGCAGTGGTTGGCCTAGCTGCATGAGCTGCAGCATCAGGAGTGGGCAGTGCAATCACTGAAAGTGCTCAGAGCAGTTGGGGAGGCTGCTGGAGCCCTCCCTGGAGGCAGCAACTGCAGCTCAGCACAACCAGCAGGTTGTGGCTTGAGCATGTTTGAGCTGACTACAACATGAAGATTGACAATGCTGCACAGCAGGTCATTTCCAAGCTAATATAAGGGAACCTCAAATAATTACCAAATGGTTCTGATCAAGCATCTGGTTTAAAAACTGGAATACAGATTTTAAAAGTTAACTAAATGGGTGGCATCCAGCTGGGGGAACGTTTGAAATGACTCTTTAATTCCTGGAGAGTTGAGAAATTGTGATGGCAAGCTTTGTGTGTCTTGTCCTTAGGTTCTCAACCTTCTCTTTTGATAGGCTGCTTCTTTGAGAGCTCAGCTGCAAGCAGTAGGATGGGATAACTTTTGAGTGTGACTCACAAATTGCTGTTGTGGAGCCAGGGCTCCAGGATGGAAGATAGTTGATTGTTTTTTTTTTTAATAATAAAAGAAACAACTCACACCATGGATTGGAGAATTGAGCACTTCATTTGTTCATTCTGTTTTATTGCTGCAATACTCTGATCAGCTCTATCATCCCAAGTACTGCCTCTTGTAATGACACTAACCCAGGCAGGCTGCTTTGTATTCCTCCTTAAGCAGCTGCATTACACTTTAATGTGAAGATGGAACTTCTGGTTTTATGTCTGAGCAGAGTTCTGGACTTTCAACTTTCAACTAATGTACTTCTCCAGTGTTTTGCAGAATAGCTCCCTTTTCCCATGTTGTCTGATTATATGGGAAGTACAGTTCTCAGCAGCTGTAATCCCCTGAATATTTTAGAACGTGCTTGATGTAAAACAAGGATATTTTTCATCTAGGGAAAAAAAAAGAAAGCACAAAAAAAAACTTGAAAAGGGGAAGTTCTACTTTCATTTTTCATTAGATTTCAATGCATTATGGCATATCCTATTTTCTTGTTAATTAGACCCTGTTCATTTTCTTCAGTTCATTACTTACTACCGCACCTAGAATTTATATTCATTTGGTTTAATCGTGTTCGCCTGGTTAAATTCTAAACAGTTACTCATTCAGAAAGGAAATTATTACCCTACTCTGCCAGGACTTCCACTTTGGCTTAATTTCCCTGGAGCCTCATTTACTTTCTTCTGTTGTTTTTGTTTTGTTTTTATCTTTTTCCTTCCCTTGGGTTTGGCTGGAATTGTTTGACAGCTTTGCCATTGTTGGCTTTCTACGTGCGGGCTGGGCATCTCCAAATGGGTGCTGTGGTTTTGCACAGCGTGCCATGCCCAACCTCCCAAATTCAGAGGGAGCTGCGGGATGTGGTGATGGACTCCTGCTTGCTCGTGGCAGTCTCACATGGCCCATACTTGAAAAAATGCCTTACAAGGGAAACTATTTCAGATTTTGCACCTGTTTTTCTTAGCACTGTTTGCAGCCTTGCCTCCCATTGCCTGACACAGCTACTTGGGAAAGCAGCACTCATACCACGGGGGCAAGAAGAGCAGGTAGCTTTCAAATCACTGCTTTTGCTCATGGACGATGTCATCCCCTTTTCCCAGCTCACAGGCTGAAAAAAGGAGCATGGCTGCTTACTGCCCCACCTTTTGTATTGCTGTTCCTCAGTTACAGATCCCTGAGCCTCCCTTCCAGTGAGGCACAGGGCTGCAGCAGTGTCAGTCCACAGTCCCATGGTCTGTCCTGTGTCTGCAGTGCAGCCTCAGAGCTGATTGCACGTTGGCAGCTCCTTCCTTCCCGCCTGATTGCACGCGCTCCTCGGGTTATTCAGCTGCCTCGATGACTTCTCTGTGCAGATGACAATCTTTTTTTCACTGCTGTGGTAATGGGGCTGCTCAATTGAAAGTGGATGCTTGAAAATTCTCCACGCCCTGCTATCCTGCCAGAAAACAGGTGCCTGTAATTACGCCAAATGATAGAGAGATCAGTCAGACAAAGCCATTGCAGATGACAATTCTTCCACTGGAGAGCCTAGAAGAATGGGTCACACCAGCTAATGCAATAACAGCACACCTCATCCCTACGTGCAATTTTCATTAGGACCATTGAGCACCTGTGACTGACACGTGTACAGAGAGAGAGCGAGAAGCAGAAAGAAGAGCAGCTACTACCTGAATAAACTGAGCTGGAGCCAGGCTGCCACCATTTTCAGCATCCTCTTCTCATCTTTTTACACTGCCAGTGCCATGCTCAGCCTGGAACTGCCCATGCTGCTTCCACCAGCACCTGCTGTGGATGCTCCAGCCGCTGGTGCTGAGCTTTTTGCCAGAGAGAGCAAAAGACAAGCAGGATGCCCGAGCCTGCTGGCTGGGAAAGACTTTCAATTACTCCTGACAGGTTGCAACAGAAGGGTAATTGTAGCTACAAACTTCCCCATGAAGGGAATCATTGTGCTTTTTAAACAGACCATAAAAATCTCCAGCAATGCTGATGTTCGAACAGTTAAACAGCGATTAAAGGCACCCGCACTACAAGACCTGGGCATGTTATTTCCAGAGAACATGTCAGCAGCTGCTGGATCCCCGCGTTTACTGTGCCTCTGTGACAGCCACAAAGGTCTTTATAGAAGCAATTATGTTATGCTCAGCATTAAGTACTGAGTGTCAGAGAGGTTCTGCGCTCTCCAGCACAGTGCAAAGTCTGCACTGGTGCAAACATCACAGCACGGCCCTTAGGAGCTCCTCTGGGGCTTTTTGTGAAGTTCTTACCAAGAAAATGAGAGGAAACCCAGCGGAGGTGGACAAAACCCTCTATTTCCTCCCTGATGTTGTTGTGTCACATGAAGCCCTTACGATACTCGCAATCCTTGACTCATTTCAGCCTTTCACTGTCTCCATGTGCTGTCACTCTTATTTCATACCAGGTTATTCTGGCAGAAACAGATCTGAGAAGGGCCCCTCTTTGTACAGATCCAATGAGAACATTCTCAGAACCTGTGTCACTTTCTTTCACAGCTTCTCTTTCTCAGCCCAGTTCTCCCCGCAATAAATAAACTTGCTGCATTTCACTCATTCTCATTCACAAACAATATCTCCCCCATGACCAATATCCCTACATGTGTTTCTGTTGCTCTCTCCTTTTCCTTCTCTCCCCCCACTCTCTGACTGATTTATTTCTTCCATATTGCAGACCCTGAGCCACACAATCCCCTTCACAAATTAATGACAATCCCTGGAAACACGTTGTGTGTCCATGGCTTCACAGTGATCACAGAATTATTAAGGCTGGAAAATACCTCGAAGGTCCACCCCCAATCCCCCCCTCACCATACCATGCCCACTGCCCATGTGCCTCAGTGTCACAGCTCTATGGTTCTTCAGCACTTCCAGGGACAGTGGCTCCACCACCTCCCTGGGCAGCCTATGCCAGTGTGACCACTCTTCCTGAGAAGAATGTTTCCCTGATTTCCAACCTGAACCTCCCTGGTGTAACTGAGTCTATCACCTCTCATCCCACCATTGTTACCTGGGAGAAGAGGTTGTAGAGGGTGATAAAGTCTCCTTTGCATGGATCACTGTTTCAGATATTTCTTAGATTTGGGTTATATAGGAAGAACTGACAAAGGTCCCCCAGAATCACTAATGAGATATCAAGGAACTGCCCTTCTTATAAAACCATGGGGGTCTGATACTTGCAGACTCTGATAGCAGGATCCATACGTGATAATAAAAGCTAGAGCTGCCAATCGGCAGCAATAAAGCAGTACAGTGTGAGTGAGCATGGCTGGGTCCAACAGCTTTATAAACAGTGTTAGAGCATCCAGTATGAGTATGTCTTAATAGCAGAGTTAAGTCGTATAAGATGATAAGGAAGTTTTAAACCCGTGGCAGAGGGCTGCTGTATTCTCTGCTGTAGGAAGGAGGAGGAATCACTTCCCAGAATCAAAGAATCAATGGAGTTGGAAAAGACCCCTCACATCCCCACGTCCAACCCCACCGCACCCGCTGACCACGGCCCTGAGTGGCACATTCCCGTATTTCCCGAATACCTCGAGTAACGGTGACCCCACCACCTCCCTGGGCAGCATGTCCCAATGCCCGACCGCTCTTACAGAGAAGAAATTGCTCCTAACGTCCAACCCGAGCCTCCCGTCCCCGCACCCCGCGCTGTTCGCTGTTGCGGCCGCGCGGTGTCAGCATCGCCCCGCTCCGGTGCTCGGCTTTGCGATGCAGAGATGCCTGGGAACTCTCAAGCTGGAGGATCCCGAGGTGACTTTGCCCCATAAACCCTGCTTCCCATATCGCTGCTGATGCGAAACCAGGTGCCGAAGCTATGAGGGTTAAAATGATGCCAGCTCGGACAACGAATGCGCTAAATGAGCTGCTCCATCATCCGGAGCCCACAGCTGAAAGGTCTCTAAAGGGCCCCTCCTGATCCTTGGGGTTTCTTTCCACTGAGATGTACCCATGCAGCACACCATAAACATTCCCTCCTTGCCATCAAACACAAGCCACGGTGCTCTAGGATAAATCGTGTCCCTGCTGTCTGAAATGGGAACAGAGGGAGATGCATGCTTTTATAGCACACAAACCTTAGCTTGATGCCCACATGTACCTGTCCCTGCTATGAGCTACGGGATCCGAGGCTGGGGCTGCTCAGGGCATTTCTGTGCCAGAGCAGCAGTTCCAGGGCCTGGGTTCAGGCTGAGGTGCTGCAGAACAGAGCGATCCCCTGCCTGTCCTGGGCTTAGGAATGGTTCCCAGAAGGAGGATTTCTGCCTCTCGTTCAATTCTGGGTGCTCAAGGAAAGACTGAAAGTGTTGTACGCTGTGCCAAGGTGCAGTCACCCTGCCTCACCCCCCGCCCCCCCCAGGTACATGTGCCATGCTGCAAGGGGAACGCTCTCACCAGAGAAAAGATGCCACCAAGAAAAACCAATACTGGAAATGAAAATCCAGTGGTGCTTCAGCCTGTGGCCCTAAGGAGAGCGGTGAGGATGTGGATGAGCACTAATGTTGCCCTGCCAGCTGCAGGCTTGCAGCAGGTCTCAGAGAACAAAGCCAGCTCTAAGTGCCTGTGAACTCACCCAGAGTTTAAATTTATCATCTTTTAAGATACTGGGCTGAGATCTCTAAAACTGGATTGTGATTGGCCAGGGGCAGCTCCTGCTCCTTCAGTTCACTGCTGGTGCCCTTCACCATCACAGCTCCTGTGCAACTGTCTGCAGCCTCCCTGAGCTTTCCTGCCTTCCCACTTTCCATCTCTATTGAAATCTCGATGCTAGACATCTGATTTCCATTTTCCCTGGTACTTTTAGTTCAATCAAAGTATGTGATTAGGGCTCTGTGGGCTCCATTGTCATCTCTACCTAAGTGCTTCTCTGACTGATATAAACAGCATTTCGATATTTACGCTGTGGTGAGTGGAATGTGTTTCTCTGGTTACTTTACCAGATAATGCACAATGTCTGCCACTAAAGGGAGGAAAAATTGAGAAGGAAAAAAAAAAGTTCCTGCAGAAATGGTGTAGGGAGGGAAAGAACAGAAGGCTGATAGGACAGTGCTGTGCCTCATCCTGACTACATCAGCATCATAAGGAGCACCTGCAGCCCTAGGTGTAGCAGCACTGGGGAGGTGATGAAAGGTGTGTGGGAGGTGTGGGTCCTGCAGTATCTATGGGCTCTGGTGGTTTGGACTACACGTGGGGCTTCCTGCTGTGATATCACAGCCAGCTTGGAAGTGAGCTAGCTCGTGTTATGCCTGCAGAGGGCAGGATCAGGCCCAGGCTATAGCTGAGGGCTGGCTTTGAGCTTCAGCAGCTGCTGGGGCTGATCCAGGCCCTGCGATGCCCCTTCCCCTGTGCAGATGGACACTCACCCTTGGGAGCCAGGTAGATGCAGCATTGTGTGGAACAGAGCTGCTTCTTGGTGTCAGTGGCACCTTTACAGCATTGCATTCTCTGTGCCACCATCAGAGTATTCCTCAGTGGGGGTCAAAGAGAGGGATCCCTGCTGGGCATGGTGACAGTGGATGCCCACCTCCAGCATGGGCTGGTGACTGGGTGATAATATGGACCTCGGTGGTTTTGGGAGCCTTAAAGCAAAATAACTCTTCTCTGTTTTATGTGATTTTAAATACAATGAAATTAGATGCCCTCCTCTGTTATGTTTGCAGAATAATGCATAAAGCAAGTGCCTCAAAAGCAAATGTTTCCAGTTTCAGATAATTTGAGAGAAGGGGAGCAACTATTTGCTGAGAACGGGTTATTTGGATGGGAGGGGGAAGGGGAAAGGAGACAATCATATTCTTAAAAGACAAAATTAATTTATTTTCTGGAGCTTAAGCTTCCAGCCAGCCCCTGCCTTGCTGCAGTTCTGATGCTTTCTCTCATAAGTATGGCTGGAGTTGTACACACAAAAGCTGGTGACTCTATTGAGAGCAAGTTTGGGTCTCACCCCTTACACTGTCCCAACCCCAAGACTCACCCCGCCCTGTGTGCTTGTTACCTCTCACCCTTGTTTCCTCTCTTACTCACTGACAGTTTTAAGCAGCTCTTTTTCTGGTTGAAGTTTCTGTGCTGTAACAAGGAGCTAGCAATTAGCTGCTGTAGGAGTGTTTTACAGTCCTGTGGAAACCCTTTCCATCCACTTTGTTTTAAATGCTTCTATCTTTTATTCCTAGTTTCCAGGAGTATAAAACTTTACTACATTTGCTGCAAACCTTCATACTTTGCTTTGCGGTTTATTGCTCCCTCTGCAGATATATCTTACTCATAAATAAGGCTTTCATCTCTACAGTGCTTGCTAAGAACTGTAATGGCTCTGAGCGGTTTCATTAATGGGGCTTTGCCGAGGAATCCCGGCGTGATTCATATCACACCTCAGCCTCTGCTTGGTGCAGAGCTCAGAGAGCTGGGGCAGTGGAAGGCTGCTTGGTTGGGTTTATTAATGCCCTAAAATGCATCTGGTGCTCGGGAAGCTGTTGGGATTGGCAGAGGGCTGCAGGATTTCAGTGCTGGGGTTGCTTTGGGCTGTCCAGACTTGGGCATGAAGGCTGCCGAGCCTTCCCCATTCACATCATCACCTCATCTCACCCCCATCTTCAACCCCATCTCACAGCATCACCTCGGGCACACTGAGCTCTGTAAAAATATTTATCCTGCTCCTCAGTGATCTGGAATCAGCAGCATGACCACACTTGATTGTACTGCTCCACAGCACGGCCTCTCCAGGAAGTTTCGGCGTGCCCTTTCGCTTTGTTTGTCAGGATTCACCCCTGCCTCCCTCCCAGCACAATAAGTCAATACAGATCTGCACGGCAGTCAGGAACGTGCATTGGGAATGGCTTGGGAGCAAATTCACACCTTGCTTCCTCCTCACTGTCAGCGGAGCAGAACAGTGCTGGTTTGAGAGGCAGTAACCTCTGCCTGGATAGCAGGGGGATGCGTGGGAGCAAAATGTGCTGTACAGGGGCTGATGCAGGGACAGATCCATTTGTTAAAATGCATATTCTTAGAGCCCAGTCCCTGGTGAGCACTGATCAGTGTTGAAGTCAACAGGGCAGCTGCAGCTGCAGCCAGTGGAGTTGAGCTGTCTGTGTCACCGCTCTTATTCGACAGGTTCCCTTAGCTGGGAAGCTATCTGTAGTGTTGATATTTATTTTTTAAAGCCCTTTAGTTTTACTTGATTATGAATGAGTCTGATCACTGTCTGCTCCCAGGATGTGTGTGAGGCTCAAGTGAAGAGGCAGAAGTAATGAGATGGAGTTTCCTATGGACTGGAGGTGTGGACTCACCACAGGATGCTGCAGGTTTTATTTCAGAGAGAGCAGTAAGAGGAGGTTTCTGCCATAGAATCACAGAATGGTTGGAGTTGGAAGGGACCCTCAGAGGCCGTGTGGTGGCACTCCCTGTGATGAAGACCCACAGCTCCACCAGTGCTCAGAGCCCCGTCCAGCCTGACCTTGGCTGTGTGCAGGGACGGGGCAGCACCGCCTCTCTGGGCAACCTGTGCCAGTGCCTCACCGCCCTTAGTGTCAAACCTGCTTCCTCATATTCAATCTGAATCCCACTTTTAATTTGAAGCACTTTCCCCTTTTCCTATCACAACAGACTGCTGAAGTGCCTGTCCTTTCTTACAGCTTCAGATGCTGTCTGTTTCTGTGAAGATTCCAGGGATTTGCTATGCTTGAAATTCCTGCTGTGTCCTGTAGACCACCACCTCAAAATAACCCATTCCTTTGAGCACCTCCACAACAGCATTGCTCAAAGCAGCTCTCCTGGACTCTGTGCTCCCAGCTCCCTGCCTGCAGCCTGGAGCTGGCTGCCTGGGCTCTGCTTCCCCACACAGGAGGGCTGGGGCTGGCAGGTATCGCATTATCAGATGGTTTATGGCCCCATTTGCCGGTGCTGAGATCTGCTACCAAGCCTCCAAATGTCAAAGCCAGGAGCGGGGATGCAGACAATGAGAACAGGTGGGCTGTGTGCATCTCTGGGGTCCCACTAATTTGCAGGGATTCACAGGGAATGAATTAATGACGGCAGCGGATACCAAGTCCTATTCTGGGTGCAGGTGATGGAGCAATTCCCTTCTGGCAGAGGTGGAGAGGGAGACCTGTTGTGATCAGACAGCCTTTATTCCATTGTCTGAGCTAGTCTTAAAGGGATCCTACAGTCTGCGTTGACTTTGCTCTTTCTTGGGTTTTTGGAAGCAGTGGAAAATCTTGTCTTAAAATGATGAGAGTCTCTGTTAATTGTGCTGGGTTGCCTGTGTGCAGTATGAAGTGTCCGTTGTACCTCTCCCATAGGAGAATCAAAGGTTTCCCCCAAGACCTGAAGAGCCTGTGAGTGTTTGGGGTTTGCCACAAGCGCACCTGGAATGCCATCAGGACTGGGTTTGTCCCGCCCAAAAATGAGGACAGGAGAGGTGGGAAGGTGTGTGTGGAAAGATGAAGTGCCAGAATGCTTCAGAAAGGAGAAAACAGAGCAACGGTGCCCAGTTGGTAACAGCAGTTTGTTTTACAGCTTACTTATGGGGATCTATGTGCGTGGTTTCCATTTTGTATGCGCTGTTTTTATAGGATTCCTGAGTTAGGCTTTGGAGAAGTCATATTGTATTTTGGACACCCAGTTAGGAGTTTCCCATAGTAGCAATGCTACAGGGATTATATTTTCAGCTTGTGACTCGTCTGGGAGGGGAAAGGTTAATGAACACCTGCTGTGTTACTGTTACATTCATTAAACTCGCTTAGAAATTCCACGGCCACATTTGTACTCCAGGCAATGTCAGGTCTCCCCCTGACAAGAACCGGGACTTTAAATCTTTCTGCTCCCGAGGAAAATAAATGCACGTATACGAGCAAAGTTTGGGGTCCGTGTGCTGCAACAAGGCTTCGATTCAGCACGTGAAAAGGAGAACGGCTGTTTTATTAATTACCATCCTGCCTGTGATTATCACGGCCGTGTTTATGGTGGGACTGGCCAGCTCCATAACAAGGCAGTGCTGTGTCCCCGGCATGCTCATGGAGCCCCTCCAGATCAATGCTCGGTAACTGATAGGTGAATGTATAATACACGTTGCAACCGCTTGTCGTTTCTATCATTTATTTATTTTTCATTTTACAATCCAGATTTTTTTTTTTTTTTGTGGCTTATTTAAAGCTGCAAGCGGGCCATTAAGGATATCGGTGAGTAAAGTCACTTGGGTGATTACATTAATTATTAACTCAGAGATCTGAGCCTATAAATGGGGCTGCAGGGAGCCCGGCGGCGCGTGCCACTGCGGGCTCTTTCCAGTGTTGCCTGTAGGAAGCACTCTGGCTTCAGACAAACCCAAGACGGGGCAGCGCAGGACTCTGAGTGCTGCTGACGAGTGCACGTGGTGCACCCTTGGGTGGGAAGGCTGGCAGTGGGGAAAGCTGCACCCAAAGGGTACCACAGCACAGGGAAGGCTGTGACTTCTGTGGTTAGTTACCAGCTAGGAGAAGGGAAATGCACGGCCTCGAGCAGCAGCCAGAAACCCATTCCTGCTTTGGGCTTGGGTAGGAAGAGAGTGTTTGGGTATGTCTCCTTCTGCAGTCCCCATATTGCAACACTGCAGTGGGAAGTCGGGTGGGCGTGGGGTGTGTGCAGGGAGCGGGCACAGATGGCGGGGACATAAATGACGCCATCTCGTTACTGTAGTAGTTTGGCCGTAATTCCTACAAGACATTTATTGGACACAGCCTTCCCTTTTTCAGAGGCTGTGACTCCTTGGGCACAGGGAATTGTGATGAGAAAGGTAGAAAGCGAAACCCGACGTTAATAATGAGAGCGGTGCCCAAAACCCCATCCATTCCTCTCCTCCAATTTTCTCCTGTGACAATTTATAGGTTAGTTTGATGCTTGAATAGCTGTGTCTCTCTAGTAATATGTATTCTCTGTAAGTATTCCCCGCTGTGGCATATCCTAAGAGAACTCCATCAAATAATTATCTTCCCTTTTATTTATTCACAGTCTTTTCACTCGATCTGCATCACTATAAAATATTCCAATGGTTTCCTCTTAGCACAGAGCCTTCCTGAGATTGTAAAGTGTATTTATGTACAGTATTAAATCCACACTCTGCGACTCTTTATCTTGGCACTTTCCTCATTGGATGCTACGTTTGGGCTCTGGCCCCAGCCACCTTCTGCCTCTGCAGCAACGCCTTGCTCCAGCAGCAGCAAGCTCAATTTGCACTGCTTGCCCAAATTCCACAGTGTGGACACAGAGGGGCTTTGCTTTTTTTTTTTTTTGTGGTGTGGCTGCTGGAGCTCTGAGCTTGTGCAAGGTGCTGGCGTTGCCTGGAGCCCAAGGGGGAAGCTGCTGCTCCCACTGCTGCTTGGTGGGAGCAAGCACCAGCAGCACTTCACTCACTGGGGTCGGTGTATAACCAGTGTACCTGCTCTGCTTCTTGTCTGCCAGGGCTTGGCAGTGCTGAAGCAGGAGGGGGCCTGACTGCATGGCATCCATTCAACACATAGCAGGTCCTTGTTGCCTGCAGTCCTTTCAAATCAGCATTCCATAACCCTCCATATCTTCATGTGGGTTTTCGTGTACCTTGTGTCAGGCTGAACAGAGAATATTTGGCATCCTGGACTTCAGCTGGCTTCTTTACAAAGCCCTTGTGCAAGGTGGCAGGGACAGTGACTGTGCGATAGTGGGCTTGCACAGGCAGCATTTTGGGAATTGCAAGTCCTCCTCTGTGGGCACAGTGGCCATCTGAATGTTTTCTGGGCTGAAAGATTTCACATTAAAATGTGATCTACTGCAATTTCAGGGAGGTGTTCAAGTCCAGGCGGATCGAGACCCTGGGCAACCTGATTTAGTGCTTGATCTAACAGTTGGCAGCCCTGGCCTCAGCACAGGGGTTGGATTTAGATGATTTTTGGGGTCTCTTCCAACCCAAGCCACTCTGTCGTTCTAAGACCCCATTGCTCAGAGTTCCCCTGTCCTCCATGGCTGAAGAAACCAGAAACAAAGCAAAACTCCCTTTACAAGTTTCCTTGTGCTGCTCTTGCAAAGTTGGGGAGTGCTTCACGGGAAGCTGCGAGGCAGAGGCAGTGCCTGTGCTTTGTGCTGCTTCTGGTTGCTGTGATTTGTTGGCAGCAGTTAATAAGTTGGTCACGGCGTACAGTAGCAGTGACCGTCCATAATCATGGCTTTGACTCCCTGCTTTGCTCAACTGGTGCACAGAGATGCTTTAAAATGCTCCTTCCCAGAAGAGGGAGATACCAGGGAGAGAAACTGTTCTGATGATGACCATAATGCTTACAGCCATTTGGCTCCAATACATCTTGAAGTGGCTTCCTATCAAATTGAGAGGAGAGTTCCCCAGCAAGGGTTAACTGAGTGTATAAAATTGATTGCGATTTTAGTAATTCAGTATAATCACAGTCTACCAGCAGGTTGCTTTTCCAGCAGGAGGGTTTGGAATTATTTTCTGGAGTTTGCAATATAGAACTTAAATTAAGCCTCAGAAGTCAGAGGAGCTCTGCTGCATCTCTAATGTGGTGCTAAATTCTCAGCAGCACATTCTCTGTATTAAAGCCTTTGCTAGCAATTAGGTTCATTAACTATCACAATACCTTATTTATTACTCGGCATGCCATATGGTTTCCCAGCTAAAGAATGGCACCCATTCTAGCACAGACCATTTGGCATCATAAAAATGTTAACAAATAATGTTATGGCTCTCAAGGGCAAAAGGGCTCACTGGGTTGCAGGTCTGAACGGCAGGAGAGAATATGAAAACATTTTTCTTCTATAGCAAAATAAAGAATTCCTCAAGACAGAAGTATTCAAAGAATATAATGCTCACATAACGCAAATGGGAGTTTTATACATGCCCATAATAGTTCTGTCAATATTTGCAGTAGGCAGTGCTCTCACTCATTCCCTTTCCTTTCCCCACTTCTCTCCTCCCTCTGAGCACAAATGTTTTTGGGAGAAACGATGGAGGAGGACCTGCACAGTCCCTGGCACGGCAGGCTGGGTGCTGCCTGGATGCATCCAGGAGTTCAGTGCTTCTTGGCAAAGCTCGGCCTCAGCCTTCTGCTTCTCCTCCTGGAGAACCGTGGCAGCTTTGCCTCATTTTGATGAGAAAAAGAGTAAATTGTCAGTTCTAGGCAAAAGCAGAAAGCTTTTTCTTCTTGGAAGTGTTTGATTTTTTTTTTCCCTTGTTGTTCATCCCCTCCTCATCCCAACAACTTGAAGATTAGGTACGTGGGTGATCTCTTGGCTTGTCTGTGGCCAAGGACCTGCCAGAAGAACGGAGTTCTTGCAGCTTGATGTCCAGTGTTGCAAATCTTGGATTGCTGTTTGCACTGTTCTTTGAGTGGTATCTTCAGTTCTTGGAGGATGCAATTGATAGCTGAGATTTGTCATCACTGGGGCTCCATCCCTGCAGAAACAGTTGAGGGCACTGCATCAAAGCACTTTGGATGCTGGCATGTTTACGCAATGTGGATTTTTACACTGCAAGATAACCCATAAGGGGTGAAGTTCTGCCAGTGGAAAGAGAGAATCAATAGTGGAATGCGAAGCGTGGTGCAGTGACTCTAGAAAGAGTACAATCTCAGCCTTGGAGTTGCTCAGTGGGCTTGGGAGAAGAGCAAGATGGGGGTGTTATGTAGCACACAGTCCCACACAGGTTCTGTTTCCAGCAGGATTAGGAGGTGGGGGTGGCACTGAAGCTGACAGCCTTGTGTTGGCTCATCTCGGATACTGTGGGGCAAACAAGTAGGGAAGAACACGTAACAGATTATTATGATGAAATGCAAATTAAAAAAAGAGCCATGGTGACAACACAGATGAAATCAGGGTTTTTGGTTGCACTATGATCCCCATGGCAGCCTCTGTCACCCACCTGATGCCGTCCCATGGGCGGAGGCAGATGTGGTCACCTCCTCTGTTCTCTTGAGCAATGCTGGTGGAGGAGTTTACCTTCTGGCCAATGTAGGACCTCTTCACGTCCAAAAGAAAGACAATTTTTTAGGAAGCCCATGAGTTTTATGTCCTTTATTGCAGCCTGTGGCATGCATTAGAGCCAAGTGTCCCAACTTTGGCCTTCCCTTCATCTGTGTGAGACGCAGTGAGATTTGGCTGAGCCATTCTTCCAGGTGCTGGGCTGGAGCAGTACCTGTCTCTGACGCATGGTGGAGGATCAGAACTTTGCTCTGTAGCATTTGCTGATGGGAGTGAAAATTGCTTTTCTGTATCCTGTTTCCAAAACTTTGAGCCATTCCTTTGCCCCTGACATCTGATCCACAACCAGGGTTAAGCTCTGTGCACCCTGAGCCTTTCCCCCAGATGGTCATTTTAAAATTCCCTTTATGCCGACCTCGGTGCCCCTTTTAGAGGCAGCAAATCTCACTGTCACTGAGCACATTGTGTCCCCGCTGGTTGGGCTCTGGCCAGCCCCTGCTGTCTTGGCACAGGTTAACCATGCTTGGCCTGGCTGCAAAGGAGGCAGTTCTGCAGCCCTGGAGGAGGGTTAGTGAGCTGGTGGTGGTGGTGATGCATTCTGAAACGGCTATAAAATGAGGTGTTAGTGTTCTGCATTATTCATGCTAACCCTTTCGCTTTTGGGCTTTTCAAATTTTTCTTTATTCCATTTCACACTTCTTAGAGGTAATTACTTTTTTTTTTTTTTCCCCCATGAGATCTGTGATTATTATTATTTTTTTCCCCTCTGGTTACCCCGAAGGGAATGTTTTGATAACGGGTCCCTTCAAGGGTCTGGGCTGCAGCCCCAGCCAGGGCCATGTTCCCATTCTCCAGCTGGCACTGGATGCAACTGGAACGTATTTAAGGTGGGAAAGAAATGAAATTCTGATCCCTTTGTGGTGGAATCAGCATATTGTGTTACAGTTAAAACATCTGATGGCACCAGCAATGGAGGTGGAGAGGCTCATTGGTGAGGAACAGCAAGCTGGGGTTGAAAAGACCCTTTAGAGGAATCTGGGGCTCTTGCAGCCCCTGTGATGGCCATGGGCTGCCTTGCTATCCCAACCCATCAGCATCCTCAGCTGCTTACAGCAATGCTTTGGAACCTCTGGTCCCTGGCAGATAGCTCTTATCCAGGAGCAGCTTTGCGACACTGTTTGCTCCCACTCTTCAGAGGGGGCCCTTCCCAGCAGGGAATGCTTTTGGGGAGAGCACAGACCGTGCCAGCCTTCCTCCTGCATGCACACCACGATGGCCGGGAGTGCTGCAGCACCTCCGAAACAAGTGCTGCAGCGAGTGGTGGGGAATGCATTGCTTCTCCCAACCTTCACAAGGGGTTTGTAAATATCTCTCAAAAAGGGTCGTTTGCAAATTGTCTCGATGCACAAACGTTATCTGAGGCTTCAGTCACTGAGGAATTTCGGAGTAGATAAGATACACAGGGTTTATTGCGTCTCCTGGCAATTATTAAGAAAATAAAATCAGTTAATAACTAACCTTGAACCTAAGACTGGAGCATTTGGCTTCAGGCTCCGTTCTGCCCCACTTGTGAGACCTGGGGTTGTCTAAATTTTAGAGTGGTCTTAGGGATGATTCAAGTGATGATCAGGAGTTCCACTGGAGATGGAGATACCTTTGTTACGCAGCCAGAGCATCTCAGAAGCATTTAAGGAACGGGATCTGTGTGATTCAACCACAAAAAAAACCTAGGAGGAGCCCTTCTGACAGAAGTTTTCCCCAGCTGTGTAGACACTGAGTGCGAATCTTTAGCATTTGGATACGTTAAGAAAAGGGGGGAGAAAGGCTTCCACAAGTGTGGGCTTTTGTTTGCACTGTCAGAAATGGCAGTGCACCCTGCACACATGCTGGCATGCACACACAGGCAGATATCACTTTGGAAAGGGGAACAGATGACTCATGCAGCTGGAAATGGGATATGGTGCTTTGCCCTTGATAGAAAGATTAAATTAAGGGTAAAGGTGTCTGCTTAGTGACCAGGATCTGATATTTGGCTTGCTCCCATAGCAAGAAACTGAGCAAATCACCTCAGTATCTCAGCACTATTCAGTGCTTTGCATACGATAGCCAAATGCTATTGGTATTCCCGAGTGAGTTCCAAAAGTGGGATCTAACCTCCCAAGTCAGAGGCTCTTGAAAATGGTACTATTTAAAGGCGATGAGTGCTTTAAGTCATGTTAATGGTATGTTGATCCTGTGCTCAGAACAGTGTGTGATAGATCCCTAACCGACCTGAGCCTGGCCATGATCCCTAGAGAATGAACATCCCCTTAGGGTCTGGGGCTGCTGTCTCAAGGCAGGATCCCGTACCGTGTTTCTGGGGGCAGTGAAGATGATGCCTGCCTTGAATTAATTCTAAGGAGAACCGAAATTCACGCTGAGGTTAGCGAGATGGAGAATAAAGAGGATGGAAGCTGGGACAAACCTTATTAGACCATCAAATATTTCCAGGGCCGGAGTGAGCCAACCCAGCAGTGCTTTGGTGAGGCTCCAGTGTCGATTCTGCTGTATTGAAGTGTTTTTTTTCCAGGATGAACTTTACCGAGCGGGCGTGCAGTCTCCTCAGCAGTGTACGGTTGGGGCTGACATTTAAAGCCCTGGCACATCTTCCTCCCGGTCCCATGCAGGATGTCAAACACTTTAGGTTAAGAGAAGGGGAAANTTCAAAGCCCGGCTGCTTGCTTTGCAGCGCTGTAAAGTTGGTGCTCCTTCGCTGAGTCACTGTGGATAAATTCCCTTTTGTGCCGGGGGATTTAGCGGAGGAATGCAGGAAGGCTGGGCTGGACTGCCACCGTCCTGAGTCACAGCTCACAATGATCCTCGCAGTATTTGCAGGCTTAGGGCCATAAGCCACTAATTAGCCCTATTGTCTTACAGGCTTCACAGTATAAATAACCTGGACAAAGGGGAGGGGGGGGACGAGGACGGGGACAGGGACCGAGGAATGAAAATGTGCAAGCTGAGGAAATGATTGTGCAAATGGAAAAGCATGCAAGGGGCAAATGGCAGTTTCTCTTCTCCTGCCGATGGTGTTTTGGATCCTACAGCCCATCGTGCACGGTTCCAGAGGGGAACCCATCCCAGTGCCGTGCGGTAAAGGCATCACGGTATCACCCCACTCCCACTGCAGCCACAGGGGGGAAAAGGGAAGAGATGGAGAGCTGGTCAGCCTGAGTGCTGGTGGTGCACCACTGCACGTGCGTGCAGCAGCCCCGCTCAGGTGTGTGAGGCTGCACACACCACTGCTGTGGTTGTGAGGTGGGTGATGCAGTTATCTGTACCTGCTGCTGTGCCCTCTGCACGCGCTGACCTGTTTGCTCAATGCCATTCCTCTCAGAACTCAGGGCCACAAGCGTCAGGGGAAGGCAGGAGCACAGGGAAAGGGCAACGGTCGGACTTCAGATTCCCTTTTCCTGGAGCAAATCTGCCAGTGGTGCTGGGCTGCAGCACTGCTCTGGCATAGAGTGTAACGCAGATAACTTTCAGGGAAGCACAGGAGCATCCCTTGCACAGCAGAGCAGCAGGCGGGGCCACGTCCCCTGCCTCACACCAGAGCCCCCCAGACCAGCTGCATCCTCTCAGCGACTCTCAGGTTCCCTTTGTGCCACCTCTTGTAGCACAATAAAAGGACTGTTTGCCGCTCCCCCGTGCAGCCACAATGCGCGCGGGTCCGATATCTGAACGGCTCAGATGGATCCTTGTGCTAATCAATGGGTTTCACAAGAAGCTTAACGCGCCGTGGCTGCACGCTGAGCAGCCTTCCAGGGGCCCGCGGCAGTTTGCTTCCCTCCTCCTCACAAACAGCTCTGTCTATGTATTTTTCTTCAAGTCTAACACATTTAATCATCTTTTCATGAGCTGTCAGCTCGTCTCGCGTGTGGAAGCGCTGCACCCCGTCTCAGAGCAGTGCTAATGTGCCTGACAGCGTGCTGCAGAGCTCCTGCACACACTGCTTGTGCACACAGGAGCCATAAGAGCCCCCCAAAGTGTAGAGTAATACCCCAAACCAGTTTGCAACCTCAAGGAAAGACGTGCATTTCTGATTTAAGTTCAAACAGCTCTTAGTTGGTGGTTCTTCCCCTCCCAAATGCTGTGCAATGCTTGGAATCTTTGTCCTGGTGTTTCGTAGCTCAGTGAGATGGGGAAACCCTTCGAAAGCCAACGGAAGGAAAAGCAGCTGTAGGAAAACCAACAGGTTCTGGATGAGGAAAGTTACTGTGTCCTCACTCTGCATGCAACTCAGGCATGCAGCAGCCTCATACTGGGAGGAAGAATTAAGGCATGGGGCTGCCGAGGTGAGCAGAGCTGCAGAGGTTCAGCTTGTGTTGCCTCCGTGGGTTTTAGTGCCTGGTGAGTGGGAGAAGTAGGAGACTTTGCCCTGCATCCGTCTCTGGAGTGTGAAGTTGGAGATAAGGAGTCTGTGCTGCATTGCTCTGTGACTGTAAAGGACACTTCCCCGGTGCAGGAGGAGATGGAGCAGCTGTCTGAGTGAGGGTTTGGGGGCACGGAGTGGAGCCAGCTGGAGGGGAGCCCTTCTGCCTCTGCTTTTCTGAGCTGAACATCCCAAACCAGGATACTTTTCTCCTTTTTACAGTCATTTTGGAGACTTGTAGCAGCAGGTGGCTTGAGACTCTGAGTTGCTCTGCTGCAGTTCCTGGGGAGGATAGAGGTACTCTGCACGGTCCGTTCACGTGAAGACCTTCCAGAGAAATGGTGGAAGTCTCACGAGTTTAATGCCAGAGGTTAATAATAATCGCAATAGGCAGCACATCATTGCCTCCGTATCTGGTTGAGAGATTTACAACTTAAACTCGTGGCAGAGGAAGAAATTGCCTCAATCACTTGGAGTAATGGCACATGGAGAGCCACTTGGGCGTGACTGCTATTTAACACAAGAACCCAGCTTGGCTTCATTTAGCGTGCTGGTTCCTTTCTAATAAACATGTTACACTACAAGGTGGGGATTAAGTTGAGAAAAGTAAATAAATTGGAAACTGATGGGGAGAGATGGGAGCGAAATGGAACATCCTGGGGGGGAGTGACAGCCGATTAACTCTCATGCTGGGGTGCTGGGAACGGCCCTGCAGGCCAATGCTGGGGCTTTCTGAGTTAGGGTTTGGTGTTTTTGGGGGTGGGAGGGGGATGCAGGTGTGGGTTTTTACAGCTTTTTTTTTTTCCTACTATTTCCTCTGTGTAACGTGTGGGAGCCATTGGTTAGAGAGCATGAGGCTGTGCTTAAAGTCATGGCTGAGAGATTTGGGCTTTTTTTTTTTCCTGCTTTGTGCATGTTATGATCAGTCCACCACCTTGCTAGGAAGGGCTCTCCCTGCTCTGAGCACACAGGTGAGTGGAGCGCTCGGAGTGGGGAAGGAAGCAGCATAAATCCCTCTGAGGAAAAAAGCATGTTGCACTTTGCATGTAGGCTGTTGAAAACTATTCCTGTGTGTGTGTGTGTCTGTGTGCAGAAGGGCGGTGGAAAGCATTGCAGAGCATCTGGGTGGTATGTGAGGAGGTGATGGAGGGGAAAGGCAAGAGCCTGCCCTGGCCGTGTGGCACATAGGCTGAAGCTGTCACTGGATGCTTTACACAGAAAAGATGAGTGGAGCTGCCTGACTCATCCTGTTCCTGAAACAGTCTCAGAGAGCAAGGCGAGTCAGCAGCACCCGGTGTGCTGAGCCATGGGGTGGGGGGAGAGCCCTGTGCTGTGGTCTGGGGAGGACGAGGGGTTTTCAGCGTTTGCTTTCATTCAGTGCACTGCGAAGCAAAAATCCCTGAGAGAAGGGGCTTGCTTGGGTTGTGGCTGACAAACGCAAACTGTGGGAAGATGTTCTGATGAGCTGTCCGACCAGCTCTTGTGTGCTGCTTCATCTTTCAGCTCGAAGCAGAACAGCCTCCAAATTCAAACCCTGAGCTCTCCATGGAGGTCTCCAAAGCACCAGGGGTACTGCATTTAGAGTGAGCTTTTCCCATGTGGGGGGCATGAAGCCACACAGCAGCAGCTGAGCTCAGACCCAACTGCTGTTGTTCCCCTCTTGGTTTTAACCCCAAATATCAGCTTTTGGAGAGAGGCTCGTCACTTTTGGGGTGGTTGTGCACCTGCCCCGAGGAGAAGTGAGGGATTTCTGCTCCGAGGACTGCCAGTCCAGCTCTTTTTGGGGGAGAAAACAGGAGCCATAGGAAGCAAGTGTCTTAAACAACTCAGTAGCTTTTACTATATATATTAAATAATTAAAAAAGAGCAACAAAAAGTGCAACGCACCAGTTCACTGGAAGGACTGGGGGGTTAATTTTCAGGATGCTGCCTGGGAATTTAGCCATGGGATTTCCATTATGGCTAATGGGACTCATGCAGCTTAATTTCATGCGAGCTACACTAAAAACATACCCCTAACTGTCTTTCAAATTTCAGTCCTGAAATGGAGCCTTTTAAAAGTTGGAGGAGGGTAAACAAACACCTGAAACCACGCCATCTTGCTATTTTCCCCCTTTCAGTCATTTTGATGTCTTAAAGTGGAAGGGGATGGGGGGGGATGCAGCCAAGCAATTAAAAAAGAAAAAAACATATTGCTCCCACACTGGCTGCCTGCGTTCTGAACTTCAGCTTTCTGCCGAGTGAAAGGGCAGAGTTACAACCCCTGAAAAACTGGGGAGGCTGATGGCTTATCCTTAAGCACTGCACTGGATCTAATAACCCAATAACCCCAGCGCCACCGCCTGCATCGTGGGCCCTCGGTTATTAGGCCATTCTTGTTAAATGACTGCTATCATCTGGTCCCAAAGTACATTAAATCCCATTATAATTATAAACACACTTCCCCATAACGTTCTCCTTAGATTACATTTGCACTGCTTTACCCCAAGGGGATTTTTGTACTAATGCCGTCCTTATTTGTTATGTTAGCTGACAAGGCAGGGCTGCGGGCAGTGCTGGCAGCACTGGTCTGTGCTCCCCTGCCCCCACGATGTGCAGCGTGCCGACATCCCCCAGCGCTGCGGGACCCCATTTCTGCGGTCGGTGCGGGCACGTCGGCTTTTTCCTGCTCCCTATCGGAACCCACCGCCGCTCGGGGAAGGGGTTCAGACAACCGCAGCTTTACCGAAGCGATGCGCGTGCAGCGTGACGTTCTGCTTTCCAGCCGAGAGCTGGCGTCGGGCCCCTAACTCGGATTTTTGTGACCGTCCCTATCGCTTCGGCGCGACCACCGCGGGCTCTGAGAGCCGGGCAGCAGCCTCACTTCCCCGCGAGTGCTTTTGTTCGGAGCCGGGGCGGGCGGGTACCCGTCCGGAGGGGAGGCTCCGCGGGGCCGTCGAGGGGCGGGCATCCCCGGCACGTATCGTGGTGCAGCTCGGCGGGGCGGGCTGGGGGCAGCGGAACCGGACAGCCCCCGCGGTTGGGTGTCGCTCGCCGCCGCCGGCTCCGGTTCATTGGCTCCCCGAGGCCGCCGGCTCCTCCATGTTTGTTGTTGGCAGCGGCCGGCGGAGCCAAGCGCTGTCCAGCAGCAGAGGCTCTCCCGCCCCGGCCCCGCGCACTCGAGCCCCGCAGCCGGGCGCCGGGGCGGGTCCGA
>VXAB01008652.1:45410-84564 GCA_013399175.1 Odontophorus gujanensis | reverse complement strand
ATCCACCTCGCCGGGCCGCAGAAAAGCGACTGCGGCTCTCCCTGCCCGGCCTCCCTTTCTCTGCGCGCTGGGAGCGGCGAGCAGCGCTTTTCGCCTCTGTTTCTGGGCGCGGGGTCGGGCCCAGAAGCGGAGTGACTCGGGGCGTGGGGATGCAGCAGCCCTGTCGTGCGGCGGGACCAAGCCCGGCCCCGGGATCCGCCAGCCCCGCGGCCCGCCCTGTGTGCTGCTTGCGGTAACTGCGTTTAACCGCGGGGCTGTGATTTCAGGGTGATGATTTACGTTAGAGGGAGAACGTGCAGAGAGCCAGTAGCAACTTGGACTGGGTCCTCGCATATTTCTGTGGTTATTTTTGGAGTATCATCAAATGGCAGGAGGTGGGCTCTGGAGGTATCCTCGAGCTCAGCGTTTTCTCCACAGACTGGTAACCCAGGAGATTGTATTAGGGCTACACAGGTTCCTTCTTTATCAGTGCTTTCGGTATAAAACACTCTTTCCACTGCTCCTTCTGTGGTGGTAGTGTTCCACTCCGCGCACAGCCAATGTGTGACGGTGGTGACCCTTCTGCAGACAAACAATGGTCGGGGTACGTGTGTTTGAGCATTTGCAGCGCTGCAGGAGCAGGCAGTGGAAGGGCTCTGTTATTGGACTGCAGGCAGTGTGAGTCGACTCCTGATGAGCCCTCTCTTGGCTGACATACCCTGAGAGGTGTGGCTTTCTCAGCACACCTAGAGGTCAGCCTGCTTCTGGTCTTCTCACGTTGGGCTTGTCTGAAGGGGCTCTTGCATTCAAACAACTGGAGATGTGGGAAGCATGTTGTGATCAAGCTCTGCCTCTCAAGGATGTTTTGGCTGCTGTGGCTGTGCCTTCTGGAGATCTGCACTCATGGCCTTCAGCAGCATGCCTGCTTGTGGAGTTTGGAGCTTAGGGAAGGCTGGGTTTGAGCAGTGATCCTGACAAGAAGGCAATTAAAGAGTAATTGTGTTTTTTGGCTTCTGGTTTGGCAGCGTGGAGCCTTTCTGCAGGCTTCCCTAGGTACCCAGAGCCCTGCTGTCAGTGGGGGCCCCAGGCTGGTAGGGTATGTTCTGCAAGCTGTACCAGACCCTGATTATTGTATCACATGGAAGGACTAGAGTCATCCTCTTTTCCCAACTTATCCCTTGTGTGAGGACAGTCCCCTTATGGATTGTTGAATAATCGGTGTGTACGTTGTACCCAGGGGATGTGAGCTGCCTTCTCTGCTTGCAGCTACCACTGAGAGCAGCGAGCATCTCCTCACAACTATTGTGCCTTTTTTATTGTTTTAACAGTAACTTCTGATGGTAGTTGAGCCATTAAAGCAGATACTGGTGAATGTAACAGAACCCTGGTTGTGACAACAACCTCATGAGGGGCCCAGGTGTGATAGGCAGCCAGGAGGGGGTCTGGGTTAGCTGAAGAATGCTGTGGTATTGCTGCAATGTGGAATGGAGAAAATTTTCAGAATCAGTTTCCCTCCTCAAGGCAGCTGATTTCTCTTTTCAGCTTTGACTTTGCCTGGAGTGAGGTGATCACCTTGATTTACACAGTAACCTTTCTGCTTCTGGCGGTCCTGTAAATGACTGAAGTGTCTGCTCCTTGCTCTAGCTCTGCAGGATAGTCATATATAAGTAGAGGAAGTTTTCACAGATGGACAGGCCAGTTGGGTTTCTGGCTAATTTTGTCCCTGAAAAAAAATAATAAAATACTTACCATAGATAATCATGATTTCTAAATGATGGAAGTCCCAGAGAATGGTCTGTTGGTTAAAGTGCAGGAGGTGGGCTTGGCTGTGTTCAGGATTGCTCTGGATTTCGTGTATGTTCTCATAGGCTTTGCATGAGTGTCCCTCTCATTATTTTTGTTCAGCTAGGAAATGATATTACCTCACTACTTAGGGCACAGTGATATGCTGCCTGAGCAACAGCTGGGTTATCGATGGTGCAAGTGTTTGTGAGGAGATGGGTTGAATATGGGCTTAGGCTTGGTGGCGGATCAGCGTGGGCATCTGGAAGACCTCTGTGTTTAGCTATATTGTAGACTTCCATGTGGTACTTGTCACTTGGAGGTCTGAACCTATTCTGAAGCTCTGTTTTGAGAGTATATGCAAAAAAAAAAAAAAATAAAAAATGGAACACTGGAGATTCTCAAGCCTGGTAGTTAAGAGCTCCTGCATGGAAGGATTTGTGCAGTTACAGACATGTGACTTCCATACAGCATGTAAAATGTGCTTGCACTGGGGCTGTGACAGTGATTGTTGTGTGGCTTATTGTTCTCATTAGAGAAGTCAGATGGCACTGAGTCAGCAGGTTTGGATTTGTCACAGCTGTGCTGATTGTGCTGGAAGACCCATGGGATTTGGCAGTGTGGGGTGAAGGGGCTGGCCTGCACTTGCAACCATGCTGGAGTTTGAGCCTGGATTCAGGCCTGCTGCTACCTTGTGCTCTCTGTTGGTTGTGGATGAAGCGGTGGCATTGGTGGCGACTGACAGGTTCTCTGCCTTGGGACCTATAGGGGTTGTAAAGGCAAAAAGACCAGTGCGAACAAGGAGGTGTTAGAAAAAGAAGAAAAAATGAATGCTGACCCATCTCTGAAGATGTAAGCTCGCAGGAAGGAACTCCAAAAAGGAGGGATCCTTCCTCAGTGGCTGTCAGCCCTTAAGTGAGATCTCAAAGAGGTGCAGCCTGGTCACACGAGTGAATCACCTTTACCTGTACTCCTAGGGCTGACTGGGTCTTTCCTTCAGGTGCTTATTCAGTGGTTCAGATTGAGACTCAGGAGTTCTCATACAGGACCCCTTTCTTGTATTGTGGGTTCACCTGTTTTGTGCCATTTGGCTCTGTTGCCAGTAACTCACAGTGACATAGCCTGCCAAACGAACAGTCTTTCTCATGCATATCATTTTGTCTAGATTACAGGAGATGGGAACAAATGTTGGGAAGAGGTTGTCTTTGGTGAGCATGTGTTGCAGTATTTTCTTGTGTCTCCAGATCCATCTTTCTTCTTAACCCTTCACAGCCCTTAGCCTGTGGTTTGTCAAAGACCTCAGTGAGCATTAATTCATAGAATCCCAGCATGCCTGGGTTGGAAAGGCCCCCCACCCCTGCCATGTGCTGGCTGCTCCCCAGCTCAGGCTGCCCAGGGCCCAGCCATGGTTTCAGGCACCTGCAGGGATGGGGCACCCACAGTTCTGTGCAGCAGTGCCGGGGCCGCACTGCCTCTGGGCAGGCTGACCTCAATCTGCCCTCTTTCTATTTAAAGCCATTCCCCCTTGTCCTGTCATCAACTGCCTGTGTAAAAAGTCACTCTCCCTCCTGTTTAGAAGCATCCTTTAAATACTGAAGACCGTTACAAGGTTTCTCCATGACCTTCTCTTCTCAGGACTGAACAAGGCCAGCTCCTTCAGCCTGTATTTGTAGGAGAGGTTCTCCAGACCTCTGAGCATCAAAGTAATAGAAGACTTGGGCAATTTTATCTGCAGCAGCTTTCCTGTTCAGGCCCTGTGGGTGTCCCCCATGCCAATTGCTCTACCCTCCCCTTCTTTTCTCCAAGGAGGTGAATGGATATGCCAGGAGCTGTTGGGCTGGGCTGTTATACAACTGGGGCAGAAGCCAAGGTTTCCTCTCCTTGTGCCAAATGGGGACATGGGACTACGTGAAAACTCTGGTGAGTTTGTCCCAGTACACAGCAGAAGGTGCTTTGAATTGAAACTGATAAGTAGTTAGTGTCTTGCATAGTGTACATCTACATACTCATGCACACCTCCCAGATTTGCTATCTGAGTGGGTGGGGGTAACAGGCAAAGCCTTAAAACTCAGAGTATAATGCTCTGGAAGAGCAATTCCCTTCCATCTTTTGCTGATGGTATATGTTTTGTACTCCAAAGGGCACTATGCTGTTGTGTGGGCTCAGCAGTGTCTCAGGCTTGTTCTGCCCCATGCAGGAGCCACGGGGTCTGGTGTGATCACAGAGAAGAGTCTGGGCTGACCCTATTGTGCTCAAACCACGAGGCAAATGAGGCTGAAGCTGCAGATCTGCAGTTTCCAGTAGGTCAGCAATTTCATTTGGGCACTTGGCCTCTTTGTGGAGGTGAAATGTGGTACCACTTTAGTGTTTGATCCATTCCCATTTCAGAAGCCAGACCTCTGCCCACCAGCTGTAATTGAACCCAATGGTAATCATGTTGAGCTTTGTCTTGCTTGTTTCCCTGCCAGGTCCAAAAGGTGGACGCTCCTTTCCATCCAGGCTGTCAGAGACATAGTCAAATCTGGCACCAGATTCTTTGAGAGTGTAAAACGCATCCCATGTGCGAGCAGATAGTGAATGGGGACTTACAGTATGGTAATTCTGGTAGGTTCCACCCACCTGATTCCTTCCTCTCCTGTTCCAGTTCTCTCACTGCCTGTACCCTGTTTGCTGACTGGTGACAGAGCAGAAATGTGTGCTAGTATCCTTTGTTGTGTATCAGATGGAGAGGAAAACACAGGGTGGAGTCTTCTTTTGCACAAAGGAAGAGGTATGGTTTCTGCCTTCAGTGGATTTTTAGGTGGCTGGGGGGAAATTAAACAGAATGTTACCACATTCATAGCCATCTTACCACCTCATTTTCCCGTGAATCTGTTGCTGTCTTGGTATCCTTCAGAAGATATTTTTAGCTTTGCTTTTTTTTTTTTTTTTTCCCCTTTTTCTGCTCATAGCAGACTTCTGAAGGGAAACACACTTTTATGGCAGAACAAGACAAGCTATTTCGTGAGACATCTTGTTATGGGCAGAAGAGACTGGAATCTGTGTTTTTTAAGTGACATTGTCCCTTTGTAATTATCTCATTGTGCTTGTCATTGTGCTTGCTCTGGTGAGTCCAGAGGCAGCTAGGTGCATGTCCTGGCAGGCTTCTGCTGGGGAGGCTGGCCCTGCTCACCCTTCCCTTGCTCAGCCATCTGGGAGCACTTCAGGACTATCATCTGTGTGGGCAAACATGAAGGGCTGCAGCACTGGGAGAAGTCCTGCAGGTGTTTCTCCCTATCAGTCCTGGTAGGGAAACAGTGCCTCTGTGTATCAGAAAAGCAATTTAATCTTCTTAATAGATGCACTATTGATTTCGCTGTGTCTCTGCTGGCAGGAGCTCCTGCTGAGCTTTAGATGGCTTGGTACCTGGTGGAGTATTGGGTCTCTTCTTTGCCAGGGACCAGAAAGAAATGGCAAAATCTCAAAGTGGGTTAGTGAAGCTGTGTGGAGTCTTGATGGGTGTTCAGACAGCTAGGTCTGTTGCTTGCTATGGAGCTGTGGAATTTTTTTGATCAGAAATTCAAACCCAACATCAATGCTCAGCTTTGGGGTAGGAAGCTTCTGACCTCATTTCCCAGTAGTGCTACCTTTTAGGAGAGATTTATTGCAAATCCTCATATGTGATGTTCCTGCAGAGTAACGGTGGAAAAACAAAAACACCCTTTGATGTCTAATCTGTCTCTGGGTATATGCATGCCCATGTGAATCAGGGGCCATTACCTCTGCAAATTCACTGGGACTTCTCTTCAGGGAACCAAAAGTGCTTTCTGATGAGAATGTCCTTTTTGGTTACCTTGGTCTAGCATGGATGCCCAACCTTTTGGTTTGTCTGGGCCACACTGAGTACAAGGGAAGTTGTCTTTGGCCATGTGTATAGGATATAACATAGTTATCAAAACTTCTTATATATATTGTTGTTATTAAAATGTGAAAGGAGGCAACCATACAAAATGTGTATGGTAGTGCATAATGTGTCTGTAAGAACCACAGCTGACTTTAAGATGACAGCTGGAAGTAAATAAAGCAGGTAAAGGTAGAGAAAATGCAGCTGCACCTGCTGTGCTTTGATGGCACCTTGTACTGTAGCCATAACCCTCCCTGACCCTTCTGCACTGATGAAGCTCAGTCTCACGGTGCTGCGTGGCCGAAGCCTAGTGTTCACAGGCAGGACAACATGCAAGGCCAGAGATGGCCATGGTGCTGTGGTCCACAGTCACCTGCTGAGCACTGGCTGGGCTTTCACAGCTGATGTTACCCCAGGTGTGGGGTGCAACTGTGCACAACGGAACCTCTACCCAGGTCTCCATTCTTTAGTAAGCTGCCCTGGGGCTGCTGTGCTGCTCTGCCTTATTTGTGTTCCTGGACAAGCAAAAGGAATGGCATGAATCCTTGTCCCCTTTCTTGACCTTTGTTGGGCTGATTGGAGTTCCTTGCAATGCACTGGCCTAGAATTGATCAAGCTGGGTTTGACATATGGCTTCCTCCTAACCCCTGTGAATAGGTGCGCCTGCCAGCATTGCTGGCTCAGATCTGCCCCTTGCAAGGGCTGTAGTGTTTGTCTGACTGGTCCAGCCTTCTGCCTGTAGATAATGTCCCAGTGCCTGCTTTGACAGCCAGTGCTTGTAGTGTCAGGGTCAGACTGGATAATTACTAGGGGTTTGTGATGATGTGGGTCATTGTGGAATGTTTTCAACCTGAAGCACTTGTCTGTGGCTGAGATGGTGTAAACAGCAGCCTTGTGCTGAGGAGGAGAGCTGCCTGGCAGGAGCTTGCAGTGCAATCTAGCATGAGTTTTTGCTAGCAGGAGTTAACGCTTTTGAGGAGCTGGAAGCTAGCAGGGGTGGGGGAGGGTCTTGCTCCCAGATGCCTGTGTTCTCAGACACATCATTAATATGATGTTAATTGATGCAGTAACTCCAATTCCAAAGTGCCTCCCTGCTGAAAGGCAGCCAGCCTTGGTGAAAGCTGCTTCATGCAGCAGCAGCAAACAGGAAGGAAGGAAGAGCAGTCTGCTTCTGCTCTAGAGCATAGTGGCTTTGTTTGGTAGCGTGTACTGGTGCTGCAATACAAGCAGGTAGTGTGGGAGTGCTAAGTGTCACTGCCCGGTGCACAGCAACTGCCTCCTCCATCCAGCCTTCTGTAGGGATGTGATGCAGCTCTGGTGAGCCCTGCATCCCAAACTGCTGACAGATGCTCATTCCCCAGGCTGGACAAAATCAGGCTGGTTCTGTGTGTTTGCCTGCCTGCCTCTGCTCTCGTCTCTTGAGCTGTGTTGGAGAAAGCCAAGTGCACAAGCTCGGGAGCAATGTGGGGGCCCCACAGAAATCTTCAGGCTCAGTAGGAGGAGGAGCAGGGCTGTGGGGACTTGTCCCTGTGAGGGGAGTGACTGGGAGGAGGCCCCACAGATCCCTGTGCATTGGTATGGCCTTTTCTGAATGACAGGCTGCTGGCATAGAGCAGGGCAGCACTGCTGCTCAGCTCCTCCACCTGGCCTGCTGGTCTGGGCAGCATCTACCTGGGTGTAGAAGTCTGGTGTGGGATTGAGGTGTGTGTATGTAACGACACCCGTGACAGTAGCCTTGGTGCCCCAATGGCATCCCCCAGCCTATGGATATGGGAGTGAGGAGTGTGGAGCCTGTCGTAAGGGTGGTACTGCCCTGGGGAACAGTGAACAGTGTGCCTGGCATTGATGTGGGGTCATAGCCAGCATGCGCTGGGGTTATGACCTTATGGTGAGCCTGTGTACAATGCAGCATGTGGCCGGACTATAACTGACATGCAGTTATGGTGGGCGGGAAGGGCAGAACTGGTAACTGAAACAGCCGCAGGCTCTGCCCTGCATCCCAACTCTGCTCCCAGTGCAGAGAGACACTCTTGTGAGAAAACCAGGCCATGCTGGGGCTGCAGCAGCACTGTCCCAGTGGGCAGGGGTCTATGGAGCGCGGCCAGTGTGAGCCCTCAACTACAGGAGCCTTTGCTTTCCCTTGTAAGATGGTGGCATATAGCTGGGGAAGGGGCACAGCATTGCAGGGGTGGGCTGAAACTCCCTCTTTTCTATTCCGTGTTGCTTTTGTGCAAATTATCTTGGGGCATGATTTTTTTTTCCCTACCATGAAGGCATTGTTGTTTTCATGGAGGTGCTGATGCTCCTGGCTTATGGTGTCAGGGTTGATGGGTGGCAGAAGATCCTGTCCTTGTTAGTGAGAGCATGGACCTGAACCAGTTGCAGTTTCTGGCCTAGCTGCTGCAGATTGACAGGGTGAAAAGAGATGCTGTCGTTGCTGCGTGTCACCTAATGTTGCTGTGCTGCTTGGGGACTCTATACAAATGGAAACAGAACAGCTTTTGTGTCCTGAGCAAGCTTTTGAGAAAATTCCTGTGGATCTGTGTCACTCCTGTGGAGCCAAAGCTTGTTTTTGGCATCTCTGTGCAGGACAAGCTGTGTAAGGCTATGTGCAGCTGGTGTTTGCTTGTGGAAAGTGAAAGGGTTTCACTGCATACATGTGAAATGTGAAGTAAGTGAGCTGTGAGTCCTTGATACTGAATACTCAGGAGATTTCTGGTTTTGATTGTTTTTGTCTATGATGTTTATGGAGTGGTTGAGTTTTGCATAGGCAGGTTACCTTGCCTGCTTTGCATTTGTGCTTGTGAGAGGATTGCCTGTGAATGTTGAATTTGCTTTTTTTTGTTCACCCTTGTGAAAAAGCCTTGTTGGGCTACAGGACTTTGCTGCTTCTTTCATGTAACTCTAGTGCCCATTGGACTGCAGTTCTTCTCTGGGCACATGAAGGTTGTCTTCATTTATTATTTTTTTAAATTTTTTTTCTCCTTCATTATATGTAGTTGACATCTAAAAAGTGGTTCAGAATCACAGAATTGTAGGGATTGGAATGAACCTCTAGAGATCATTGAGTCCAGCCCCTCTGCCGGAGCAGCTCCCAGCCCAGGTTGCACAGGTTGGTGTCCAGGTGGGTTTTGAACGTCTCCAGAGAAGGAGATTCCACCACCTCTCTGTGCAGCTCCAGTGCTCCGTCACTGCACTGTGAAGTTCCCACGCGTATGTGTGCAGAACTTCCAGTGCTTCAGTTTGTGGCCATTTCCCCTCGTCCTGTCGCCACACACTGCTGAGAAGAGTCTCATCCCTTTGCTTCCCACACCATAGATATTTATAGACCTTGATCAGATCCCCCTAAGTCTTTTCTTAAGGCTGAACAGACCCAGGCTGCTCAGCCTTTCCTCCTAAGAGGGGTGCTTCAAGACTGTTATCATGTTTGTATCCCTCTGCTGAACTCTTTCCAGGAGATCCCTGTCTTTTTTTTTTTTTTGCTGTTAGAGGATTCAGTTCAGAAATCATTTCCTTTTAAAACTGTTTATTTTACTACTTGTGTGCCAAACCTGTCTCTCTCTCTCCGTGGATAAGTGGGCCGGGCTGGTTCCTCATGTCATGTGTGTCACTGTCTGAGATAAAGGTTCTGCAGACCAGATGTTGCCCTTGCTACCACCAGCCAAGGCTGTCATTATCAGAGAGGCCATGCAGGTGACACGGAGAGACAGAAGACAATAACGTGGCACAGATGGCCCTGAAATGAGAACTTGGGTAGTAATTGGCCATGCAAGCCAAGAGCCTATCTGTTTCACTTCTCAGAGGTTCTGCAGTACTGCCTGTGGTAAATATTTGCTTTTATCGCTCAAAATTGGCAGAGCTGGCTCTGAACACATGCAGAGAGCAAACTCGCTGCTTTTAGAACTACTGTTTTCCCATCAGTCTCTTTGAGAGTAAAGCTTTATATAAAGTAATCTGTAGCAGAAAATCTCCAGCAAGTAGATTTGTATGGGGTCTAAATGCAGTGCTGAAGCAGTTTGGACAGCATCTTGTGATGAAACACCTAGCTGCTTGTCATCATTCCTGGGAAGGTTATTTTCTTAATTATTTTAAACCAAATCCTATTTCTTCTTTGCAGATTCTGAATTGTGCCTGAACAGAGTGCTGAGATCAGCCCCTGGAAACAGCGTGAGTTTATCCTGAAAACCTTTATTCTCCTTTCTAGTTCACATGTAAGACTGAGTAGAAGAACAGGATTTCTGTGTGCTGAAGTGCCATTTGGTTGCTGGAATACTGCTTTTGGAACTAGAGGGGTAGAAGTGCAGTCAGACAGGACCACGGAGTCTGTGTGCCTCCCTGGCATTTCTCATGGACACTCAAAGCAGAAGGTGCTGTGCAGAGCAGACGTGAACTGCTCAGGATGGGAAAGGAATACTTTTCTTCTGAGGAAGAGAGGAAAAAGATTATCGTAGCAAGGATAGAATGGCTCTGCAGGTAAACCCCCCAGCAGTTCTATCATAGAGTCAGGCACTCATCTCTGCAGTGCAGGAGCAAAGCTTCTTAACAGGTATCGTGCAGCAGCCGAATGCTCCCATGTCAGCATTGGCCCATGAGCCTGGCACCCACCCCATTCCTGAAGGAAACTGAGGCATGTTGTGATGCAGAGTCACGTGCAAACAAGCACTCAAGTTGAGACTGCACTTCTACCCCTCTCATTACAAAACTGATATTCCAACATCCAGACAGTCTCATGGCTCTAATGGGAGGAACTGCTCATAAAAACTAACAAGCTGCTCCAAACCTGGGAATGCCAGGTAAGGTGGACTGGGTGGGGTGCTGGGGATGGGAAGCAGGAGAAGAAACACCTCTGCTGCTTCTCTGTACTGAGTGCTAACCAGGAGCTGCAAGAGAGCCCTGTGGTAACTCCTGGCACCCAGCAATGCCTTTACTAGTAATCTTTGTGTCTCAGGTACAGCAGGAGATTGGTGTCCCATGTCTGTGTTTCTTATTTCCCTTTTTCACTTGTGCTTTATTAACAGATGTCCCAGTTAGCCATTCAAGGCATGGGTGCACAAACAGCTTGGAGAAAATGCACATTAAAGCAGAACTTATCTGCTGCTCTGCTCTTGTACCGGCTCTGCGGAGACTTGCTGAGCCATGCACTGGGGGGAAGTAGTATGGAGCCCTCAGGTCCCATCTTCCTGACAGGTTTGGGCAAGTAGAGGCATGTTGGGGCAGATGTAGCCCACCTTGCTGGTACTCTGTGTTGGGGAAGGCATCTCTGCACTTCTCGGAGGGTTGGTGATACTCCTGACTTGGCATGATTATCATCCTAGGATAGTAAGCCTCTAATTTCTCCACGTTTCTGCAGCTCCTTTGCAGCTGATCCTAGCTCTTGAGTATCACAAAGGGCTTACTGATGGATTTTGTCAGGCAGAGGTGAAGAGGAAAAGCTTTCCTCTTGGGAGCTTGCTGTAAGGGAATGGCTTTCCTCCTAGGAAGTGATGCACAAGATCTGAGTGGAGGAAATGGCACTTTGGTCCAGGTCTAAAGCAGTGGATACAAGGCACTTGGAGATGCAGATCACAGTCACAGTGTGGTTATGGTTGGAAAGGACTTCTGGGTCTGTGTAGTCCCACTCTGCTCCAGCAGCGCCACCCAGAGCAGGATGCCCAGCTCTGAGTGCAGGTAACTTTTGAGGATGTCCACAAAAGAGACTCTACAGCCTCTCCAGACAACCTGTGTCAGTGCTCTGTCACTCACGTGGTGTAGAAGTGCTCCCAGACCGTCAGACAGAAGATCAGAGGACTAAGACTGTATCCCCAAAGCAGAACTCCCTAAAGCGTCAGGATGTACATGGGGATGATTTAGCCCTGTAATTCTGATTGCAGGCTGTTTCTAGTAGCAGCCAGTCACAGATGAGCATAGAGCAGCTACTGAGGTCCCTTCTCAGTGCCCCAGGCAAGATTAGCTCCTTACTGCAAGAACTGGCTCTGGATGTTGCACTTAGCCACCTTTTGCCTGTGATTTGCTCTTGGTCTACTTTCCAGAATAGACAGGAAGATGAAGCTGTTCTTTCTTCCCCAGTCTTTACCTCATATAATGATGGGATGCTGGCTGGGGCTGTTCCCACCATGTCCCCTGGGGTGGGCTGGGGAACAGAGTGCAGGAGCCTTCACTGCTGGGCAGTGGTGCTGGGACAGTACTGTGCCTGCTCCACCGTCCTGACTCAGGGCTGCTGGTGTACTTTCCTCTTGATTTGGGGCCCATCCTCCTGGGATATGTGCCTTGGTCAGTGAAGATTATTGGTCAGTGAAGATTAATCTGTGCTGTTCCAGCTGCTTTGGAGTTGTCTGAGCAAATTGTTTTGTGGTATGTGGCAGTGTGTGCCCTGAAGGCTGGTAAGAATGCTGCCAGTGTTCTCATCTTGGGAAATGATGGCTGCTGGCTGAGCACTCTGCTTGCTTTGACTGATGCTTCTAATCTCTTCTGGATCATTTCAGTTAGGAGCCCAGCTTCCCCCTGTTGTCTTATATCTGGGGTGCATGCCCACTGCTGATCCCCTCTCTATCTCTGTTCAACTGTTGAAGGCTTCTCTAAGATCTATGCTGAGGCTGTAGTCTCTCCCTACCTTTGGGTGTACATTCAGTGAGGCCTGCTTGAGTGTCAGAAGGTGAACTTTCCTTTGAAGATGCAGCTTTACTTCTCTGATGGTCTTGTCCTTTCTTCTTGAGTCCTGGTAGGTCTTGGGGTGACTGTCTGAGAGCACTTCACTCCTGAGCTATGTAGTACCCTCATTGCTGCCTTTGGCCATGAGTGTGAAGGGCTAGGCTGGGCTTCTGCCCTGTTGAACTGGTGATCTCATTAGCACTAGATTGAAGGGCAGAGCTCTCCATTCCTAAATTCCTCCAGGAGGAGGACTTGTCACCTGTGGCTGGAGTTTCAGCAGCATATTTAGCTCAGCAGGACTCCAGGGATAAAACACTGTAGGCAGTATCCCAGCAGATGTAGCATGATGTTTGGATCTGCAGAACTTGCTCGCAGGAGTGGATGCTACTAGAAAAACAGGTTGCTGAAGCTGCTTGAAGTGAGGCCAGTGGGATCTGACGGAGTTGCTTGGGGCTGCTGAGCTTATCTGAGCTTGCTGGGCTTAGCTGCATCCTGGCTGCAGGCTGGGGATGCTGGGGCTCACCTCTTTTCCATTCTCTTCCTGCTGCCAGCTTGGGAGGTGCTCCTTTTGAAATAGCTGGGAGCTTTTTGGTTTTTTCTCAACCTGTCAGGATTGTCCTTGGTGTGCCTGGAAAAGGCCAGGCATCCACTGAGCCATATGTCACCCTGATGCTTGGTTCTTGGTTTATGTCCTTCGCCAGCTACAGTAATGGCAGGATGCACGGTATGGTGGGGAGGAAGCTGACAGTGTGCTGGGGGGAGGTTGTGCTGTGTTGAGAAGCTTTTAGAACCAGAGAGGTGGCTGAGCATGTGGTTTAGGAGGAAACATCAAGTCCTCTCCAGAGCTGTGTCACACAAAGGCACGTGTCCTGCTCCCATGTGCACATGGTGGCCCAAGGGCTGTTCAGTAGAGCTGGTGTTGTTCTCCTGGCCACGTATACACATCTATCAAGCAGCTGCTGTGCAGGCCCTGCTTATTCCAGCTGGATGCCCTGGAAATGCAGCAGGCCATGTGAGGAAATGGTGGGACAGTGCTTGTTCCTCATGACAAGCTCATGATTAAACACTGCCTTTGGAATGAAGAGGGTGAGGAAGAGGAGAGAGGGCTGCTGGCTTCCTGTTACAGGTTCTTATTGCCACCTCCAGCACAGGGTGGCTCAGCTGTGAGTGTCAGGGTGCTTTGTCTTGAGTTGCCATGGAAACAGATAGTTCAGTGTTTGGGAGAAGATGGCGCCAGCACTGCAGCCCTGTATGTATGAGCAGGGGTTGTGGTCCCCTGTGACTGCCTGGGGGCTGCTCCTAGAGCTGTCACAGAGGACCCCTCGGGTGCCATGTGTGCCCACATCTTCCCACAGAGAGTCCTGGGGTGCTGGTGACAGAGGCCCCTGGAGGGTGACTCCCCAGCAGGCCAGGTCTGCTTTGCCAAGGGTTGATGATTGCCTGCGGGCCACAGGGATCTCCTACTGGCTGGGCTGGGCCAGGCTGAGGCTGCTTGTCTGCAGCTTGGGGCAGTACAGGTCCCCGAGGAAGCTGTTGTTGCCTTTGCTCCCCGTGCCTATGCTGCAGTGGTGCCTATTGGAGCTGAAGGACGAGAGCCACACCAGCCTGTGTCTGTTCTGTTTAGCACAAAGCACCCACAGAGCGCCTACTGTGATGCCAGTACTGCCGTTCCTGTCAGGAGGTTGTTCCTGGACTGCAAAAGGTGGTTGGGCTGTCCTGGGTGCAGGCAAGAGCTTGCCTTAATTTTGCACAGCTTGTGCCTGCACCCTACAAGTATTGGATAAGCCATGAGACCTCTGCCGTATTTTGAAAATGTTTCTCTACTTTCCAGGTCAGGGGGATAAGTTTTCCCTGTTTCTTGACTCAGGTTCTTTCTTCTCTGTGTAAACTTAACTTTTTGTTAATGGCTTCAGTGGTAAAACATTAATTTCTCACTACATGGTGCTTCCCTGCAGCAGGGTGAGCTCAGCTGTGACCTCAGGCACAGGCAATTAGGTCCTGCTCCTGTAGTTCACGTCTGTCTCCAGCAACTTCCTGTGCAGGGTGCATGGTTTTGTGCCCTGCTTACCCGCTGTATGTGTTGGGACTTTCCTTCCACTCCTGTGTGACAGCAGGAAGCACTGAGAGCTCTGCCCTTGATGAGTCTCTGCCTTTTGGTGTGGTGGGTAGAAACTTAGTTCAGTTCCTCCCTGCCTCCACTTTTTTTTTAACCTCTATAGTTCTTCCTTTTGTTGTCATTTAATTGTCCAAGTTCCCTGAATACCTGTCACATGCCTTGGGGGATAATTCAGGACACATCAAAGCAAGAAAAGCATCTCCAAGCACTAAGACTGGGAGCTGCAGAGAGATGAAACTGTGTGGAAAAATAACTGCTAGCGATTGCCCAAGAAGTAAACTGGAAGGGTTGGGGAAGAGCAACAGAAAACAAGCAATATTTCCTTACTAGAAGTTGTCTCTCTCATTCCTAGGGGGCCCCACAGGAGTGATGGATTCCTTCAGGGTAAAACCTGGCTGGGTGCTAGGGAGGGCAGCAGGGCTGCCGCATTCTGCAGTGAGAACTTATGGTCTTGGTGTGTCTTTCCAGTTCTGGTCTTGGCATGGGCTTGTACATCTGTTTCTCAGGACTGTATCTATGCATGATCTTGTGACTCATACCTCCTTCACCTCCGCTCTTTACTCTGGAAGCTGAGGGTGATCTAGCCCTTTGCAAGCTTTCCCTCTGCAACTCCCCCGCAATGGGGGAACATTTGCTGTAACCTCACTTAGTGATGTCAATGCTTCTTAGGAAGAGTTGGCATCTCATTCTGTGTAGAAGGTAGAAAAGATGTGCTGTGAATGAAAGAGTTAAGTGAAGCTGTGAACTTGGTGTCCTATCCAGGTTCTGCGAGTGCAGCTGGGTAGGGCAGCAGAGAGGCATCCGCCCAGCAGTGACTGCTATGTGAGTAGCCTACCTGGGCATAGAATAAGTTAAACTTTTTCTTTCGGCTGAATAGGGAAAAAAAATAAATTTAAGGCTTTGTATTTTGGGAATAATACAAAGCAAACAGAATGAATCACAGAATCATCCTTATCAGTGGCATTGTTTGCAGTCTCAGGACAAGATTAGATCAGTGCTTGGGTAGGTGTCAGCAGCTCAGTCTCTAGCTGAAGAAGCCTGTGGTGTGTAGCAGCTGCTGTGATGTGCTGTCTGCCATGGCCCTCCTGGCGCCTTAGGCCAAGCCTGTGGACTTTTTCTTAAACCTGCATTCAAGAAAGGTTATTTTTTGTTTTTGGTTTTTTTTTGATGAAACTATGTAAGTAATCATTTATGTGGCACAGAGCATCTCCTTCCCATGTGTTAAAAAGTAGAATAACACATCAACTGAAGATATGCTTCTTAACTTCAGTGAAAATATCTTATTGGTGAGGGATTGGGGCTGGCAGCAGCATGCCTGCAGTCCAGAGTATCCTAGTGCGTGGCGGAAGGGAAGGTATTTCAGGAGGGCAGACTCTGGAGTCTCACCCATGTGTCTTGGGCTCCTTTAACTCAAGGGCTCTTTGTCTTATGCTGTTGTCTAAGCTCAGCAAGTCGCCTGTCACTGCAGGGTTAACCGGAGCTCTTGAAAACCTCTCATCTCTTTTAGCATAATTTTAGGGTTTGTGGTTACATTGATTCCTCATGGAGCTGAAGATTAATCACATTTCCACATGCCAAGTCAAAAGAAAAGCTTGGTTTGCTCTCTGGTTTTTATGAGAGGTCTGTGCTTGTGAGAGACTAGACCTTTGCTGCAGATACTGGTGTTGGGACAGCTGAAGGAAACCCAGGAAGTTTATTTTCCTGTCTTAATTTTCCATGGCTAATAGAGCAATTTCCTGCTTCTCTTTCTAGGTAGCTACTAATCTGTCCTTGCTCAGAAACAGGCTGAACAGCAGCATGAACTGCAGGTACTGTTTCCAAGAGCAATTCCTTCCTTGATCTCCAATTCCTGATTACTGTTTCACTTACTGAATTGCTGCTTTTTCTGCCTTTGAACTTACATTACTTTCTTTCCTGCAAAGTCATTTTGTGACATTTGGAAGAGTTTGCCCAAGGCATGGCTCTGTGGTGCTTGGAAAGTAGCAGTGATTGTTGTGGTTTGCATTTGGAGCAGAGCATTCCCCCCTTCTGCCTTTAAAGCTCTGTCCGTGTGGGTCAGCATGTAACAGAGGTAGAGAAGTGTTGCACTTTTGTGCTTGTTGCTGATTAAAACTTAACCAAGACTGGGGTAAGGGCAGAGGTGAGCTGTTGAGCAGCAAATCAGGGCATGGTATGGTGAAGGATAGAGAAAACCTGGCAGGTTGTGAATCCTGCTTTGTTGGCACAGTTGAGAGCTGGCATGCAGAAGGAGGGGAGCAAGTTGTTTGGGCCGGTGTTTGTGGATTTGTGAGAGTTGCCGCACCTGGCTGTCTCCCCAGTGTTTGTAGCTTGGGGACCTGGGAGAGAGGAGTTAAGCCGTAAAGGGTGGTGCTGGACAGAGCACTTGAGGACCTCAGATGACTGGTGTCCCTGGCAGTGCAGATTGTGTGCTGCCGTGGATGGTGCTGGTTCTCAACCAGCCAGTCTGGCTTCTTGAGATGAAGCAGAATGGTTTAGATTTCTTTCTTCCTTTCTGAATCCTACATTAATGAGCTTATGAAGGCAAGAATTGGTCTTGGAGTGGGAGGTAAAGTGGGAGGTCAATCTTGTCTAAAAGCATCGTTCCCTTTCCTTGGATACAGCACAAGGTTGGGGACCATGATGTGGGGCACAGGGTCAGGCATCAGGGAACAGTGGCAGCAGATGCCACATGAAGGAGATGCAGGGCTTTCTGGCCCCACCCCCTGCTACTGAAGCTGTTGCAGCAAAGCCAGGGTGTGCAGGCAGGTGGCTGTTGCAGGATAGCTCTTGCGGGATGCTGGTTGCTAAGCAACCTCTAGAGGTGGAGCTTTTTTGTTTGGGACTTCCAAATCATCAATTCTGATGATTTGCACCTAAACGAGGAGGAGAGTTGAGAGCTGCAAGACCTTGGCACCAGCAGCTCAGGTGCAGCCCTTTGGTCAGAATGGGAACTGGCTGTGAGATGCTGGGGGAGGTAGATGACGTCTTCACTTTGAGATAGTGATGAGTTGAGGGTATGAAGCATAAGTGTCCTTGGTCCTTTTTAGGTGGTGGCTTTGTCAACAGAAAGGTGGGCAGAGGAAAGACTGGGTGCTACAGAAGCTCAGATAACCTGTGTATGCATCAGCTACTGCCCTGCGCAGATGCCAGTACTGTGGGGCTGTCTCCCTGGTCAGTTGCGAACTTACCTGGGTAAGTTACTACAATGGGTCTATTTTCTTACAATCTATTCCCAAGCCCAGATGTTTATAAGACATTTGGGGAATCCTTTCCTAGAAACAACAAAATGCTTTGGATTAAATGAGATCCTGAAATGCAGCAAGAAGCTGTGCCTGTAGTTGCCTCAGGGCTGGAGGAAAGGGAGATTACTCTGGGTGATGGCTTAAACTCTATTTCAGAACATCCAGATGTTTCAACTGGTGACATTGCATTGGGGGATTTTGCATGCTGAATGTTAAGCAACCTGCTTTCTGGTTTGCCCTTTTCTGTAGCACTTGTGAGGTCCCTACTCCACAGCTGGTACTTCTTGCTGGACCTGTGATGAAAGTGATGAATGTCCTGGGTGCACCTCCATATCATAAAACTCTCTTATCCCTGCTCCTAGTGTCCCCTCTGAACTCTGCTGGCCGTGCTGATGTGTTTTAAAATGTACTTGCTTACCTGGAAGAGGCACATTCCTGGCTTTGCAGAGCTGCCTGATGTGTTGGAGGAGGCCAGCTGTGCAATATTGTGTTTTGCAAGAGGCCTTAGTAAACTTCCATGCCCTCTGCACTCTTTCCTGGAGCAGAGGACAGGATACAGGCAGCCAACGGAGGGGGATCCCATGCAGGGTTTGCTGGTGGTGCATGTCTGTCTGCTGGCTCTGGTGTGTGCAGGACTCTACTGCACCAGGTCTGTCTGTGCTGTGCTGCTGGGCAGCTGAGGTGTGGGGGGGCTATGCTCCGCTCCAGGTGTGAAGTGAGCTGTGGGATCCCCGTAAAGGTGCAGGACGGAAAGCCATTGGTTCCACAGTGCAGGTGGTCAGTCCTTAGAGCCAGGTGTGGAGCACTGCAACATGCATGCAGCATCCCACCTGCTTTCTGACGGGAGCTCCTGAAAGCAGTGCATGCAAAGCACTGAAGATTGGCTGAACTAAGCAGCATGTTGCAGTGGGGTGCTGAAGGCCACAGCTGTCCCAAGGCCCCTCCAGAAGCCTTTGTGCTGATGGCAAAAGTGTGACTGCGTGTGGGGCGGGAACGGGTGCTGGAGAGCCAATGCATACCAAGTGCTGTGCTGCTGTGGGGTGGTATAATGTTGCAGCCCGGCCCCAGGCCCCTGTTCCTGGGCACTGACTCACTGACCAGAGGGTCAGCATCAACAGCCTGTTGAGGGGCTCTGACACCCAGGGTGCTGGGGTGGCTCCACAGGGAGTAGTGGCAGAGGGAGGAAGGCAGCTGCCTAGTGCCTTGCCTTGCAGTGAGTGGGGTTTTCCAGCTGATGACAGCTAGGCATTTCTACTTTTGCTAATGAGCTGCTGGCACTGGGGAAGAGAGCCAGTGCGTGAGGGAAACAGTGAAATCAGAGAGCTCTGAAATAGCATCAACTCCTGCTGTGGCTGGAGCAGCTGCATGGCTCTGACGTCACTGCTGCTGCTCTGGTCAAGCTGCAGAAGGTGCGCCAAAAGGTCAGGAGCATGGTGTTTGGTGGGGACAATGGGATCTGTGGGTGCAGTGGAAGGCAAAGTCATGCTGTGGGTACTGAGCAGCTGTTGGTAACCTGCACAGTACACAGCGCTGTGACATTCAGGCTGTTAGTGATGACCCATGATGTGCTGCGGCCATGGGGATGGTGTCCCTTGCCAACAGTCAGCATAGTCTGACTGGCTGTGTGGCCAGCTCTACTTGTCACCACTACCAGAAGCCTCATGGGATGCGGGAGGAACATGGGAGTAAGGAATTTGCCAGCAGCAGAACAGCTGCAGGAATGCTTGTCTAGAAGTGAGCTGGACATGGGGTAGACACTTGTCCTGTCCTGCAATGTAGTTGTGGGTGCTGGGGTAGAAGCCAGCCCTGTCCTGGGCTAACTTATGTGTGACCTTATAGGAGCAGGGAGGGAAGCAATCCACAGTGTGGAATGTATCACAAGTTGCAATCTGTGCCCACTTCTTCAGTTTGCTGTTAGATGTTTCAAGTAGCCCCTTAATCTGGAGAAATACGTGGTAGTTTTGCAAAGCTGAATCATGTTCTCTCCTGAGCTACTAACTGAGGCGGTTTCATTTGCGTGCTAACAGCACTGTGTGAAAGGTATTTTGTGACTTCCTGAGGTGTCCACCCAGAAGGGTCACAGCAATTTATTCCTGCACTTACATATTCAGCTGGGAGGTGTCACTTGAAAGGGTGGGAGACTGGTGACTGAAACATGACTTGGGTCTTGAAAAACAGCTGTTCGCTGCTTTGTGTGGGTGGGAACTGGACATGCATGCTCTTGCATGCAGACAGGCTTGGGCACAGAGCAGCGTGGTGCCACTGGCCTGGTGGTGGTCGTACTGCTGGACAGATGGGCTGCTGAGCCCTCCTAGAGCACAGGGAACACGATGCAGGTCACAGCATTCTTTCCTGTGTTTTCTGATGCCAGAAGGACCATGTGTTGGTTTTATTGTTTTCTTTTAAAGCAAGGCAGAGTCTGCCAGGTGGCAGAAGAGAGGCTGTGGATCATGGCCAAGTTGCCATCGTGCCATAAACTCAAGACTGGGGTGTGGGATATTCCTGTTCTCTCCTTGCGAATTTAGTGACTTCTTTTTGCCCTAACTTTCTCATTATTCATATTTGACCCAAGTCCTGTGTGGCGCAGTGCCATTGATTTGGCATCATGAGGGAGCTGACCCAGGCTTTCTGAGAATAGTGTGGTGAAATGCATAACAGTTTTTTTGACACTGGAGCTGGAGGTTGTTGCTATGGGAGGCTGCTACCTGTCTCCATAAGGCAATTCCATTGGATGAGTGGTGTGGTTTGTGGCAGGGGAGGTGCTTTTCTGTCTGTAAGATGTGTTGGGAAAGCACAGCTTTGTGTTCCAGGGTCAAGTGTGTGCACTACTGGGCTCACATACGAAAATTAAGCAGATATCCCAGCTCTTGGCAACTGCTGACATAATATAACATATAATTGCCCAAGTACAAATTCAACATGTGTCAATTAAGTCTAATCTCACTGCATTAGGGCAGCTTGCCAGCCTCATTCCAAGAGGCTGCAAGCCCTTTGTCTGGAGTGGACCAGTTTCCCCATAGCTGATCTGCACGGAGGGCCCTGTGCTCATCTCGCTAAGGCAGAGTCACAAAGGTTGTAGAGATTTTGCGGAATCATCTCTTCCTCCTATCTTCACCCTCCTATTTTTCCTGCTTGACCTAGCTCATAGCTCAGCAGCTCTAGCCTTGGCCATCATGTGGCCTGTGGGTGAAGAGCTGCTATCTGCTGATCACCAGTGCTCAGCATCTTCTTCAGCCCTGGATTTGACGTATTTTTACCAGCCTGACATCCTTCTTGTTCCCAGAAACTCAGGATCAGATCAGTGATTGCAGAGCATGCCAGCTGAACAGCCCAAGCTTGCCAGGCTCTGTTCAACATTAGGAAAGCAATCATTTCTCATGCCTGTGTGTCTGTAATATTTGGCAAAGCATCATGCTGATTTAAACCCACTGGGCAGAGAGACTTCTGCCTGTCTTCAGAGGGGGAATATTCCAGGCAACCTTGTTGAGACCGTCCTGCCCTCTGTCACTAGACAGGCTTTGAGGTAGACCTGTTAACTGCTAGTGGAGCAGGAGCTGCAGGAAAACCATCCCTGCAGTTATAGTAGGAACGTTCTCTCATGTTTAGTTTGTGGCAATCTCCTCTAGTGCCAGACTCTTGCCTTCATTGCTCTTTGCTACCTGGAGATAGGAGCTGTGCTAGGGCCAGGCCCTCCCAACACTTATTGTTGTGTGGTGTGCTAGTCTTGGTCTAGTGAACAGGGCAGGGCAGCAGAGCTCCATCTGGGCAGCATGAGGTCTTCTTAGCATTTGAAGTGGAGAGGGTACAAGTATTCATCATATTTCTAGTGTGAGCTGCTCTGTTGGGCAGAAGAGCATTGTGATGTGTTCTGACATCTCTTTTTCTAAAACGCTCCTGGGAAAGGGGAGGGAGGGAGCAGGTTTGGAGGTGATGGGGAAAGGGTGAGTTACAGGCACTTATATCAGTGAGACTACATGTTCATGTCATGATGGGGCTGGATGCATGGTGTAAGGCTCGTGGGTGGGTGAAGGGGAGATATCTGCACCTTATGGTTTCAGTAAGGGCTGGGCAGTAGTGGCAGGGGGCGGGTGAGTGTAATTCTTCAAGCTTCCCAGTGCTATGCCTCTTCTGCATTAACTGAGTCCTGACATGCAGTGTGGCTGCAGGATCCAATGGCCATGGGACATGGTGGCTTTTCATCCTGCTTGTTGTGTACACTGAAGTACTTGCTGGGCAGATGAATTAGGTAATTGGGAATTGGCGAATGCCTTTGGTGCTAAGCAAAGGGGGAACTTCAGAAGATTGTGATTATCTGGGGGAACTTGGATTCTAAAACATCCTATCTCAGTGACTGAACTGAAGAAAAGACTGAAAATAGTGGGAAATAGAGGACTTGATACAAGTGTGTGAGCATAAAGGGTCTTAGAAAGCTTCCAGTATTACTGTCCTCCATGTGTGATTACACAGCAGAAGGTAAATCGCAGTGCTGAGCCAGATCCTTTCTATCCTGACTAGTGGAGAATCTTCAGGAGCCAGGCAAGGAGGAGGACTGAACCATACAGTTTGTCCAGCTTAGAACCGCAGGGCACCTGAAGCAGACCCTCACCATGTGGTTAAGACCCCAGTGGCAGAGGGAGTAATCAAATACTCCCTGATTTGGATATAGCAGTACTCTGTGCCCAACTGTGCATGCCTTTGGCACTGTTTTCTGCTCTTTCAGAGTTGTGCAGAGAGGAGCTCCAAGGTTCCACAGCCCATCTGGGACCACAGACACCCTGAGCTACTGTCTGTGGCTTGGTTCAGGGGCTCTGCAGACCTTCTGCTCTCTTAGGGCCTCCACATCACCTCTGGGAAGGATCAGACATTGTGGAAAGGAGAGAGGAACTCTCTCCCTGGTGCCTGGAGACAGGGACTGCGTGAAGGGAGTTTTGGGTGAGACATAGGGAGGCACCTTTGTAATGTGCAAAGGATAAAGCCCTGAAGCAGGTTGACATGCAGGGAGAGGTGTTTTCACAGCAGGAGACTATTAAGGACTTGTCAGACTGGTATAAATGGACCAGCTCCATGCACTGAGCTGAATGGGATTAAATGACTACTTTGAGCATCTCATTGCTGCAGTGTTTGTGCTGCTGATGAAAGGATGGACTGACCTCCCTGGGGCTTGCAGGGGAGGTGGCATGGACCCGGAGCAGGGCTGAGGGAAGCAGACACAGGCAGCTGTGGAGGCAATAGCTTCTACGTCATCATCTGGAGCCTCACCTCTGTGAGTCAGTGGTTTGGGTGGTGATGAGTCACAGTGATGCTGCAAGACAGCCATGGGCTGCTACAGGGCTGAATTGAATGATTTGTCTGGAAGGAGGGCATCTTGAAAAGAACAAGCCTGGCTGTGAGGTGTGCCAGCACTGAACAACTCAGCCCTCTCCTGCTCCATGCTACAGTGCCTCGACAAGCTGAAGCTGGTGTCTGGCTGTCAGCATCCCAGCCTGAGAGCACAGCTCCATGCTTTGGAGCTGCCAGCACATGGCTGTTATCACACGCATCCCCTGCCCTTCCACATCCTCAGTGTGAAAAATGCGATATGTCCTTCTTGCATGGGGTGCGTGCTGGGAGACATTGCTAATCTCTAAGACCGGGGTCCTGGAGTCTACACTGAGTATTATGTGTTCTGGAATTCAAATTACAAGTTGATCCTGGGATATAGGGTCCTGTTGCTGTAAGCTGCTGAACTGTTCTGGGGTGATTGGAATGCTGAGAGTAGTCAGAATGGATTTGAAGACCAAGTGGAGACGATCTCATAATGTGCCCAGGGGTGTAAAAGGAGGTTGCACTCCCCTGCTTTCAGGCAGCCCCTGCAAGCAGTCGCTCCCGCTTGTCTGCAGCGTGCAAGTGATCTTAAGTATGTGTGGACATCCCTGTAAATCCATTGACGTATTCTGAACGAATCTGGGGATGGGTAACAAGTATCATATTCATGCTTAAAGAATATTACTCAGGATTTTTCTGCATCCTTTCTGGGGTCATATAACATCAATGTGAGATTTGAATTACCAGAACTACCACAGACCTGATCCTGTCAGAAGGCTCAGCCCTGCCCTTAATGCTGTAGGTAAGCCAGGTCAGAGGCTCAAGTACCATGTCCTCAGTGCATTTGTGTCTAAGTTAGTGATAGCCAGCTTGAGATTTCTTTATGGACACCTGAGGGATCTTTGCAGACAAGGTGCAGATGTCCTGCAGCAAGCTGAAGCCTGGTGGCAGTACTTGCTTGCTAACATTTTGAAAGTTGTTGAGGGATTTTCCATTTGTCTCCAGTTTAAGATTTTGTAGCGTATGGGCTCTGTCAAAAGCCAAAGAAGAGATTCTCCCTAGCTCTGTGGCAGATGGCCAGAGAGACAAATGCTCCTTGCAGATACGTATAAGTGAGACTAGTGAAGTATTTTGTTAGTGCATTAGACTTGGAGTCGAACAACTTTCTTATGTTGCTCCATGAGCCTCTTGTCTTCCATCTCTGGAAGCTGATTTTTGTCCCTTCCCAGCCCACATCACCCAGGCTCCTGGTTACTATTTCTGGTTCCTGCTCAGTCCTGTGACTTGTTCAAGTTGCTTTGATACCTTGTTGGTCCTACATATCCATTAAATGGTTTTCAGCATGGAAATTTCCAAGTCACAGTTTTTCCCATAGCTGATGTAATTCATCTCTGCCACACATATATTTTGGGACTCTGGAATAAAAGCGAGCACTGCTGTGCTGGTTGCTGTGGGTATGCTGAGGGGCAGCATTATGGTGGCCTTGGGAATCAGACCTGAATTCCTGGCAGCCACTGTGTTTGACTGTGTGGCTATGGCACTGCATTAATGTAGCTTTGTTTTCTGTCCTGAATATAAAGCAGAGATGAGAAGTGGCACAGGCAGAGCTAATTGCTACTGAAAGATGAATGTGGGGTGGATAAAGGGAATATAGAAGGGAATGAAGGGAAATCTGTTCCTGAAAATCAGCTGTTCCATGTAAGAACATTTCTTGCTTTGTCCAGGGCTGGGCTTGTGTCTGAAGGCAGAACCCTTGTCCCCTGGGGAAGTGATGGGTAACAGATGAGAGAGCTGAGCAGATCCTGTCTCCAGTCCAGAGAGCTGCTGCTGTGCTTCTAATCCCTGTGCTTGGATTCTACTGTGGGGCTCACCCAGTGCTCTGAGCACTCCCTTTGAGGGCTAGGATAGGAGAGCTGGTAGGTAGCCTTTGTTATGTCACCTCCAAGGCACTCTGTGCTAAGCCTTGCTAAGCTGTGCTCTAGTGAAGTGGGGTCTCAGCTATTGGCTCCACAGGTGCTCCCCCCAGCAGGCATCTTGAATCTAGCTGGCGGATCTCCTAGGGAGCTTTGTATCAGGTCTGGTCTTCGGGGCCAGTAGGATCTTCGGGCACTCCAGGCACTGCTACACTAAGGCAATAATCAAGTGAATGAGCCTGGCACAAGGCACTGGGAGGTTTCTGCAGCCAGTGGGAACTGCTCAGTGTGTTGGGGAGCAGAGGCTGCAGGGCTGGAGGCTACCCTGAGAAGATTGGAGGGAGATGCTCATCCTTACAGCCTTGGGGCTGGCATTGGTACCTGTCCTTGCAGCTGCCACAAAGCACGAACTCAACACAGGGCAGATTGTGCACTGCCATCAGGACAGCCAGAAATGCTTGGGATTCAGATTGGGTTTCTTGGTGACCTGGTTGCGCACAGTTCCATCACTAATGACCCCAGCATTGGGGCCGTCGTGCTGCATTGTCCCATGCTCCTGGGGGCACAGCAGGCATGTCTAGCATTTGGTGGGTGGCAGGAGACAGGCTGGAGCCCAGAGCCTGCTGCAGGGCACCATAAGGGTGTGTGTGAAGGGTGGCGTGGGTTGGGATGCGCCCCAGGGAAGTGGCATGGGGGAGCAGGACTGAGGTGCAAGCTCCTCGCACCAGCTGTTTTTCCGAGCAGCCCCAGATTTGACTGTGTGCCCTGCAGCCCTGCAGTGTCCCCTTTTGTCCTCTGCGCGGGTCAGAGCAGGTAAGCTGCAGGAAGTATGCATGCTGCTCCGCTCCCCACCTTGCTGCAGTCCCAAGCTGCCTTTCCTTTTCTTTTCCCCATGCTCCTATCCTTTCAGATGTTTCTTTTATTCTTTAACTCATTTGTCCCTCATATTTGATAACTTTCTGTAAGACTTGAACATCTCCAACACCTCAGAGCCATCCTTGCTTTGGAAGGAAGCCAGATCTCCTGCTAAAAGGTGGTTTCTTCCATGCCTGGACACAATCAGAGATTGTGAGGTCCCTTTGCTGCAGCAACCTGGGAAGCTTGGGATGATACTTCCTTGTTCTGCTTAAGCCAACATTCCTCCTTTTTCATGGCTGCTCCTCATTTGAATAGTGGGTCTTCACCTGTGGCCAGGCTGCTGCTGCTGCTCCTGCCCCTTCTCTCAGGCCCTTCAGCGCTGCTGCTGGCTCTGCCCTGGCCTTCCTGGGAGCCTGCTTGGGACTCACCAAGTGCTGATAGGTGGAGAGACCATGTTTTGCACTATCCTCTCTTGTCATTTAGGCTTATTTGGTTATACTCTGTGATTTCTTAAGGTCCTAACCCTGCTTTGGGGTAGTTTGTTTTCATTCAAAAATGCTGGAGCAGAGTGGGTGATTACAAGCTTGTGTCAGTGTGGCACAGCCAGGCTGTGTGTGTCTGTTCTGCCAGCATGCAGAACTGTTTGGTCCTGCTCTGATGTCTTTAAGCATTCAGAAAGAACAAGCCAGGATTCATGAGAAGAAAGGAGATGACCTAAAGACACCCAAGCTATTGTAGAAACTATATTTGCCATCTCTGGCTGCCTAGGCAATGGCCTTGCACTTATCACTGTGGTCCACCTGTGCTGGGCCTTGCATTCAGGCCCTGTCCCCAGCTGGTATAGTCTCCGTCCCCTCGCTCTGTCTGTTTTCAGTTGCTTTATCAATGTCTCACTTCTGTCCTACATCCCCACTGCCTCCCTTAACTTGGGATTTCATGCAGCTGTTTGGATGTTTGCAACTGAAGGATGTAAAGCCTCCCTCCATCAATTTGCTGGCTCAGATGCTTGTACACTAGGAGGCATGCTGCTGCTCCCACCTCCAGTTGGGACGATGTCTTGTTGCAGGGCTTCCTCTCACCCTTCCCTTTGAGGAACTCAGTCTTGAGCCCAGGGAAGACAAGCTCTCAGGGAGAACTGTGAGCTGCCTTTCCCTCATGGATCTAGTCGCTTGTGCCCTGGGTGTGTATCCCCTAGTCAGCACCAGGCTGCTCCCAGCCTTGCTGCCTTTGGCTTTTCCACATGCCCTTGAGTTTGTGGGCCCAGCAAGGTTCCATGGATGTCCCGCATCATGCTGGATAATGCAGTTGTGGCTACCTGCAGAGGGTCAGGCAATGTTGAATGTCTGTAGTCTGAATGACATTGCAGCCTGAATGCCCACCCCCTGCCTGGCTGGGATATGGGGCAGATTCGGAGGCCGCAGGGTCCTAGACACCCAAAAGTTCCCTGCTGTTGTTTGGGTCTTTAGGCCTTTCAGTTGCCCTGTGATTCCCACGGGTCAGACTGGGTGTGGGTTTTGGAGCCAGGGAACAGAACATCCCATGAGAATGGGCTCACAGGACCTATACCCTCTGCAGAGCCAAGGGCTGCAGTCAGCCTTTCCTTCCCTGGGCATTCCTTACCAATGAGGGTACCTGGGGGGGGATCTGAGTGTCTCTTCTGTAAGGTTAGGTGTGTCTGAGTGCTAGCCCTGCATGTCCAACCTTACATGTACAATGGGGTGCTGGGCACTGCACGTCCCTCGCAGCCTGTGTGCCCCTGGCGCTTGAGTGCCTTCTTGCCACTGCTGGAGGGCTTTGCTTCTTGCCAGGGACTGAGGTGATTCTGTTGTTTTCATGGGCTGCCCTGGAGAGCTGGCACAGGAACGTTTCACACCATGAAGGGTGGATCAGATGATGGAGGCATTACATGGTCATTGCCTGACCTGCACTGGGCCACTTGGTTTCCCAGGTTGCAGGCCTGGGGCAGTAGCACGGTGCTGGCACAGCATGGCTCTGTGCTGTGGGGAGCACTGACAATGACCAAGCAGTTAAACTGTTGTGTTGGATGGTATGCATGATGCAATAAATACGACCCTTCCCATCATGTGTCAAGTCCTATCTGATCCATGGTTATGATCTCATGGTCCTTGTCTGCACCATCTTCCCTTTTCTTCCTCCTCTTCCTGTCTGTGTTATGTTTTCTCTCAGCTCTGATCTTACTTGTCTCCCTGCATTTTTGGTGCTTTCCCTTCCCTGTCCCTGCTTGCCTACAGCTTCACTGTGCAGCTGGTCCCGTAACTGGTAGGGGAGCTCTGCAGCCACAGCAGGCACTGGAGGACAATTCTGGCCTGAATCCTCTGTGCCCTCCAAATTTCCCCTTGTTTGGGAGCTGTGAGTTTGAAACTGCCTCATGACAGGGGACAGGACACTCTGGGACCAGGAGCAGCCCCTTCATGGCTTGCTTCCACCTGAATGATCGGAGATGAATGACACCAGATTGGGTTGGGTTGGGTTGGGAAAGATGTCCTGCCAGCTGAGCTGCTTTGCTATGAGGGAGGGCTCCATACTGCTGGGTTAACAGGGGCAGGGATCATGTCCTGAAGTGTATATGCTGCTGGTGAAAGGCCAGGTCAGTTTTTGGAGTCTCCCCAGGCTGAACAGTGAGATGCCTACAAGGCTGTGGGGCTGATGCGTGCCCACATTTCATAGAATCACAAGGTTTGAAACGACCTACAAGATAACTCCAGTCTAACTGTCCTCCCATCACCATTGCTGCCACATACTATAAACCATTTCTTGTAGCTCCTTGTCCAGGTACCTATTGGACACTGCTAGGGATGGTGACTCCACCACCTCCCTGGGCAGGCTATTCCTTCTGTCCCTTCTTGTAGATGGGAGTCACATCAGCAAGCCTCCGGTCCTCTGGAACCTTTCCAGATAACCAGGGGCACTGGTAGATGGCTGAGAGCGGCTCAGCAATCACCCTCGCCAGCTCCCTCAGCGCCCTGGGATGAAGCCCATCTGGTCCCATAGGCTTGTGACAGTCCAGATGGAAGAGGAGCTCTCTAACCGTCTCCACCTGAATCACGAGGGGCGTATTCTGCGCAGCATCCCAGACTTCCAGATCAGGGCATAAAGTGCCCTGAGGGTAACCTGTCTGACTATTAAAGGCAGATGTAAAGAAGGCATTGAAGACCTCAGCCTTCTCCTCATCCTCCGTGGTCATGTTCCCTGCTGTATCAAGTAAATGATGGAAATTTTTCTTGGTTCTTCTCTTACCGTTTTCTTGGTTCTTCTCTTACCACTGACATATTTATAAAAGGATTTCTTATTTTGTTTTACTGCCGTGGCCAATCTGATTTCAGGTTGGGCTTTTACCTTCCTAACTTCCTTCCTGCATACCTTAGCAACTTCCTTGTAATCTCCCCAGGTAGCCTGTCCCTTCTTCCAGAGGACATAGACTCTCTTTTTTTTCCGTAGTCTCAGCAATAGTTCCTGGCTCATCCACCCTGGTCTGCTCACCTTATGGCACTCAGAGACAGCATGTTCTTGCGCCTTTAAGATTTCCATTGTGAGGAGCATCCAGGCTTCCTGGACGCCTTTACCCTGAAGGAGCGACTACCAAGGGACCTGTGCGACAGGCATCCTGAACAGGTTAAAGTCCGCCATCTGGAAGTTCAAGATAGCAATTTTACTAGTCATCCTTCTGACATCTCCAAGAATAGAGAATTCTACGATTTTATTTCCAAGGGGAGCAGGGAATATGCTTGCTCATCTGATGTGTATCAGTGGAACTGGGGCCTTACTGATTCCTATCTGCTCTGAGAGGGCCCGGGAGCTAAATTAGGGCCCAAAATTATGGGTTTGCTATTCACAGAGGCATGGGATGAGGCCTTGGACTGTTCTTTGTCCTGTCATCTTTTTGAGAAGCAATGAGTGGTTTCTGCTTCTTTCAGCATGTTCCTGACTGTAGCCATGCTCTTGCCTACGTNCACCACATGATGTTATGATGTGGAATATTAATAATACAACAAAAATCATAAAACCATAACAGCACTGAAGTCCCAATAGCTTTTTCAGAGTCCTGTGTGCACATCCCATCTGATGCCCATTCTGCAGCAGGCCCTGTAGCTCTGTTTGAGATGTTCATGTGTGTACCTGGCACCTGATGTGCTGTCTGACTGCAGGCTTCTGCGTTTCATTTGAGCTAGGTCCACTGGCCTTTCTGGCCAGGTCCCCTGGGCAGTGTGACCTGCTTTGGACAGTAAGTCCCTGTTGTCTGTGCTGTCCTGTGCTGATAGCAGCATAGAGGAAACCCTGTACAGTGTACTTCTGGTCAACACAGGGCTCACCAGGAAGGTGTGACAGAGCAGGACAGCAACCTGCTGGGATGTGAAGCCATGCTGCAATGGTGGGCTTGGTGTCTGCCTCCAGCCAAGCTGCCAGCATGGCCTGTGCAAACCTGGGCAGGGAGCTTTTGGAATGAACTGCATGGCCATGCTGTGGTCCTGGTCAGAGAGTGCAGAGGCGCATTTCCATCACCAGGAACGTTGTTGCAGAAGGGAGCTCCTTTTTTGCTGATCTTTTCAGGAGAGGTAAAAGATGTCTGTATTGTGTGCGTTGTGGCATTATGGTTGTTTTGACACAAATAGAATAGTACTGGTTCTGGGCAGAGGATGTGTTGCAAGCAGGTAGTGTCACCTGGACCTCTTCAGCTCCTGAAAATCATTTGGCATATTCTTCCCTTCAGTAGGCTTCACTGTCACCTGTGTGAGCAGTTGCTTTAACTTCTACCAACATCAGCCAGACTTTTCCTTAGGACTGCAGCCTGTTCCTTGCCCTGCTGTTTTCCCTGGGGACAGGTGCTTGCAAGGAAGGAGTGTGTGGTCCTGACGGTAGAGAGCTGTGAGCATCACACAGTGAGCTGGTGGGCAGCTGGGCAGTTAGGGCTGTGAGTGGGTTTCTCCCTCTGCCTTTGGTGGGTATATGCACCCTAAGAACAGGAGCATGCACAGGGTTTGCTGGCTTTGTCTGACTCATGCTTTTGCTGGGGGCTTCTGATTGCTTAGAGTACTCTGAAGTTTTCATCAGCATTTGTGCAAACTGGTGGGTGCTCCCTGAGCACACAAGCTACCTGGCCACTGCTGTTGGTGCCTGGCAAGCATCACTCAGTGCCTGCTCTGTCTGACCATTTGCCCCTGCTTTCTGGGCCACCACTGCCAGCTGTAGGCTACCAGGTAGGGGAGCAAGAAGGCCAAACTTGGAGAAACCATAACTGAGAAGTGACTGTCCCTGGGACCTGTCAGCTGGGTGGTGTGGTGTGGTTGTGCATTGCAGCCAAGCAGGGCAACCAAGCTGCATTGTTTGTGGGTTACTGGATTCACGGGCTGGAATTCTGCAGTCCTATGTCTCCCTGCTCAGGAGCTTTGGTTGTAACAGTCTGTGCTGCATGAGGGGAATCAGTGGCCCAACACTGAAAGCCACCTGTCTCTGAACTCAAGCTGGTTGCCTCTGTAAGCCCCAGCCAGCTCCAGGTGGGCTGCAGGTTGACCCTGGGGCTGCTCATTCCCTGCAGAAGTTAGTCAGACAAGGCAGGAATGAGTGCAGCTCCCGCACTACCTGCCTACCATGGGCTGCTCAGGCTGAGGTGCTGGGCAGGTGCTGGGCAGTACCTAGACTGTTCTGCAGCGGCTCTACCAGTGCCCTAGGGTTTCCCACCACTCACTGAAGATAGGATCCATCTCTCTGCTGTGATGATGTTAGCTTTCGGTCGATGGATCTTCTCAGGCATTTGTATGTACCACAAGTACACCAGTACCACAAGGTGCAGTACACCTCTGCGATGCAACCATTGGTGTTTGCTCCATGCTGTTGTTCCTCCCTGGAGAGCAGAGCAGCATGAGGAGCCATGTGTGCCATTAAGGGAGCTGTGCTGCATGTCATGTTCTCTTCTTTGGTGTGGACAGGGCTGATAAAAGAGCTTCTGTTCAGCTCCTGCTGTCAGTACATCTCCAAGCTGACTGTTGAATGAGAGCAAGTGGGGTGCTTGGATTTTGGAGGCAGTGCAGTGAAGTGCCCTCTGAACTGTTCAGGAGACCCGGATGGTGTAGAGAATTGCTACACTGACTCAGGATTAAACTGTATAGCAGATCTAGCTCCTTGCTGAAAACCTCATGTAGCAGCTGAGTGACAAAGCTCCTTCCCTGCTGGAGTGTGTATGAGAAGGATGCTGGAAGGATGGTAGTTTGTCTTCTGGTACCTGGACCAGGATGAGTCAGATGTTTGCAGGTGAGAGAGGCTGAGCACTGAAAGGAAGGCAGATAGAACTGGCAGTCTTCCATGTGGGGTCTGTGCCCCAGTGAGGGGCTGTGTTTCAGGTACAGTGCTCCCAGTGAGATGGGAGCCTGAGCACTGTGGGGGGAGCTGAGGGATGCCAGTGGGCAGGTGGGAAGGCAGCCCAGTTCCGAGCTCCGCTGCGGCTGCAGTACACATCAATCAGTGTGCGGGGGTGTTGGAGTTGAGGAAGTGGTTACTCTGCAGAAAGCGCTGCCTTGTGTGTAGCGTCAGCCCAGCAGAGAGGAATTGTGCTGGCAGCATGAGGATTGGAAGCTTTCACCGAGGTAGGAACCGCTTAGTATGCTCTGTGGCACTGGGGCTGTTTGGGGGGACAGCTGGTCCAGGCAGCTGCAGCATCTAGGCTTTCGCCAGCAGCACCTGCCTAACAGAGCAGCAGTCTGGGTTTGTTGCAGGTTCTAGAGTCTGGGCAGGGGGAGAGAGACTGTTTCCCAGCTAGGGAACAGTTTGGGACAGTGCAGATCTCTGTCTTTGCCGAGCCTGCATGAAGAGCAGTGATATTCACTCAATAGGAGCTGGGAGCATCCTGTGTTTCTGACCTCCTCACCCAAGCATCAGCAGGGCAACCGCTAGGATTTTGTGGCCTCACTGCAGGTCCTGCAGCAGCATTGCATGTCAGAAGGCTCAGTGCCTCCAGGCATGGTGCTCTGGGTTGTCCACCACAGCGCAGTGGACTGGCCATGTTCGGGTGGGGCTGTTCCGGGCTCTGCAAGTCCCTTGCTGCCTGTAGTGCCAGGAGTTGAGGCTCCCCCCACCAGCAGTGGTGTGCTCTGGGAGTTCCTGCAGCCACTGTCTGTCCTGCAGCTTAGCAGTAGTTTTTATCTGGCAGTCCCACAGCGCCCTTGGCAGCTGCTGTACACAGTCGTGAGAGAGAAGCACATTTTCATTTGGTTGGTGTGCAGCTCTGACCAGCCTGGGCATGCTGGGGGGGTGTTTAGGTATTCAGCATAGGGGGCTTTGCAGGGATGCTCATGCTTCAGAAATAGAATCCTCTGGTCCTAGCTGCTGCATGGCAGCATCCTCAGTGGGGGAGCAAGGGGAAGAAAGCTGAACCCAGGGGCAAAGGGCCCATTCTTAAAAGCAAATCTGGCAGCACTGAGCGAATGGGAAGTGGAAGGAGATAGCAGGCTCAGGTAAAATCCTGCTTGTCTGGAGGGAGCAGGGAAGGGAAAGTTTTAGGAAGGGAACACTGTGGAGGCTTGAGTTGTGATGCATTGTGGAAGTGTGGGGGCAGAGTGGGAAATCTGTGAATCCACACACCAACTTGAAGGGGCTGAAGAGGAAAACACCAAGGAAAAGAGTAGCAGGGAGATGGTAGGAGAGCATTGGTATTGCAGGCAGGCCCACGTGTGATTCCACTAAGGCTTCTTTGCAGTTGTTCTAATGTACCTGTCTCAGGAGCTTGGCTCAAGCTGCAGAGGAAAGGGGTCTGGAGTAACACATGGGTGGGCGGAGCCTTCAGCCAGCCAGTGCAGCGTGGAAGGGGACTCGGAGCAAACACAGCCAGGCTGTGTGAGAAGGACAGGGCAAGGTGTGAACTAAACCTCTCCTGCCAGTCTGTGGTGTCTCAGTTAAGATGTCCCTTTGGCAGCTTGCTGAGACCTACTGCCTTTTTTCCACCCACTGATGTCCACATCTGGTCTCTGCAGAGGCGCTGAGCTTTCTGCAAAGGGGAGGTGGCAGGAGCTTGGGTTTTGCATCTGAAAAGTGCTGTGAGGTAGCAAACACTCTGCACAATTAGTTTCTTGCTGTCTGGAAACGTGTTCTCTATCTTTAAAACGTAGGCAATTCCTTCTTAATTCACAGAGGTTCTCCCGTAATAAACACCCACTGGCTATGAAGCTTTGGAGAGCTGCACCAAAAACCATGGGGAAAATGAACTGATCAGGCTCCCTGGGGAAAGAAGGGGATGAAATTGCTTTCTAACAGTATGCTGGAAGCTGTAGCCATGTTCACCCACATGGATAAAGATGGGGAGGCCAGGCGGGAAGTACTGTACTGCAGCTGCATGACAAAGCTGGGGCAGCTGCCTCATCTCAGGTGCTCCCCCAGTCTGTAACCAAGTTCTGAAGGTGCGCTGGCATGCTGAACATCCAAGTACTGTGGGAATTATTGGTGCACTGGTATTCCTGCTCTCCTTGGAGGCTTCCTCCCATAGCTGGGCTTCCAGCAGGACTGGGCTGTGTGATGGAGTGCAGGTGGTGAAGAGTGGCAGTGTTGTGCTAGGTTCTGCCATCCTCAGGCCTTGATATTGCAAAGGTACAAGAGGAGCCAGGCCAAGGCTTGCCCACAGAGCCTAGCCAGCCTTGTGCATGGCATCCCTCCACCTGCTGATTGCTGGTTCTGTCTGTGTGGATGTGGCATCAGCTTCCCTGTGCATCCTCACTGTGTCCATTGTGGCTGTGTCCAGGAGTGAGTCAGCGACAGCATGGCCATCCTGGCCTGTGCTGCCTGTGCCTGGGCCAGACACATCTGCAGGGTTCAGCTGGGTGTTGCTGTGCCTCCAGGGCCCCCTCATAGCTCTTTCCCTCTCTTTCACTGGGAGTGGTTCCCACCCTATGCAGGCCAAGCACTATGGAGGGGCTTCTGCATGAAGCAGCCATCAACCCTAGAGACTGAGGGGCTTTATGCTTGCTCCTGCATTCCCCCAGGACATACCTCTTCTGCTGTGCCATGATCCTGGGGCTTGGTAGCAGCCACGGAGCTGTGTTCATCTGGGCTGGTGAAATGTGGCACAGCACAGGCTCAGGAGGTCTCACCTCAGGCACTAGTTGCTGCTGCAGCTGCCTAAGAAAAGCTCCGGTGAGCTTGTTAGTTCTGGATTGTGGCACAGGCATGTCTGCTGTGGTGCTCTTCCAAATGACAGCTCTGTCCCAACATGCCACAGCCATATAAGCTTCAACAGCATCGAGCTGCAGCTGCTTCTGTGGGCTTTGCAGTTGGGTCTAGACAATGACCCTGGGAGCACTGAGGGGTTCTGCCATCCCTCTGGCCCATCCCCAGCAGTGCTATGGTGAACAGACCTGGGAGTTGGACCTGAAGGGCCTTCCTGGAACAGGCCCAGTTTGCTCTTCACACATGGTGAGCCCTTGGTCCCTGCTGCAGCACTGGGCTGCAGGTGCTGGTGATCTGGTGATGCCTAGGAGCTGGGTAGCACCTGTGTCCAGCAAAGCTGGAGTGGAATGCTTGGTGGGCATGAACCATGCTAGGACCAGTGAAGGGAGTGGAAGGGAGCAGCCAGGCCATGGTGAGAGAAAGAAGTGATCGGTTTAGGGGATATGTCAGTCACATTCCTCAGGGCTCTGCCCTTACACTGGTGATTTTGTGTGTTGGCTCAACCACCCTGGAACTGCTGCATCATGCCTTCATCAGCTCTCCCTGCTTAGAGACAAAAGCGTGGTCCCCAGAGCCGGTCCTCAAGGCAGATACCCCACATCCTGACAGGGGCTGGTGCTGCCACAGGGCCCAGTGCCTGTTCTGGGGCCAAGTGTGGATGGCATGGGGCTGGTAGTTGGTGTGACAAGTTCTGTCTCTCTCTTATGCAGTGCCAGAGCAGGGTGAACAGCAGCCATGATGACAGAGAAAGGCCCCGATTCGGAAGTGAAGAACATGCAGGAGGAGGCCCCGCAGCAGCAGCTGGAGGCAGCCACACACAGTCCTTCTGCCACAGCTGCCGGCACTGCCAGCCGGGACGCTGAGGCCAGTGAGAAGCCTGATACCCGGAACACAGAGCCAGTGAGTTCAGCAAGGGCCCAGGGGGGTCAGGAGGGAAAGGCTGGCTCTGAGTGATCATCAGAGAAGGTAGCTTTAGCTTCCAGCTGTTCCCAGCAGCTCCTGATGTCAGACAAGAGCAGGGCGCTCAGCTCACCCAGCCCACAAATTGCTGCCTGCAGGGAGGAGGGGGCCCTAGCTGTTACATGCCAGACCCTTTATCTGTAAGAGCCATTTTCTGCTGTACTGTGGCTCTACAGTCTCTTGTCCTTCCCTGAGGGTCAGGCATGCAAGGTGTGGGCTTGGCACAGCCACTTTCTCAAGCTCTGAGCTTCAGTTCGTGTCCTGAGCAGTGCAGCCTGGGCACGCACATATGATAAGCCTGCGCATTTCAAGAGGTGAGCATTATGCTTATGCCAAGGGCAGAAGGCAGCAGGTGGCCAAACATCCTAGAAACTGAGCTACCTCAACAGTGTTGGGAGCAACCAGTGCACCCCAAAGACCGCCTCTAGGCAGGGAGCTTCAGCTCCGCACTGTGCCAGTGCTTCCAGCAGCCACAGAACTGCATCAGCTCCCTGGGCAGGGAGGTCTCAGCTGCTGAACCAGCACCAGACTCACAGGCGTAGTCTTTCCAGAGACTGTGTCAGCAGCATGGGATGGGGGAGCTGTTTGTAACATGGACTCCTGCATTGCTAAGGGATGGAAGCAAAGGCTTCCATCTTTGCAGCGGTGCCAGGTTACCCTGTGCTTCTTTCACCCTCCAGGGCACAGACATGGAGGAGAAAGACTACAGTGAGACAGATGGGCTCTCTGACAAAACAACGCCTAGCAAGACCCAGAAGTCGCCCCAGAAAATCAACAAGAAAGTCAAAAGTGCTATCTGCAGAGTGACCCTGCTCGATGCCTCTGAGTATGAGTGTGAAGTGGAGGTGAGTCCTGTGCTTGGGGGAAGTACTGTGGAACTGAACAGGAGATGTGTCGGCCCAGGGCTGGCCTTGAGCAAGTCCCCAGCGTTAGGGTTCTTCCATGGGCAGCTTTTTAGTACCTCTCATACAGACAAAATGATCCACATAAATAACTATTCAAGTTGGTTAAAAAAAAAATCTGGGAAGACAGACCCTAGCAGACAATTTCAGCCCAGAGAGTTCAAACTTGTTAGCTAGTCACTCTCAGTGTATAGAAAGCAGAAGCTTCATAGTTGTAGATAAAGTTGGAGATAAAGTTCTGCCTTAAAATGTATGCCTAAACATACGTGCTCGACACATACATATGCCATTGTATCTGTTGACACCTCAGGAACACAGCATGTTTGCTGTCCCACCTGTCATGGTGAAGGATATGTGTGCATGTGTTTGTGTGAAGAGGCCAAGTGCAGGCACACATGGTTCCCCCAAACAGGTTTGCATGTGCACACAGACCCACACACATTTTGGCAGCAATACAAACTCTACCTCACCCCAATCTCACTGTTCTCATCTCTCATTGCTCTGCGCCATGTGGCTGGCAGTGCAGGAGCTGTTTGGGAGGTGTGCTGAATCCTGGTAGCAGCATGTATATATGTATGTATGTGTGAATAAACAAAGGTGATCCACGTGTGTTGTTCCTGCACCTTGTGTGTGTGGGCAGGGCAGCAGGCTGTGCACCCTGCCCTGGGTGCATGATCTGCTCACTATTTGTGCACCATCACAAGTATGCAGCGTGGGCACATGATTGCCTCTTAGTGGCTGTTGCTGCAGGAAGGAACAGATGGACTGGTGCCCACCAATGGCTGCCTTATGCTGGGACACGCTTCAAGGCTACTTGAGCTGCTGTCAGCATAGTGAGAAGACACGCAGCATTAAATCAAGGCTAGAGTTTAGACTGGTTCCTGCTTGTAGGGGACCGGGGAGGGGACTCTGAGGTGGAGGAGAGTTTGCTAGGAGAGCACATTTCTGTCCCTTACTCTTGCTGCTGTCTCCTGCCTGCAGGCACTTCTCTAATCTATTGCATCTTACTGGTCGGAGGGACATTTCTGAGAAACTTAATGTAAAAATGCAAAAGCTGAGACTGCTCAGAAGCAGAAATCCTCAAGCCTTTGCTAGGGAGACCTTTGCAATTGCTGCTGGTGAGTGACTGAAGGGGCCTCGTTCCCAGAAGGGTGACTGCAGCTTGTGAGCTGGCTGCACACAGCAGATCTGTATCTGTATGCAGGTCCTGGCTCTGTGAGGTCTCAGCTGTGCAGGATTAATGAATGTAAAGAATGTAGCTTCCTGCTCTCCATGGCTGCTCTGGAAAGCGAGTGGCACAAGGCAGCTGATGGGGGTTGGGGAGCTGGTGTTTGCACTGCAGCACTGGCAGTGATGCCTTTGATCTCTCTGCTCCTGCAGCCCTAACTGTCATTTCAGTGGTAAGGTGTGTTACAGCAAGCCTTAGTGACTGTGGCAAGATGGATCCTCACAAGAATGAAAGCTCCCTCAGAAAGGAACTGGAGCAGGGCGCTTGCCGTGACTGCAGTGGTCTCATGGGACAAAGGAGTGACTTTGGTCAGCCCTGAAGCAGCATGAGGTGGTGACATCCTTCCCCAGACCCCATTTGCGTGTGCCAAGCAAAACCTGCATGCAGACAGAAAGCCAGGTTGTACAGTGGCTGGCTGCTTCATTGTCAGAACAATACTTTTTGCCAAGCTTAGGAAAAGCACAGTATTACAGTCCCAGATCTCACTGGGCTTTGTTTTTAGTCTCATTTTGTTCCCAGTGCTTGATGTTGGTAGTATGCTGTGGCATGCGGTGCTTTACTCATGATAAGGTCAAGTTCTCTGTTGTTGCAGTGTGAAGGATAAGGTTGACTCAGCAAACAGGGAGTTAAACTAGGTATGAAAGTGAAAAGGGACAAAATGAGGGCTGCTGGGGCTGAGGGGGTAGTTCAAGGCTCAAAACAGCTTGCTGGGTGAAGAGAGTGGAGTTCAAAGGCATGGAGAGAGGCGGGGTGGTGCTGCTTCCCTTAAGTGTCTATACACTAATGCACACAGCATGGGAAATAAAGAGGAAGAGTTGGAGATCTGTGTGCGGTCCCAAGGCCATGATCTCACTGCGATCACAGAGACATGGTGGGACAGCTCTCATGACTGGAATGTTGTCATGGAGGGCTATGTGCTTTTTAGGCAAGGCGAGGTGGTGGAGTTGCTCTTTATGTGAGAGAGCAATTAGAATGTATTGAACTCCACCTGGGGGAGAGTGACGTAGCAATGGAGAGCTTGTGGGTGAGAATCAAGGGGCAGGCTTTACCAGCCTGACACTGTTGTGGGTGTATACTATAGGCCACCTGATCAAGAGGAGGAGGTTGATGAGGCCTTCCCATAAGCAATTAGAAGTAGCGTCACGTTCCCAGGTGCTGGTGCTTATGGGGG
>VXAB01008652.1:4797-45139 GCA_013399175.1 Odontophorus gujanensis | reverse complement strand
GCTAATGTTCATAAATCCATGGGACCCAATGGGGTGCATCCACGGGTGCTGAGGGAGCTGGCGGAGGTGATTGCTGAACAACTCTCCATTATCTTTGAGAGGTCTTGGAGAATGGGGAATGTGCCTGATGACTGGAGGATAGCCAGTGTCACTCTGGTCTTCATAAAGAGCAAGAAGGAAGATCCTGGTAATTATAGGTCAGTCAGCCTCACCTCTGTCCATGGAGAGGTGATGAAACAGCTTGTTCTGGATGCCATCTCCAGACAATTGGAATGAAAGGAGGTTATCAGGAGTAGCCAGCATGGGTTCACCAAGGGGAGGTCATGCTCGACCAACCTGGTGGCCTACGATGTTGTAACTGGCTGGATGGATGGGGGGAGGGCAGCAGATGTAGTCTACCTTGATTTCAGCAAGGCATTTGATACTGTCCCCCATGACATCCTTATAACAAAGCTGAGGAAGTGTGGGATAGATGAGTAGACAGTGAACCTGGTGGCCTTCTATGATGTTGTTAATGTTTAATTCTGTAAAAATCAAAAAGAGAGGTCAAACCATTTGATGTGATACTCCTTGAGGTGCAATGTACACTACTCCTGTGTTGGAAGTCTGGGAGGATAACAGAAAGGGTGATGGTTACAGCTGCGGTCTGGAAAAGATTTGTAGGTCAGGAGGAGCTCAAGGCTGGGGTCTGTTAGCAGTGGGACAGTGGAGCAGTGCTGGTTTCTGTGCAAGTGGTGCTCTGGGCTCCAGTGCTAGGTTGCTTGGTGGAGGAACTTGAAGAAGTGGGTGCCTCAGATGAGAGAGTCCAGAGCTCCTGGGCTGAGAAGGCTGTGAGTATGGAAGAAACATATGAGCATCTCCATAAGCAATCCTGGGCACTGCTGACACTGGTATGAAGCAAAAATGTATGGGGGAGTTGAAAGGACTGAATAATGAGGGCCCTTCTATCACAGCACGTGGCTCAGACTCTTCATGACTTTCATTCTCCTGTGCCTCAGGACCTGGCTACCATTGCAGCTGGGGAGGGTGTTGGGAACGAGCTTGTCCTTCAAGCAGCGTCATCTACCACGAGGTCTGAAGTGTGTTTGTGCCAGCACTGTGTTATGGGTCAGAGATGCCAGGGCTGACTGAGTCCTGATGCCTTTGCCTGCTGGATCCCTGGGGGCACAAGGGAACTGGCTCCCTGTGAGCATCTCCATATCTTCTGCAGAAGCACGCCCGAGGCCAGGTTCTCTTTGACATGGTATGTGAGCACCTCAACCTCCTGGAAAAGGACTACTTTGGCCTTACCTTCTGCGACTCTGACAGCCAAAAGGTGAGCCTGGGGTACCCCTTTGCAGCCACCCCACTGCTGAGTGGGGCACCCCACCGCCTGATATGCTGTATCCTCATTTCAGAACTGGCTGGACCCCTCCAAAGAAATCAAGAAGCAGATCCGCAGTAAGTAATTGGAGACGGGCATTCCCCCCCAGTGCTGGGCCCCACTGGGCTCCTAGGTAGCTTGGCCCCAGCTGGTGCTCATGGTTGAGATGAGCTCTTGTTGCTACTTGTAACTTTTTGCCCTTGGTGGGTTCCAGGCAGGTCATGGGACAAGGACAGGATGCAGCTGGGCACCCGGTGCTCCAAGGTGTCAGGCATGGGAAACCTGGTCTGAAAGTGGCTGAAAACAGTGTCTCATGTGGATTCAGCCATTGCAGTAGGGAAACTCACATTCTCCCCATTCCTGCACCCACCCACACAGAAGGTTCCAGCAAGGTGTGACACTGACACAGGGTTGGGGCCAGGAGCTATTGCTTGTTTGTCTGCATGTTAGCCCTGTCAGCCTCCCCTTCTGCTTGTGACAAGTGTGAGCATCAAAGGACCCATCTGTGCCACTGAAGAGCTGGGATAGAGTGACTGGGACCTCATCACTCCCTCTGTGCCATTTCTTCCTGCCCCGAGCAGGGAGGATAGGGCTGGGGGAGGCATGGGTGTGAACTTGCTTGGATGGGTACTAGGATGCTGGAGGGTGTTTATGATGCTGCCCTACCGGACCATGCATTTGTGAGGGAGAAGGGCCATTGTCTGTGGTGTCACCGCACTGGGACGTGTGTGACTTTTGCTGTGACGGTGGAAGTTTCTGCCTGGCGCAAGCTGAGATGATGACTCCCAGGGTTGTGATGCTTCTTCCCCAGCTGTTTGGGGATGTTTGACCAAATCACATTAGTCCCGCTGGCTGAGTGGCCAGAGCAGCTGAGAGTTGTTTTCAGAGGTTCATCTTCCTCCTGGCAGCTTCTGGAGCTCCCTTGTTCCAGCCCTACACTGGACTTGGGTGGAGTCCTGGGACACTTTAGTAAATACCTGGATGCTCTGCGCAGCCTGCTGGCAGCCATCACAAGCCCTACCCTTACTACTCCCTACCCTTGCTAGGTGGGCCCTGGAACTTCGCCTTCACTGTGAAGTTTTACCCTCCTGACCCAGCTCAGCTCACGGAGGACATCACAAGGTGAGGTTTGCTATTGGGAGCCCACCATGCAGTGTGTCCATGATGGGCACAGCTGTGTGTGGAGGGGCAGTGCTCAGGCAGGTCAGCAGCTGGGGTGGACAGGGAAGATGTCTTGCTCTCACTGTCTTTTTTCCTGTGCATGGCACCTCTAAATCATGCAGAGTGGGGCTGGATAAGTGTCAGTGGGAGGTGGCAGTGCCCATAGGGAGCCAAACAGTGAAGGTGTCCTTTATGTACAGTGTCATGGACTGCTTTAAGGGCATACACCTCTGCTCTACTCTTACTCTCTGTTCCCTCCTGCAGATACTACTTGTGCCTACAGCTGCGTGCAGATATCATCACAGGGCGACTGCCTTGCTCCTTCGTCACGCATGCTCTGCTGGGCTCCTACGCTGTGCAGGCTGAGCTGGGTGACTACGATGCCGAGGAACATATAGGCAACTATGTCAGTGAGCTCCGCTTCGCCCCCAACCAGACACGGGAGCTGGAGGAGCGCATCATGGAGCTGCACAAGACCTACCGGTGAGCTCCAGGTGGCAATGAGGGAAGACACTGAGGAGCTGGCCTGTGTCCTCTTGAGCATCTTGCCATGTGTCTCCTTCTCTGTCACTCTGCAGAGGCATGACCCCTGGGGAAGCAGAGATCCACTTTCTGGAGAATGCCAAGAAGCTCTCCATGTATGGGGTGGACCTACACCATGCCAAGGTACTGGGCTGTGGAGCTGTGGGAGTGATGGCCAGCACTGGGCCTCATCCTGCCCTGGTGCCACTACACCACTGACATCTAGGGGCTTGCTGTAGATCCAGCTCTGTTTCCTACAGTCTGTTCAGTGATGTGGGGGAGAGATTCAATATTCAAGTTCCTTTGGGTGCACCTTGGGCAATAGAGCAGTGCAGGACTGAAAGTATTGATTCAACAGGGGTACATGCAAAGTCCTGCATATGGGGGGGGAAAAAGCCTGGGCACCAGGACATGCTCAGGGCATCCAGCTGAAAATCAGTTTGGCAGAAAAGGCCGAGGGACTCCTGGTAGAGTTGGACATGAGTCAACAATGTGCCCTTGTGGCTATCCTGGGCTGTGCTGGGCTGAGTATTGCCAGTATTGTTGAGTATTGTAGGGTTGAGGGAGGTCATCCTTCTCTACTCAGCACTGGTGAGGTCATGCCTGGACTGTTGTGTTCAGTTCTGAACTCCCCGGTACACTAACATGGAACTACTGGATGAAATGCAACAAAGGACTGTGAAGATGATGAAGGGTTTGAAGCACCTTCCGTATGAGGAAAGAATGAGGGAGCTGGGACTGTTCAGCCTGGAGAAGGCTCAGGGCATTCTCAGCAATGTGTATAAATATCCGAAGGGAAGGTTCAAAGAGAACGTAGCCCGAATCTTTTTAGTGGTACCCACTGACAAGACCAGAGGCAATAGCCAGAAATTAGAACACAGAAAGTTCCCTCTGAACATGAGGAAGCACTTCTGCTGGACAGCACAGGTTGCCCAGAGAGTTTGCGGGATTTCTTCTTCGGAGATTTTCAGAATCTGTCTGGATATAGTCCTGCACAACCTGCTGTGGGTAGCCTTGCTTGAGCAAGGGGGTTGGACCTTCCACTTTTAACCATCCTGTGATTCTGTGACCTCTTCCAGCTGGTAGCTGAGCGGGGAGGATCATGGTACTCCTGGATGGACTGACTTACTGGGCAGCTGAGCAGTTTCTTCCTTTCCTTCTTGCCTCCTCCAGGACTCAGAGGGTATTGACATCATGCTAGGAGTCTGTGCCAATGGCCTTCTCATCTACAGGGATCGACTGAGGATCAACCGTTTTGCCTGGCCCAAGATCCTTAAAATTTCCTACAAGAGGAGTAATTTCTACATCAAAATACGCCCTGGTGAGGTGGGTGCCATGGGTACAGCATAACCCAGGGGCACAGCAGGGTACCTGCTGTGCCAGAGTGGGGCTGTGCAGGGTAGTCCTGATCTGGTTTCATCCTTAGTGTCTAAGTCCCAAGCAAATGCCTCAGCTGGTCAAAAGAACACAGCTTCTGTGGTGAATGGAGGCTTTGAGCAAGTGTTTTCTTGTTTGCGCTCTTGCTCTCTCATTGAAAAAATGTCTTTGGCCACAGCGGTTCAGAAATTTCAGGGCATCTCACAATTCTTTCACCATAAACCAGGCACTTGTGAGCCTGCAGGCACAGGGAGGTGTCCCAGGAATGGGGTTTCAGAGTCATTTTTAAAACTCATCCTCCATACTTGACAAAAAAAGAAATCTAAGACATTAGGAGTTTTTTTCTTTTGTTTTCTATCAGTGCTTTCTCACTTTTATTTCGCTCTCTTTGCTTTTCCATGTACTCATGGAAGAACTCATTTACACTCATATTCTTCCCAGTGGACAGTGGGAGATGAGTGAGAGATGGAGTGAGAGATTCCCTCTAAACAAAATAAGCTGCAAAGGTTTTCTGTTTCTTGAGGGAATTTCTCTTGCACTGAAAATGTATTTGCAGTTGAGGAAGGTGCTCAGGCCAAAAACATAAGGGCACTTCCACCAGTCTGTGAGGCTGGGTATGAACATTTCCACCCCTGGTTTGAAGAAGACATTTCATATGACCATGGCTCCTGCCAGGGGAACCTGAGGGTCTTGGCATGTCAGATCCCATCCCATTGCATCTGCTAGGGCAGGATCTGCCTGTAACGGCATGTTTCTATCTTCCCCAAGTATGAGCAGTTTGAGAGCACCATTGGCTTCAAGCTGCCCAACCACCGCTCCGCCAAGCGTCTCTGGAAGGTCTGCATAGAGCATCACACCTTCTTCAGGTGAGGAGCCCTTTTCCAGGCCTTGAATGCAGGCATGCTTCTGCTTCTGGCCTGTCCCAGCATGCTCACTTGGGAAAGGGGAGCTCCTACAGTGCCCTGGGTGCCTGCACCCTGCCTGGGAAGGAGCTGGCTGCGCTCCCACCTGCTCTGGGGGCTGTCAGTCCCCTGCCTCGTGGCCCCTGCATCGAGCCACCCTGCCTTTTGTGTGCAAGCAAGGAAGAGTTCTTCTCTCAGCCCCAGACCTGCTGTGCCCCATGTGTGGTAGGTGCTGCCTTGTCTTTCCCATGTATGGAGCTATATCTGCTCCATTGGTTCCACCATGCATTGCTGCCAAGAACCACTTGCTGGTTCAGCCCTGAACTTCTTATGGTGCTGAATTCCCTCCATCACTCCTTTAGCCCTGCACTCATCCCAACTCCTTCACCATGGTTTCAGCTCTGCTCTGCGTACTGGTGTCTGGGGCCAGTGCTGGGGTCACAGTTGGGACTCACTGACAGCACTTCACCTCTGTCCCCAGGCTGGTGTCTCCAGAGCCGCCCCCAAAGGGTTTCTTGGTGATGGGCTCTAAGTTCCGCTACAGCGGGCGGACGCAGGCACAGACACGGCAGGCCAGCGCCCTCATTGACCGCCCAGCCCCCTTCTTTGAGCGTTCCTCCAGCAAACGGTACACCATGTCTCGCAGCCTTGATGGAGGTATGCTCTAACCTGGGGAGGGGGAGTGAGGTTGGTACGCTGGTGGGAACAAGAAGGCCACTTCAGAGAGAGTATAGCCAGGGTTACTTCCAGAGACTCTCTAACCGGATTCCCCCCTGGCAGAGGGTCTTCGCCCTACCCCTTCCCCTTCCCCCCCCCTGCCCCAAGTGGTACCTCAGACTGTGAGCAGCAGGGATATGGGTATGTCTGGCTCCAGCTGCCTGGTCACAGGGCAGGCATGAAGGCCTGGGTGGTGCAAGGAGTGATGAAATACTGAGCTTGGGTCATCATCACCATCAAGAATCCCTAGGACACGTCTTCCCTACTGCAGGTCCTTTTGGGGCTCCACTGCCACTGCCTCCAAACCAGACCAGGGTAGAGGGCTGCAGCAGGTAGGGCCAGGGGGAGTGGCTCACTGCCCATGACCTAGGTTCTCCCTGCATGCACAGAGTTCTCACGCCCAGCCTCCGTCAGCGAGAACCATGATGCTGGAGTAGAGGGTGAGAAACAGGAGGAGGACGGTGAGTTTGGCAGTGGGAGACGATCTGAGACAGAGGATGAGGAGGTGACTACCCCGACGAAGATCAAGGAGCTGAAGGTACAGACCTCATGGGCAGCAGACCATGGAAGTGAATGGGTGGGCTGGCTCATAACCGAAGCAGATAAGCAGGGGGGTGGGACACAGGCATCAAGGCTCTGTGTTCCTCTCTTGGGGCTGGGCTGCAGGTGGGAAGGATTGCTGGGGCACACTCATCTGAAACCCTTTCTCCATGAGGCAAGCCCCAGTGCTTGCTATGACCCATCTAGCTTGTGGCTCTTGGCCTCACCAGTGGGCATGGAGCTGTCATACCCTACCCAGAAGCAGCTACAGTTCTCCCAGCATCCTCCAGATTGCCTCACGGCTGGTCCCCAAGCAGGTCTGGTTGCAGGACAGCCCCACTTTGGCATGCAGGACAAGAAAGGGCCAAGTGTGCCAATAGTCACTGCCATGCAAGCAAGAAGCTCCTTGGCTGCTGGGAGCTTGCTGGGCCCCTCTTTCCTTGGTGCCCCATAGCTACATGCCTATACACGGCACCCTGCCGGCATGCAGCCGTGCCCCTCTGCTCTCTGCCCACCCTTGGACTGGCTTGGGATGTCCCCCAGTCCATCTCAGCACTGCACTGAGCAGGGGATTAAGTTCTTTTGTGCTGATAGCAGACCTAACTGTGGGCAGTGGCCTGTGTACATGCCCAAATTCAACTGAACTGTGATGCTTGTGAGAATTTCCCTCGACTGACTCTGCTGGTTACTTTTAACCCTCTCTTTGCTGCCAGCCGGAGCATGAAACAACCCCCAGGCACAAGCAGGAGGTATTCTCTCTCTGGAGTATCTTAGTTCTCACTGGTGCATCATATTGTCTGTTCTTTTCAATGCACCACTGTGTGTCACCCTATTTACTGGAATACAAGATGCACCGAGGTGGGGGGAGGGGTTGACCTGATAGAGGCTCCCAATGAGCAGACAGCTGGGGATCTGCCCCAGAACACATGCAGCATCTTCTATCCCACTAAGTAAGGTAGTCCTAACTGTATGTGTGAGCAAGAGCCTTCCCAAGGCACATCGGCCAGGCTGTTATGCTGGGTCCTTGGCCCATTGGGAATACCTGGCTTCTGCTCATGTTACTGACACTTTCTTGTCCTCTCCTCATGTTTTCTCTTTGTCCAACCCTGTGTCCTTAACTCTTCTGCTGAAGGGACAGACCTGGTGCAGGCTGGCCCCATCACTTTCATCTCCCTGTGAGACCCTGTGCCCTGGCCCGCTCTCTGCTTTTGCTTTCCCTGACCTGGGGACTGCATCACATACCCTGCACAGAGACTCTGCTTTCATGAAGCTCCTTGCTGTCTTTCTGCCCTGCTAGAAGCAAATGAGTCCCTGAGCCCATCAGAGGCACACCCTGACACCCAACTCAGTGGGGTGCCACAGAGCAGCTCCCCAGCTGAGTGTGGCTGTCCTGGCTGGGGTGTGTTTTCACAGGTGGGAGGCAGTCTGTGCTCTCCTCTTGCACAAATTGTCGGTGTTTTCAGTGCCTCCTTCCCCTCAGAAGTGTCCAGCAGAGATCTTCTTTGCCTGAGTCTGCTGATTGATCCCAGCCTAAAGTTCAGAGCTGCTCTCTGAGAGGTTTTTCCTCCACTCATAGCAGGGTTTGTTTAGATCATCACTGGACCAGTCAACAGAGGCCAAGGAAGCACTAGCATCATCAGCTACATGTCCATGAGCTGGGGTTTGCTGTGCTTGAAGTATACAATCATTGCCATCCTGCTCAGAACAGCAGGGCAAACCCTACTGGTGCAACAGCCTGGCATCTTGCCCCACAGCCCCATGCTGGGCACAGTTCCTCCACTGTCTACATCATTGCTTACTCCTGCTGCATGTGCATGTGCTGCTTCTGCAGCCCCGTGCGCCTGGCACTACCCCGAGCCTATAGAGGTGGGCAAATCATGAAGCACATGTGGATGGATTGGCGAGCTTTAAATAAATTCTACTGAGCCTTTAGGATCTGGAAATTTGTCTGGGCTTTCCATGAGACTCCTTTGTGTCTCTTGGATTTTGCTGAGAAGTATGGGAGAGGGGAGATAATTTAGTTGACTCATTTCGAACCTCAAACCAGGTTTGAGTTTGAAGTGAAAGTTAGGTTCTTGTTCTGAGCTAGTTTGCCCACCTCTGTGGCAGAACAGAAGAAGCCATCCTGGTGCTTGTAACACCACCAAAGGATGCTTTAACACCTAAATCCCACCTTGCTATTGAACTCTCTGAGCTGTCCTCTTTCTACAGCAGGTCAGACCCAACCCCACCCCAGACTGTTGCTGGGCTCAAACGGTCCATGCTGCTGCAGGCTTGGATCCATGTTGGTCATCTTTGAATAGCTTTTAACTCTTGCTCATTGGCAGAAACCCACTTTGAAGGCACTCCATTAGAAATGCCAGTGGGTGACTCCCAGAACTCAGAGGATGTTTTCCTGCCCTGCTGGAACTGAGGCTCTTGGTCCCTTTGTGACTTGCATGTGGGAGCAGCAGAATTTTAGTTACTGGTATTTCTTGTGCTGGTCCTCAAGGAGACTCCCTGTTTCCCCGGGTGGTTTATCTTAGCCTCACAAGGCCATGCTGGAGATGTCCTAGGGACATGTTGCGCCTTTTGCAGAGGGAAGCCCATTGTGGGTGTTCTGCCACTCACTGCCTTATTGTTGCTCCTGGCAATGGTCTTAGTGAGAACTGCAGTTCAGGGTGCTCATATATGCTGTTCATTTGGCTCTTGAGATCCTAAATTCAAGCCCAGTATACAGCAGACTCACTCCAGTGTCTCTGCTTGTCTCTTTGGCATTGGCTAGTGCTTTAATCAGTTAACTTCCTTTCTTCTTCCCCAAGTTTTTAGACAAGCCAGAAGATGTTTTGCTGAAGCATCAAGCCAGCATCAATGAGCTGAAACGGACCCTGAAGGAGCCCAACAGCAAGCTGGTTCACAGGGACCGGGACAGGAGGCTGCCTTCCTCACCAGCCTCTTCCTCACCCAAGCATGAGGAGGAGACACCAAAGGGAACCCCGGAAAAGGCCAGTGAGGTTTGTTCTGCTGCTTGTCTTATAGAGGGGATCAGGCTGTTCAGGGCATGCTGTTCATCAGCTGGTGGGCTCCTGGTCTCTTCCTCTGTTGTAGCCCAGAGGGAAGCATGGTGGGAATTATGTGTTTGGCACACTGGGAAGGAGAGGAGCCTCTTGCCAGGCTGTTGTTTCTTACGTTTTTTAATGAGCTAACTGTTTTCATGCTGCGGGTAGTGAGCTCTCCTTGTGCCCAGACACCGCATGGGATCAAACTGCCCCTTTTCTGGAGGCTGTGTTTGTTACCTGTGGGTTGGGCTGTGGCTTTGTTAGCCCATGAGATGGAGTCTTCTTCACCCTTTACCCTCTCAGAGCTCCTGCTTGTCAGCACCTGTTACGGGTCTTGTCCAAGGGATGTTCCCAGCAGTGTGGGACTGGACTCCTGTGCTTAGGTGCCCCATGGAACACTCAGCTGCCAAGACTTGGTTGGTGGGAGCAGGACGAGGGTGAGCAGTGCTATTCTGGGGTCTTGCACTCACATCCTGTCCTCCTGCCCACTTTGCAGTGGGACCTCTACCCTGAATGAGAATGGGAAGTGTGTGGGTTCCGGAGTGGGAGGGGTGGGATGTTCAGACCCCCCTCACTGCTGGAGGGAAGTGGGCGCACTGCACCTGGGTGCTGTGTGGAGTTGGGCTTTCAATTGGCTCAACCCAGGCAGCACACGGTGTGGGCATCTGTGGGCTGTTCTCCAAACTCTGACACTCTGCTTGTTCTCCAAACATTGGCATTCTCTTCTCCATGAGAGTTGTGGAGCCTGCATGGACAATGCACACAGGGCCCCCTCTACCGCAGCTCTGTCCTGAGATGGTATCAGAGAAAGTGAGGACATGGCACTACATGGAAGTGCTTACATGACTAGAGATACAGTGCTGGCTGTGTTGAAGTTGCAGAGAAATCTAGGCAGAGATGAGCTGAGAGAGCTCACAGACTCTCATTAAAGCACCAAGCTAGGAGGGGAGAGAAGGGCTTCCACAGTTTATGTGTTTTACAAGCAAATGTATATATGTGCAAAGGAAGACCTAAATGGAGCATCTAGAGCTGTCATAGGTGTGATCTCTGTTCATCCATTCATCCCTTCAACCCTTCATTCCTTCTTATGTGTTCTTTCTCTGTCTGTTTCTCTCTCTCTTTCCCTATGGGTGCTGGGGTTTTCATGCTGACACAGAGGATGGAAGAGGACACCCTAGACGATTTTGCATCAGATCATGAAGCATTCCTAAGCATGGAGACTTTCACACAGAAAAGCCTTGTCTCTTCTCCTGAGGTTATCACCATCCCTTTTCTTTTCTCACCCGTGATTCTCACAGTTTCCCCTCCCCATGGTGCCCCTCACGAGCTCTCTGAGCAAAGTTTAAGCTGTTCTCTGGCACCTCTAAGTGGGTTTAGGATCCCTCACTGGGGGCAAGGTTGTTGGTGAAGTCCATTCCCATGCCTGTGGCTTTGGGTCTGTGAGACAGGGTCCTGGGTGACCTGTAGGTGAAGCCCTGATGGCCAGTGTTGGTAGGAGATCTGGTACCAGGCAGTACTTCAGAGACCCATGGCATTGTTGCTTGGCAAGTATCGTACAAGAGGCACCTAGCTACAAACTGTCTTCAGCAGTCCCTTGTGTTTTCCTCTCCCTTCAGTTGCAGTTGCTCAGGCCCAGGCACCTTGAATTAGGACACCTCTGGATTCATCAAAAATATGCTCAGGCCTGTACGAAGTGGGATCACCCTGCTTTGAAGTTCTTGTCTCTGTGAATGAAAATGTACTTTCAGAACTTCTTGCATACAGGGTTTTACCACATATGATGGCAGTTCTTTCCTGGGACAGCTGATATAAGATACTACTGAGTAGAAGAAAACTAGTCTTAGAAACTTGGCTCTTATGTAGTTGGACCCAACCACAATAAAATGTGTGCACAGCAGTGCTGGGGTGCACGTCCTGCCTGGATTCACCCAAAAAAGGCAGCAGAGCAAGAGCAGCATCAGTCTGTGGTGAGTAGACAGGGTCAATGCATGGCTGGCTCCACTCTGCCACTCCCCCTCACTACAGAGTGCAGTGCCACTCTATGCAGGATAGTGAGAGCCCTCCCTGTGGTCTGGAGATGGTGCTTGTACAGAATGGGCAGAAGTGAGATGCTGTAAGGTGTGAAGTTCACAGAATAAATAATACCAAATGGTATTATAGCCAAGACATTTTATAGATGGTATAGTTAAACAGATTATTGTGATGAAAAAGAGACAATTAAAACAAAGGGAAAAAAATACTCACCTGTGTCCTAGGCTCACAATAGGAAACTCCAAAGGAGCAATCTCCAGAAAGAAATCTTTCCCAATGGTGGTCAGCCCTTAAATGGGGTCTGGAAGCCCTTAATCTGGGCTTCTGGTCACACAGGTGCATTGCCTTCACCTGTGCTCCTGCAGCTGACTCAGCGCTCACCTCAGGTGATCAATCAGTGGTTCAGGCCATGATTCAACAGTTCCCATACAGATGGCTTCTCTGCCAGAACAAAATCCTGCTGCCTTTACATAGAAGTCATAGTAGTGGGGTGGGCACACAACACTTAATATATGGCTTCCTACCTTCTGCCCTGCAGAGGCCCTGTGTCAAGGCTGTGCTGAAGTGTGGGCAGCCAGCTGTTCTCACCTGAGATTTCTATCCATGCATGAGATTTCTCTCTGCTGGTATATGGGATCTTGCCCACACGGGACTGATTGTCTCCATGAGGAAGTCAGAGTCCCTTGAGGCTGACTACACAAAAATCAACACATCTGCAAAGTTGGCATCGTGCTCAACTCAGAAGTCCCTTGGTGCCCATGGAGTTGCTGAGGTTGGGTTGTCTGTCACCCACCACCTACAAGCAGTCACTTCTTCCCCTCCCCCACTTTGTTTGTCCTGCTGGGGGGAGGGGTGCTGGATTAGAAGGTGAATGGAGTCCCCTCAGCTTTGATGATGGTGTGTCATATTGATCTGCATTCATTCGTTCATTCTTTTCTCCTTATTGTGAAGCTCATGCGTTCCTTTCTGGTGAGCCAGTCTCCCTGAGGAGCCAAAAATTAAAAAATAAAAAAAAAAAAGCAAGTACATCAAACATTGACAAAAGAAAAAGCCACCTGCCTACCCTGGGCTCCTCCAAAGATCTGAGTTTTGCCTGCAGTCATCAGGTGGAGAAGGCTGTCTGCTCTACCATGTTTCATTTCTTTCCTATCTCCCAGTTTGTCCTCTCATAACAAAATGTCCTTTGTAGCTGTTCCTGTTCTCTGGTGGGAGAATGTTAGAAGAGATGAAGAAGACCTGAGAGTAAATTATCCCTTGGGATGTGAAGGTTGCTCTATGGTCTGACCAGCATCATCACCTCTTAGACTCAGTTTCTACCTTGGCACACTCTGACCTGCCAAGTTCTCTGCTTTCCTGGAGGACATGTCCAAGTATCCGGTTTTTTGCCCTGAACATGCCCAGGAGCCCTCAAACTCTGGAGATCCCAGAGCTGCAAATAGCTGTAGAACCAGAGCTGTGGCCAGAGGTGGCTTTGAGCCATCTGGAGCAGAGAGTTCAAAGCATACCATGGAGTAATTGTTCTTTCCCTGGAATGGTCCATACTCATCCCAACAAATTTGATGAGGAAGCTGGTATGGAGATTAATCTGGAGATTGTAGTTCTTCCTTACTGGTTATGATGTAGTACTGGATCAACACATTGCTTCAGGCTTCAGAAGACTTAAGGCTCTTTGATATCTGCTTGTGTTAGAGCCTCAGCTCAGAGAAGGAGCCTGACCAAGCTCGTCATCTTTGTCCATAGAAGGTCCCCTCTTGAAAGACTGTGGTTTTCATCCAGAGAAAGCGAAGGAGAAGGCTGAGATGTGTACCTGTACTCATGCCTTATTCATCATTATCTTGACTGCATTCAAAGGGATGAGCAATGAGGCTGCAGTGCAGGAGCACTGCACTCTGGAGAGTAAGCAGTCCTCTGGCTTAATCACTCATGAGCATTCCTAGTGTTGAGTGTACCGGAAACTGACCTGGGCATCCTGGCAGGACCAAGGCATTCATTGAGTTAGTGGTAGTGCTACTTCAGGGGTCACACTCAACCATGAAATGTGCAAATACTTCTGGGAGTCACTGACCACCTTTGCTGCATCTTCTGTGTAACAGTAAGAAATGGAAGCAACTTGAGAAGCCTGCTGAGACACACGTGTAGAGAAAAGGATCTGGAGAGCAAACAGTGTTTGGGAAGAGAGGTTACACTGCAGAGTGATACTAGGAGGACTTCTGCAAGTGTTGCTGTGGGAAGTTGGCAGAGGATGGGTCCCCTGAGGGTTTAGCATCCTCTGGTGCTTCTGTGCAAAGCTGCTGGCTATGGCAGGGAAGGGGAACCCCACCCAAGGCATGCAGCCAACAGGGCTTGCACAGTATTGCTGTGCAGTGCCTGATCCTAAGGCAGAGTGCCCCCCATGCAGGGTACACATGGTCACAAATGAAACAGAGTGGCTGGCTGTGTGCTGTTTGCTCACAGCCCTGTGGGGCCTCCAGCTGAGGTACAGCTCCTAGTGGTGCTCATGGAAGATTTTCATGGTTGCTGTGCAATAGCCGTATGCTGTCATTAGAGCCTGGGAGAGAAAGGAGCCAGCGTGAGGCCCATTGGTCACCCAGGTGGTGCTGGAGCCAGAAGCTAAGATGCTGTGTGGCAGGAGCCACAGACCTTACCTTGGCACCAGTTTTAGACTGAGAGATTTAGAATTAGATAATATATTAGGAAGAAATTATTTGCTGTGAGGGCAGTTAGGCACTGGAACAGGCTGCCCAGAGAGGCTGTATATTGCCCCATGGCTAGCAATATTTGGACAGCCTGACCTAGTGAAAGTTGCCCCTGCCTGTGGCAGCAGGGTTGAAACTAGGTGGTCCATAATGTCCCTTCCAACTCAGTCAACTTTGTGATTCAGGGATTTCTTATTCCTCTCCCTGTGGAAGCTTTTCCATTATCAATTGTTTATCCTCCCTTCTCTCTCTCCTCTAATCTCATTCTACCTTTTCTCCCTCTACTTCTCTCTGGCCTCTGTTTTTCCTTGTTCATTATCGATTATTAGGTTTCCATTTCAAGTGTAAGAGCTCCAAACATTCAACCTGACATCCCTGTTTAGGGCACTGGCAGTCCAGCTGTCCTTGGCACAGCCTAGTTTCTGTAGTTTGAGCAGGGAGAACACAGCCAGCCCCACTCCCCTGAGGCTGCTGTATGCAGTGGTGCTGTGGGAGGCCAGTCTCACCCTATGGAAGCAATGCTGGCTCTGTCCTGCAGGGCTGTGCCTTGGGCATCCCATGTTGTGGGCTGAGCCACCCTAGTGTAGCCACAAGAACCCTATGGTGAGCTCTGCAGTACTGTACCCACAGCTCTGCACTTTGTGTGTATGTACCTTATGATGGCTGAGGAAGCTGCTTTTCTCCCTCATCAGTACAAATGCTCACTGCTGTTTTCCTCTTGCTCTGTCATTCTGGGTTATTTTCAACCTTACTTTCCTGAAGTGACTGAATTTTGACAGTGCTTTGTCCTTGGAGCTTGTAATATCTTCAGGTATCTTGCAAAACAAATGCATGAGTGTACTGAGTGTGTGTAGAAACAGTGATCTAGCATCCCCCACTCCACAGCAGCACAGATGGATTTTGTGTTGTATCACATACTCACTGTGTCCTTGCTGCAGGATGCTCTTAGCTTTCACTTGGTCCTTGCTGCAGTCTCTGCAGCTATCTGAGCTGCCAAGCCCATGGTCTTCTACATTTTATAGGTAACCTCTTAAGGTTACTTTTCTGAACTGCCTGCTTTCACCAGGAACCTCTGCTAAATAATTGGTTCTGTGCATAAATCCGGGCAGTGGTGTCTATTGGAAAGGGCCTTTCTGGTTCTTATGTTGACTTCTCTATCTTGCTCATGCTACTTCTTGCTCAGTCTGATGTATTAGTACATGTGGATGACAATGAAAGTAAAGCTAGTCAAATAAAGACCACTGCTTACAACAAAATCTCACTCTTTGCTATTGTAGAAACTGCTAGAGCCAGTAGTAAAATGGGCAGTCAAAGTTTGATTTATCTCACTGTTCTCTTTTGCCTCATGGCGAGTGTCCTGGCAGCTCTCAATTTACTGCTCCCACTTCTTTATTTCCAAAAAAGTCATGGATTTTGCAGATATGTCAGTAGGTCATCGCCAAGAACAAAATGTGTTCCCAGGCCATGTAGAGGATAGAGGTACTTCCTTTCATCAGTGAGTTGCCAGGCTCTTCATGTAGAGACTGCCTCAACTCTTGCATGTATAATAATAGTATTTGGTGAGCTCCATCTAAGGCAGATCAGCTTTCTGTGACTTGTGAAAGTAATCACCAGCTGTTAGGTAAAGTATGTCTGATGCTAACTCTTCTTGCTCCAATTGCAATGCAGGGCTCGGAGCATTGGGTATTTATAGAGAGAGAAACTTCTAGGCTGGAAGAGGTAACTCTAAAGAAAGCTCTGAGAGTCAAGAAAGAAGAACATGCAGGTACTTCAAAGGTGAAAATGAGTGTGAGCATGCCGAAAGTGGAGATGGCAGTAGGGAGAACCAAGGAAGTGACAGGCCAGGAAGAACCAGCAGATGCCGATCTGGATACCTGGAAGAGAGCAAAAATGATTGCTAGTCCTGAAGATTTTGAGTCTGTCTGGGATGATGAGATCTATGAGAAGGAAATCGGACAGGAGCCCAGCACAGAGGCAAAGTGCTTACCACATGACAGAGCAGAGGAGGAGTCCAAAGAGAGGATTGAGAGAGTAACCACGGGTGAACTGGGTCTGTCCAGGCCACATTGGAAACCCGAAGTAAAGCCGACGGCTGAGGCATTGGGGCCAGGCCCTCTCCAAAGAGAATACAAGATGGTCTCTGAGGAACTTGTTTCTACAGCCTCCAGGAAGCAGGATGCCAGAGAGCCAACTGCAATCACAGAGGTCATTAAAATTAAAGTGAAATCTAGTGATGACAACACAGAGACTTCTGCTACACAGAGGATCATCTACTTAGGAGATCTGGAGAGAGAGGAGAAGGACAATAAAATGGATCTGCTCACAGAGGCAGGAAGACAGCTTGGCTCAGTAGTGAGGCAAGAAACCATGGTGAATAGGCCAGGGGAAGGATCAAGTCCCACAGCATGTCTGGGAGAAAGGTCCCAGTACAGTTCCTCAGTGTATGAACAACAGAAAACACTGTCAGAAATACATTCTTTAGTACCAGACCGGCCTGAGACAGGCTGTGGTGAGATAAACCCTGCAGGACATCCACTCTTGGAGCAGGAGGAAAATTTTTCATTGCAGCATGCATCAGCAAGTCTGAGTGGCTGCAAAACACTGGAGGAAGGTGAAGCCATGTTGTGTTCCAAAGAGGTGGGGTCAGATGAGAAAGATCTGCAATGGTCATTAAGAGGGTTGAAGTCCTGTGTCCTCAAGAGGGCTGAGGATTCCAGACAGGGCCCAGGAGAGAGCCCAACTGCAGGAGAGCAGTGGGTCTTGGATGTCTCCACAGAAGAGTGGGGACTGTCAGGAAGAAGCCTACCTGATGGGGTTGAGGAGAAAAGCGCCACATTGGTTCTGCAGATGGAAGAGAGAGAGACAAAATTACATGCATCAAATGTTCCTCAGCAAAGCTGCCCTTATGCCACTGTGGGGTTGGAGGAGGATGAACTCAGCACTCCCACCCCTGGCACTCTTCCTCAGCAATTGAGCCCTGCAGAACCAGCCCAGGACATGGAACCTGAGGGCAAAGACCTGTCCCAGAGTGCCAGCCTTGTAAGAGATGTGGGCACACTTGACGATATGAACCCCTCAACAGAGGTGGTATGCAAGGAGGCAAGCCCGGCAGTAATAGGTAAAAGAGCACTCAAGGACATAAGCCCTGTAACAGAGGTGGAAACACCCAGGGGTATGAGTTCTGAATCTGTAGAAAATAAGCAAGACACGCACTTTGCTATGAGGAAAACACACCAAGGTACAAATCCTGTTGCAGAAGGACCACACCAAAGCAAAGGCAGTGTGGCAGAGAGAGTCCTGCTAAGAGATTTTGCCCCAGTGGAAGTGGTCCAGAACTCAGATCCTGCCACAGCCAAGGGAACCCAGAGAGCCACAGAAGAGGCACTCCAGGAAGAACAGCCTGTGATAAAAGGGCCCTCTCAGAACAAATGGCCCACATCAGGAAAGCCGATGGGAGGTGCTGGGATGGAACAGTTGCCTCCCAAGGCAGAAGAACCGGAACAAAAGACTGAGACCACAATAGAACACCTGCCCCAAACAGGTCGTAAGTCTGGAGGACTACTTCACTCTGCCAATACCAAAGCACAGGAGCCAGCCTGTGAATTGGAGTTTAATGCACAACAAGCTCTGCAAGGCAGGAGCTCAATGGCTGGGGAAACTACTACTGACAGTGACCTTGCTCTGGAGCAGTCACTGCAGTCTCCAGGAGATGATGATGTCTTGCATTCGCACTCCCCTATAACAGGTTTATGTCAAGGCAGTAAGTTGTACCAGCTCTCAACCTTTATGTATGAAGGTGGGGAAGAGATGCAAGTGAGCAGTGGAATACAGAAGAGGGAGTCTGGGCCATTGATGTATATTGCTGTGAAGATGGAAGCTGTGTGCCAGGAGCCCAGAGGCATCACTGAAGCTCCACTCCTGGGTAGCTGGCAAGAGAGTGAGAGCTACAAGAAAACCTCAGTGGCATCTAAGATTAAAAAGTTTGACCAAAGTGAAGCTGAACAAAGGACAGCCCAGGATGGACAAGACCATGTACCTGAAACTGAGACACCAGAAAAAGCAAAGAGGGAGAAGAATCTGCCACAGGACACACTTTTGAATGCAGGCTCCATCTCACCTTCAGCGACAGCAGATGCTTCAGTGGGATCCGTGTCCAGTGCGGACTCCTTTGCCTTCAGGCAAGGAGCTGGTCCAGGAGACTCCTCCCAGCACCTGTCTCTAAAGGAAGATGTTTCTGTTGATCTGGAGCATGACGGAGAAGATAGTGTTGACCTGGCTTCCTCTGACTCCGGCTGTGAACTCACACTGGCAGAAGCCGTGGTAACTCTTCCAATGAACTGTCCAGATGGAAAGTTCATGCGCATGTTGTGTTCTTTATTTACCATGTTCAGTGGCACTTCACACATCCATTGACTGAGAACAGTTGCTTTGCATCCCCTGTCCTTTTATGTATATGTGTGTGTGGTCAGGCTTATTTGCTGAATGCAGACCCGCTGGCCAGTTGATTTATTGGCTTTTGTTTTGTGACACCTTCCCTCTGCCCAACATTTTGGCTACTTCAAGAATGCCACCCGAGCTTCATGTCCAGGAACAAGAAAGGGAGATGGGGGGCAAGTCCATCACAGATGCGCACACACCAAGCAGCAGTGTGCCCATGCTTCCAGCTTCACCCTTGCATTTCTTACGTTGATATCCCTTCTTGCTTAGCTCACTAGCTTCACCCATCCTACCCTGTCTTCGGCAAGCTGGTGGCTGGATGATGAAATAGCTTTCTTCGCTCTTATGAACACTAGATCAGCTTCTTTAGAGTTTAATTTCATTAAAACTAACTATTTTCTCTAATCCAGAGCAAATCTAAGAAGCCAAGTGGGGAAGAAAAGGATTTATCTGACCCGTCATTAAAATCCACCCTGAAAGAGGAGAATTTAAAGACTGCTGTTCCATTGGTCTTAAAGGTCTCAGTGCTGTTCTACTAACTGCTACCTGCCCTAGTGTGATAGCTCACTTTAAGCAGCTGAGGACTATATGCTTTCAGCTCCTCTCCCCATTGTAGAGCTGTTATGAGTGTATTTGTACACGCACACACAAACATGTATGCAGGCGTGCTCCTCTTGAGTTTGTTTGTCACCCTGTTTCTCATACCTCTCAACCTCCCAGCACTGTAAACAAAAGGTGCCTGTGCTGTCAGAGCTGGCATGTTGCAGGGGATGCTGCAGATGCAAATGATTGGACCGGAGTCCAGTGCGTCCTGTGGCATCAGCAGGCACAGAGCTTATCCTAAAGCTACTGAGGAGCTAATTTTATAAAGAGATGCAAAATCAAGTAAATGCATGGGTCTAGCAAAACATGGCAAAGGGAATGTACCCTCTGATGGTAGAGTTGAGAGGTATGTCTCTGTCTGGAGAGGAGCTAGTGGAGGGATGTCTTCCCTTGGCTCTGATCATGCTGTCAATTACACTGACTGAACACAGTCTGCATCCTTAGGAGCCAGCCCTGGTTGCAGGAGGCCTCTGGAGAATGCTGGGAGGTGGGGGGGAGGGGTGTGGCATGCCTGGCCTTCCTCTGGGGCAAACCCTGCCAGCACTATGCGGATGCTCCACTTGGGCTGAGCTCAGTGCAATTGGCACACTCCTTTGCTCCTCTGCACACATACCTGGCTGATAGGGCACTTTTATCACGCTCAGTTTTACTGACATATGATAGCATTGGCATCTGAGCTGTTTCTGAATGTCTCTTAACAGAACTGTTGTTTTGCGTACGTCTGCTTTCACCAGGTGCAATGATGTGCCTCTAAGCTGGCCAAGCTTTTCTATGTGACTGACCTTTTTTTTCAGTGATAAATTACCAGTAGGCTTTTGGCAAAATTGGATCAAATAGCCCTTCTCCCCACACCCCTGCAAAGTTGCTGCTGTCAGAAAGGTTTCAGTTTCTATGCTTGAGTTATGTTTGACTCTGTGATGTTTGCTGCAGCCTTTTCTCTTCTTCCTCCCCTCTCCTCTGTTGGCACAACCAGCAATGCCATGCCATGCAGTGCTCACTGTCTCCATCTCTCTCCGCCATTGTGTCTCATTCAGAGAGCAGGCTTGAGGGAGAGCACCGAGGAGAAAGCTAAGCCGCCTCGGCACAGGGCTCCTGAGAGCGACACTGGCGATGAGGAGCAGGACCAGGAGAAGGACTCAGTGTTTCTGAAGGACAACCACCTGGCCATTGAGCGCAAGTGCTCCAGCATCACAGTCAGTTCAACCTCCAGCTTGGAAGCAGAAGTGGACTTCACAGTGATCAGTGACTTCCACGGGACAGCTTTTGAGGACATCTCCCGGAGCCTTCCTGAGCTGGACAAAGACAAGAGTGAGATGGAAGATGAAGGCCTGGTTTCCTTCCAGCATACTGACAAAGTAGTTCCTGGAATGGAAGAGGATGGCAAAGCCAGGGTTAAGGTCACCCAGCCCAGCCCAGCCATCTCACAGCTAGAGGTACACAGGGAAGCCATTCCACCAAGGTTGTCTTGGTGCTACCACCTCTGTGTTCTCTGTCCTGGTGTCTGGTATTGCCTTACTGGTGTGCAGTCCCACATGGGTTTGGAAGAGCATGTTAGCTTTCATACAGCCCTGGGTTTCTGTCCGATGTGACTGTTTTACTGTCATGCAGGCTGTTGTCTGTTTTGCATGGTTGTTTCAGTTTGGACAGGTGCATGGCACTGTCTTGTGTTTTGTCAGTCTGATAACCAGGAGAAGTCATCTTCATCTCTTCATGCACTGTGTCTGTCTGCCTATCCTGCCCCTTGCATCACTGCGGCAAATCAGAATCTGGAAGTGCATGTTTTGTGTTATAACCAATGGCCCTGTCCTTGTGTGTTGCTTGAAATTTGGGCATGAACCTGTCTGGTTGTGCCTCGCTGGGAGAGATTCACAAAGTAGCCTGTGGAGCAGCCTCAAACGTTGTGGGAGGTCAGTCAAGCCAGGACTACTTAACAGGAGGTCTGAAGAAACTGCACATGGCACAGAAGAAAACTGCAAGAAGTGGAGCATGTGTTTCTGAAAGAGGACAGTAGGGACAAAATATATAATGGCCTCCATGCAATGACAGGGTGTACTGTGTGCCCAACCCAGTTGTTGCTGGCCACAGCTCCCAGCCCTGAGCAGGTGGGTGCTTCTGGAGCCACTTGCAGCACAAGTCTCACTCTGGATCTGGGAGAAAGCTACAGAAGAAAGTGAGTTTCTTCTGAACCAGGGCTTTTGTGAGGCATCGTGCTGCGGGCTGCCAGGCCATAGTCTTGGCTTATAGCCTCCGTAGTGCCAGTGCTGGGTAGGCACAATGACTGACTCAGAAGTGCTGGGGACTTGCTGAAAATCTGTCTCCATTCCTCATGATCGCCTCCATGTGACATGCATATGTCACCACAGCTGTCAGGGACTGATGCAGAACACAGAAATACCTTAGGTCACAAGACAAATTGATTTGTTAGGTCTTACCACTCTGAAAACGAGTTTATCCTGACCAGTGGTATCTGTGAATCTATCAAAGAAAGACTCCATGAAATTCTGGGGATGGAGTATTGGGTCTAATTTAGGATATGTCAGTCATATGGGGTGCTTTGCGTTGTAACCATTAGCCTAGGGTAGCAGCCTGGCCTCTGCTCATTGACCAGGTGAGACTCAGCATGACATTTACAGGATATCACACACAGATGGTGCTTGCAGAAGATTCCAGGAGAACTCTGTGCATGCAGGCTAGTTCAGGAGGAGCACTGAAGTGTCCCCCAAATATCCCATGGCACCCTGGGAAACAGGGTGGCTTGGAGCAGTGACTGACTTGCTGTATTTTTTCAGCAGTCATCAGCCCCAAAAACAGATGCTGTAGTAGTCAGCTTGGTCTCAGGCACAAAGAAGCCCAATGATGGCTCTGCTCCCCACCAGATCAACACCCCAGAAGCAGCGCAGGTGACAGAGCTGGGCCCTGCTACTAGAGCCTCGGTTCAGCAAAACCTGTCCTGCACACAGCAGTGCTGTCAGTGTCAGTGACTGAGTGAGGCCATTGCGATTCTCTGCTTGCACTCGTCTTGCTGGAGTACCCAGAACATCAAACCAAACCTTGCACGAACATATTCTGCATTTACTTTTTCATGCAGTCACCATTGAAACCAGTCCCTGCATGTGATTCCCTTGCTCTCTCTGCCATGTGGTGGCATGTGGGGATGGCTCCAGAGGGTGGTGGGCCCATGTGCATTGCTTCTCTGGAAGCAAGGATGTAAGGCACCATCCCTGCAGATGTCACCCCTTCACGGGCACCTCCTAAACTCACTGGGTTTCTTTTGCCTCTGGCAGGTAGAAGGAGGCATGCCTGGCAACAGAGATGCATCAGTCTCTGTTCATGCTGTCGCCACAGAGACCACACCAACGACCTCAGTAAGTGGAGCTGGCCTCTTGGGGTGCCAGGGCTACCACTGTCCCACATGGGCCTCCTACTTTGAGGAGGGAGACCAGAGTAGATCTGTTGCTGGGGTGGGAAGGTAAAGACTCCAGAGTGACGTGCCCTGCTTCAGAGCTGCCCTCTGGAGTAAGCTGTGCTCACCTGTGTGTTGTGTCCAAGCTCACATGGCTGTCTGTTCTTATTTCAGGGTAACACCACCAAGCCTGGGAAAGGGGCTGGCCCCACGACAGAGCTTCGCTCCATGTCACCGGTGAGTGAGCACTGGAGGCAATCAGTCCTGAGGGGCTGGGGCTGGCAGTCAGGGCAAGGTGGTCAGATCATCTCCCCACTGCAGAGAGAGAGCTTTTTGTAGGCCTGGGCTTGGGGTAGCTGTTGCCGGCCCTGAAATACCACTCATCCCATTGGAAGCACAGTGCAGCAGCTCCTTTGCTGTGCAGTCTGTTGTGCAAGGCAGGCATGTGCTCAGCTTTGCAGCTCTATGCCAGTGGAAAGATGCTGGCCATTTAGGACCTGGGGACTGGCTGCTTCTTTCTGTCATGCAGATTGCCAGCAGCTCTGCTGGAAAGGAAGTGCTCACCAGCATATTCAGTGCCACTGCAGAAACCCTCTCCACTTCCACCACTACCCATGTTACCAAGGTAAGAGCATCTTCAAACAGGGCATCTAGGGAGAGAGTCTGATGAAAGCCACTGGTTTGAGAAAGGTGAATTTATGCTGCGGTTAGTACAGAAGAAGATTACTTTCTCCTCATTACAAGCGGAGAAAGTGTATGCTGACCTGTCATCTGGCACAGTGCCCTGTGCTGCACTCGTGGAGCCCCTGTCCCTGTTCAGCCCAGCTGTGCTACCTATCCCATTCAGCCATATGCAACTGAAGGGGACTTCAAACAAGGATGGCCTGTGTTTGACAGGTATCAGGTATTCATCGCCTGCATACCATCCACATGGACTGTGCCCAACTGCCATGCCCACCTCTACGCCTCAGTATATTGAGAAGGAAGGGTGTCATTGGGTTGAGAAGGAGCTCAGTGTTGCTGAAGCTCTGTCCTGAAGGCAGCAACAGGGATGGAAGTGACTGCAGTAGACTGCCACCAGAATGTGGGCAACTTTCTGTTGTAACTGCTGTGTGTGAACTCAGACATGCCTAGAGCCAGAGTGCAGATGCCGCTTACCCAGAAATCCCACACAGCTGCTGGGTACCTCACATCAGTGCCAGAGCACTTCACCTTATCTCAACTATGGGAGCCATGTTCCTCAAATTTATTAGAGCTGGAGTGACCTAAGTAAGGGGGATAGATGATAGAAAATTAAGGAGGGATAGCTGCATCAGTGGATCTTACCCATGGCCACTTCATTTCCAAATAAAGTACATGTAAATGAAATGATCCAGTGAAAGGTTTGAGCAAGCAAGAGAGGTGCTCAGTACCTGCCAGTTGCCCTTTTCCTTACCCATCTCACATTCTTACTCCTGCCTACTTCTGCCCTACCTGTGTCATGCCAGCTCTAACTATGCACTGCATCAGGCTTAGTGGGACATATATGAAATAACGCAGGGAGTTCCTGAGATTGGCACTACCTCTTCTCTGGCAGGCAGTTACTTGTTCCAGAAACAATTTGCTGGGTGACCTCTGCCTCCTCTGCTTCACACTAAGGCAAAGGCAATGCGATGACTCATGGCTTTTTAGTCTTATTATCCATCCTGTAGCCGCATGCTGCAGGCAAGGCCTTGAATTAGGCTTTTTGCTCCACAAGCATGTAGCCTGCAAGGTGTGGGGCTGAGGCACGTCTTGGGGGTTGCGAGTGAGTGCTGTTTCTTCTTCTGCAGACTGTGAAAGGAGGATTTTCGGAGACCAGGATAGAGAAGCGCATAATTATAACAGGAGATGAAGATGTGGACCAGGACCAGGTAGGAGCAGTTGTCTGGGTACCCAGGGCATGCAGTCATGCTCAGGGGAAACCCCTGTTCCATCTCAGAACGAGTGACGTCAGTCAGCACCCACTTGGCCTGTGAGAGAGCAGGAGTGTTTGGCTTATATCAGCCACGAACTTTCAGCACAGCCCCCATCAGTACCTGCTGCAGAAATGAAGCAGCAGTAAGGATTACATTCCAGCAAAGAATCCAGCTATGAGATTACCTTTTAATTTCCTTAAAATACATTTTCAGTTGCCTTTTCCTGTTGAAATACCTTGAAGTGACCCAGGTTCTCCCTTTCTTTCCTGCACTGTCTCACTCGTGTTTGGCATGCTCCAGGAGACGTTATTCCTCCCTGACAGAGAAACAAGAAGTGACAAACTTCTGTAATGAAATATCAGATATTGATATAAATCTTTAAGGTTGCAGGGTCCTGTGACCTAATCCTTTGGAATTTGTTGCTTAAAAAAAATGAAATTGAAGGTCTACAGTTTTTAAAATAATCTTGTTTGAGCTTTAAGATGATTTTTTATTTTTTTAGAACTATAGTAATAAATTTTATAAGAAAACTATCCTAGTTGTTTGTTTTTGTTTTTGTTTGGTTTTGGTTTTTTGTTGCTATTTTTGTTTTTTGTAGTGTTTTTCTGCAGAGATAACTGCTGTTCCTTTGCTTGGGTTTCAGTAGGGAACCTGGGACATTGCACATCTCTACTGAAGAGACAGCAAGTAAAGGGGAGAGCACAGGGCCCCCCACTGCTGTTTGTACTCATGGTCAATAGTGAGCTCCAGCCTTTACTGCCAGGACATTATATGTAGGTTTCACTTTGAATCTCTGCATCCATGTATGACTAGAATCCCATTCAGCTCCAACTGCTTTCTATCCACTGGCAGAGAGCAGTGCTTGTACCAGACTTCAGGAAAGTGTCAGTAAATGTTTTCATTATTCTGGTTTCTAGGCACTGGCTTTAGCAATCAAAGAGGCAAAACTACAGCATCCTGACATGCTGGTAACCAAAGCTGTGGTATACAGAGAAACAGAACCTTCTCCAGAGGAAAGGGACAAGAAACCTCAGGTAGGTGGAGAAGTTATCAGGTACAATTTATATTTGCTGTGTAAGAGATATATGTAAATGTACAAGTGCCACTGCATGTCTTTTTCTCCATATAGTGTAGAGTAACATAGTGTATTCACTTGGAAAGGTTCTTCACTGATGCTGACCCAGTCCTCCATATGATTACATAAGCAGTGCGTGCATTTCCACACTGCATGGGCTTTACTCACCTTCCTCCTCAAAACAGCCAGGGCACATTTCCACAGCCAGCCATGATCAGTGTTTGGGACTGACCCCACCAGCTGCAGGCTCTGGAAAGAATTTCTGCTCTGAGACATAGGAGTGGCAGCTCTTGGCCAATGCTTGCATTGTGATTGTGACTGTAGGCATGGCTATGTGGTTGTTGTTAGAAAGCCAGTACCACAATTACGAAAATCAGTGCTGCAGATGTCCTGCTCAGCAGAGGTGTCGGAATCATCTACGTGTAAAGAGGAAGGACTTGCTTGTCCCCTTTGTGGAGGGAGTAAGAGAGGTGATACCCATATTGCAGACAGCCTGAGAAACTTGACTGCAGGTTTTGTAAAGCCATTCCCAAGATTTGCACCTCCCCACATAGGTCTCAAAGCAGACACAGTTCCACACATCCTCTTTTCCAGAGCAAAGCTGACTTAAGGAGTCCTGCCCCACTCTTTGCCCCCTACTCTGACCCTTTTGCTCCCCCATAAGAGATTGCCACAGCTCTTCTGTAGCTTAGCAACAGCACAGCCCAATATACTTTTATATCAGAGCAGCTAAGGGGCAGAGGAGTGTGGTGAAAAAGGGAAAGGAGTTTTGGAAGGCAGCTGCACTACATGTATGAGGAGCTCCTTATCCTTACGGACTGTAGGTGCACTTTGAGAGGCCTCTTGGAAACAGATTTGGTGTTTTTCTATCACTTGAAGATTTTGATTGGCAACTTCTAAGCTTGGAAAAATAACTGGCTCTGTTGCACATTGGAAGGTCAGAGAGGCTGTTGCATCTGTCTACTCGTACCTCCTTTAACACTGTATAAATAAGCCCAGATGTTTCTGTATCTCTTAGGGAGCTGCCTGATTTTAAGTGAATGGCTTAAATTAAAGAAGCCTTTAGCAAGTATCTCCCACCAAACACCAACTCACCAAACTGAGAGAACTCAGTGAACTGAGAGGTCCAGCTAATGGCCAGAGGTTCTGGTAAGGAAGTGGAAACAGTGGCTTGAAGGATTTGCAAGTTTACTGTCCATTGCTCTCAACAAACAGGAACTCTGTTATAGTCAGAATGTTATAGCACCCCATGACCAGTCATTTCCATCTGCCTTGTACAGGAATCTTGACCAACATGTTCATGAAGTCAGCATCTGTATACAGACCTGGAGGACAGTGAAGAAGGAGCCTTCATGCTGTATTTGTCAGCAAAACATAGACATCCTGGCTGCAATGTTCATGGCTAGAGACAAAAAGTTTTTAAAAAAGGAATAGCAAATATATTATATATATATACATACACACACACGCATATATATGTATAACAGGAAACAAAATGCATTCTTGCACTGCTGCTATATTCTGGAAATTAATAGAAAACAACATCACCAACAAAAAAAACAACCCTCTTTGCAGAAAAATTGAAGAATTTACTGGATTGGTGATAAAATAAGATTTAAAAATCATAATAATATTGATAATACAGTAAGCCACCATCTTGCATGTTACATTAAAGGATATACAATCATGCGTTCATTTGTTGCACTCTGAATGGAAACAAAAACTGCTTTGCAACAAAGCAAGAAATAAGCAAAGTGAAATAAAACAAACACAAGCAGAAGCAAAACCATCTCCACCTCTGGAAAGAAGAGAGAAAAACATTGAATTTATTACTTAGAGTTATTTTCCAATCTGGAAGTGTGGTTTCACCCTTCTCATTCCATGCTGGTTCTTTTGCATCTTTTGTGGTTCTGTTAACTCTTCCTCTTCTGTTCCTGATCTTCTTCTCTGTGCTCTTGTCTAACCTCTTGTTCTCTGAAGGTATTTAAGAATGGAGTTCATTTCAAACAACACCAGTGATATGTATATGTTTTTTCATTTATAAAAATGCAGTCTGTAGGAGTTTCATATAGATGTGCATTTAAGTTATGTATATTATTATATATAATGGGGAGGATAGGTGAAGAATACTGAAATAATTCAACAGTGCTGGTAAATATGATGACATTTTAAAATTATTAACTATTTGATTGACTGTAGTTGGTGTATTTTGAGACTTAGATCACAATGGGACTCGTCGTCCTGCAAGAAGAGAACTGGGAAGGTATCAGCCACCACTGTTTTGGAGGACAAGGGGAGGGGGAGAGGTTGGAGCTGTCCTGTTGGCTGATTGGCGTGGCAGCAGGAGGTTTGGGTTTGCTGTTCAGTACGGGTTGTTTGCAAGTGGTCTGTCGGTGGTGAGTTGGAAGGGTGTGGAAAGAAGTTCAGGCTGCTCCTGCAGCCCTAGGTAGGGTCCCCTCCCTGGCCCCCACCCAAAGGTATCAGAGTCAGCTGGAAACAAGGTGACAGCTGCAGGGTTCATTGTTCATCTCCAGCTCACTGAGCTCTGATGATAGTTGGATTGTTTGTAATGTTTCTGTATCCCAGTAATGGAGTTACTCGAGTTTTGTAGTAGGAAGGGTTGAAAGCAGAGCAGTTGTTTCTGCCCTGCTTCCCGCTGCCCAGTGTGTGATGGAAAGGCTGCCTGAGGCACAGTGGGTTGGTGATGGTGCTGGAGGGCAATAGCAGGTAGCAACAGGGTGATGGCAGTCCTTCCCCAGCCTCCAGGTGCTGCCCAAAGGCATGGAGTAGAGAGATGGCATTGTCTCCATCACTGAAGAGCATCCCAAGTGTACAAAGCTGGGCAGTAGTCCAGGTCCTCTATGTAAGGAGGCAGTTGTCAAGGTGCTGCCTGCCCAACAGCTCCTGACAGCTCGGCCTTTAGAGACAGGCCTCCTCTGTGACTACCTTTGAAAGGGGGTAACAGGCTAAGCCTAGGGCCTTGTGCACTGTGAACCAGGTGGTAGACTTGGAACCAAAATCAAAAAGGAAAGAACATAAACAGATTTCCTTTTTTTTGGAATTCTCTCCTGCAGAAACAAAAGGGGCCACAATTCTGCATCATTTTGCCTTTAGTCTCCCACCCTTTACTCAGACTGTGCCTAGAGACAGGTGCATTTAACCTGTGCTGCGATCGATTTGTGGATGACAGTGAGAAGGAAGAGCCTGAGCCATTAGGGTGCTGTGAGCAGACCACACTCAGGTCTTCTGTCTTGGTCTCTGGCAGCCTTGGTATGATGTCCCTGTGAAGGCTGTTTTCCTGGTCTTTAGGTTTCCCCTGCAAGCGTGGAAGACCTGAGCACAGGCCGCTTGGGCAGGGGACAGCTGCTGGCTGATGTCAGTACTGCAGCGTTCCTGGTGAAGGTAGTTGTGGTAACTATTCCCCTGCTTCTGTCCAAATGTGGTCACCTGCTTGTGACCTGATGCTTTTAGAGATGAGGCCCAAACCAGAAAGAGTGAAGGGAGTTGCAAAGAGGCTACTGTTCTCTCCTTCCTTTTTAAATGCATCCAAACCATCTGTCAGCAGTTGCACATTCAGAGACAGCGAGTGACAGAGGACCTGCTCTCAGTGCCTGTGCAGGGTATCCAGCCCTTCTCACTTCTTAACAATGGCCTGCACACTGCACTCACTGTTTTCGACACACCGTGGTTCATACTCAAAGGATCTCACATGGCTTGATACCCTTACAGCCACGCACTGCTACTCTGAAGCTGAATACCTGCTTTTGGCATCACATGCACAGTAATCAAAAGAAAGGTTACTGTTCAAACTAGTGGCCTTATACAGTTAGACAAGTTACGTTTGGAGTGAGTGGACCCCATTTTGTGGTTTCTGCGGTTTGTTTAATGGGTGACAGTGTTTAAAAACTAAATTAAACAACAGTATTTTAAAAAAAGCACCAACAGATGAATTGGATGAAATCGAACCAAATACAGCGAGCAAGCTCCTGAACACGGGCATCTCAGCACCATGTATTTTCTTCCAGGGGCCTTTCTGCTGAAAGGGGTGGGAGACATGAGTGCCTATTTTTACCCAATCCCACAGATCTATTCCAAACCTGGCCTGTAATTGCATGAATTATAATAACAGTAACAATAATAGTAATATTTATATTTGAAAAGCACTTTACCAACCATCTACAGTGCTCTGTTGCTCCTTCACTAATTCTCCTTTTCCCTTGTTCTTCTCCCCCTCCAGTCATGCTTCTTTTCAGTGCTTGGTGGTGTACGCGTGTGTGCTCACTGTTCTTGTATTCAATAAAAGTGAAATAAATGTGTTTGAGGCTAAACCAGCTCTGCAGCCTTTTCAAACTCTTTCCCAATGAAGAGGATGGACAGATGGGGGCAGGGGGCTCCAGCAGGGGTCTCTGCACACTGGCATAGCATGCTGTCCCCTGTGGATAGTGTACGTGGTGGTTGGCGATGCTGCGTGGCCAGCCATCCTGCTGCGGGGGTTCAGGGTTTTGGGTTAAAGGCTACCATTTAGTGTCAGTATTAAGTGTAGAGGGTTACAATTTTTGCATTGTTTCAAAGTTACCCTTTTAAGTTAGGGTTGAGTGTTATGGGTTACCTTTTGGGATATGTTTAAGGGATGCAGCTTTGCATTAGAATTAAGGGCTAAGAGTTACCCTTCTGTGTGATGGTTGCGGGTTAAGTTACCCTTTTTTGTTAGAATTAAGGAGCATGGGTTAACATTTTGGGTTATGGATACAGTTACCCTTTGGGGTTAGGGTTAACTGTTAAGGTTTCTCCCTAAGTATTAGGATGAAGGCTTACCCATTTTCGATTAGGGTTAACAGTTTGGGTTTATTAATCTGAGGGTTAACAGTTAGCCTTTCATGTTAGGGTTAAGTATAACCATTAAGGGTTACTGATAAAGGTTACTCTTCCGGTTTATGGCTAAGGGTTATGGGTACCCTTTTGGGTTTTGGTTAACGGTTACTCTTTTGTGTTAGCATTAACCGTCCGGGGTTACCCGTTGATCAAGGATTACCTCCACAGGGAGACTGGGTGGAAACGGAGCACGGCCGCCGGGAGGGGCTCCGGGACCGCCGTCCGGGGCGCCACGGGACGCAGCGAGGCCGTGCGTGGGGAAGCAGCCAAGCGGGGCGTGGCGGGGCCGCAGTGCGCCGCGTTTCCCCGGAGAGGGCAGCGCCGCTTCGGCTCCGCGCGGAGGCGGAGCGGTCCGGAACGACCGTGCGCGGCGGAGGGGGCGGCCCGGGCGCGGTGCAGAGGGTGCGCGCTTCCGGCCCTCGCTGCCCTTGGCCGCGCGGCGCCGCTCCCACACGGGCAATGGCGGGGCCGCGCCTGGAGCCCGAGCTGGCCCGGCGCCTCTTCTTCGAGGGCGCGGCCGTCGTCGTCCTGGGCGTGCCCGAGGGCACCGAGTTCGGCATCGACTACAACAGCTGGGCCGTGGGTCACCGCTTCCGCGGGGTCAAGATGATCCCGCCGGGCGTGCACTTCGTGCACTGCAGCGCGGCCCGGGCCGCCGGCGGCCGTGAAACGGGGCCGCGCGCGGGGCTCTTTCTCTGCTTGCGGCCGCGCCAGGTGCGCGCGCTGCGCTGGGAGCCCGCCCGCGAGGCGCTGCGGGAGGCGGCCCCGGACGAAGAGGAAGCCCTCGGACGGGAGCTGCGGGAGATGGACGCGTTCCTCGGGCCCTACCCCTACGAGACCTTGAAGAAGTGGATCGCCCTTAGCGGCTTCATCAGCGAAGCGGCGGTGGAGCGGCTGCGGCCGGAAAGCGGGCAGATCTCCGCCTTCTCGGAGGTGCTGCCGGTGCGGGCGGGGCGGCACGGCCGGGACCGCGAGGGGCAGAAGCTGCCCCCGTACGACGCGGGATGCGGCAGCTACGCCGAGGGCGTGGCGCGGCTGCCCGAGATGCGGCCGAGAGCGGGCACCGAGATCCGCTTCACCGAGCTGCCGCGGCAGACGTATCCCGACGGTGCGAGCCCGGAGGAGATCACCCGGCACAGCATGGACCTCAGCTACGCGCTGGAGAAGGTGATCGCGCGGCGGTACGCCGGGCAGCCGCAGGACCTGCTCGGTGAGTGCGCGGCGTCCCGCCTGGGCGCTTCGGGAAAATTAAGTCGTTTCTCTGCGCGGCGGGCGAGTTCCGGGAGAAGCCCTGGCCGTTCCGTTGCCGTGCGGAGCACGGGGCCGGCGGTGTCCCACGGTGCTGGATGGGGCTGCTGTCTCCGGGCCCCCCTTTCCGGCTCTGCGGGGCCGGGCGCCGCGCTGTGGTGCGGAGGGGCCGGAAGCTCAGCTGGGCTGCGGAGCTGCAGAGCAACCTTTTGTCTTTCACATCGTCCATCGCACTATACGATTCATTCCTTGTCAGAATTAACTGTAAACGATTGGAGGATAGGCAGAGGTACTCGTTCTTCAGAGCCTTGGAACCGCCTTTCTGACAGAGCTGGGGTATCCGGTGAGACTGAGTCCCGGCTCTGAGGAGGAGACATCCACGAACACGGCGCTCACCTCCTCCAGTGTTCCCTTTCCTCCTCCTCCTGTCCTTGCGGCTTGAGGATGCTGTCTGCATGCCCAGGCACTGGAGGCGAATGCTTGCAGAACGCCGGCCGTATCTCTGTGCAGATCTGCACACCTGCGAGCTTTCCATAAGTGTTCCATACACTGACTGCCAGCAGTGCCACTTTCCAGAACTGACAGTCACAATTTGGAGGAGCCCTGCCCAATTATGCTGTGCTCTCTCTACAGATGAGCTAAGAACAGGGCATTAGGAAAAAATCAATGTCTGGAGTATCGATTGCCATTAGCAGAATCATTCAGAGCGCAGAATGTTGTTTATATACAAATGCTAAACCTACAGTTTATGCAGGCACCTATAGAGCTTTTTAGAGGATGTGTGCCTTGGATATGCTTTTGTTTACATATTTTGTTTTGTTTTCTGAATATGTGCAGCTGAGTTACAGTTTGCTTTTATCTGCTTCCTGATTGGGAATGTGTATGATGCATTTGAGCACTGGAAAAGGCTGTTAAACATCCTGTGCCGTTCTGAAGATGCCATTGGAAAGTATCAAGGCCTTTACACCAATCTCATCTTCGTCCTGTATCACCAACTGAATGAAATCCCATCTGATTTCTTTGTGGACATCGTCTCCCAAGACAACTTTCTGACCAGCACCTTGCAGGTACGTCTGTGCTATCTCTTGAACAGTGAGGGTGAGAAGAGAAGGCGTCCAAGGCATTGAAGCAAATTCAGAGAGAAGCTTCAAGAGGAAGTAAGCTGCTGTTGTGCTCTGTCAAAGATATGGAACCTGTGTCCTATGAGGGTAGTTATATGTCCTTTTACTTTTTCCCTGTGATGCTCATGCAGAAATGCCCACTCTTGTCATGTATGAGCTTTTAAAGCACTGTGGACTGGAGTTAGTCTGCATGCACATGCCAACAAAGTGAGGCAATGAGAGGAAAGGCTAGTGAAGACAGCTGCAACACAGAATGAGGACTTCTTTATTATAGTTTCCTTGAAAATAGTACTGAAAGTGGTCTTGTACGTTGGCACAGATTTAGAGTTCTGGAGTGGCACATCAGACATGATTGGATGGGACTAGCATGCTTTTCCTAAAAGTGATTTGGGATTTCAACTGTGTTAAGCTGAACATCTCTGAGAGAGGCTGAGCGAGTGCAAAATGATATCAGTTTGTTGATATTTTTATTTCCCTCCAAGTACAATTCATTTAAAAATATGTAGTTTGGCATAAAGGACTGGTGATGATTTTTGGTCAGCTTGAATGGTGTGCTTAGCGTGCAGAGAAGTTGTAGTGAAATGTTATTGAGCTGAAGGCATTGATAGCACTTCAGAAGCCTTTCTGCTTGTACTAGCTTTATGCAAAGGTGAAGATTTCCTGAAATCAAGTTCTTGTTCATAGGGGATTTATGGTTATTCCAAAATGCAGAAATACCCTGCATATGCTGAGACAAGCATGGGCAAATCTATAATTTGGCAGTAGTAAAATCAGTTAGTCCCAGTCATTGTAACTCTGCTAACAGATCAACAATAGGTCAAAACTTTAAATCTAAGGAAAATGTGATTCTTAAAAATAAAGAAATAAAATACCATAACCAAAAGTATGAAAACTCTGCAACAGAAACTTAGTCCCAGCAGGAGCAATTGTGTGCTTAGAGAATGTTAGAGGTGTTTAATGTAAGCATGCAGTGCCTACTCAGTTCTCAGAGATCAGTTTCATTTCTCTGCTTGGCACTCCGGATTCCTGCTGTACTCCTGTTTTTACAGGGTGAGATATGTGTTTGTAACTTGCTGGATGAAGTGATAGGAGAAGCATTGCTTTAATCAAGCAAATGGTTTTACTTGTTCCCACTGGAATTTTTCAGAATTTGGATTTATAAGTCTTTTTTATTATTTTTATTGTTTTATTTTCTTTTACTGTCCCACTGGATGACTGGAAAATCTGCCTCTATCTGCAGTGCAATCACAGAGCAACAAGCATCACAAAGAATTCGTCAACCAGATGTTCCTTGCATGCAATGGGAGTTCTGCAGGCACTCTCTCTCTGATTATCCTTCCAGTTTAGAGGCACCTAAGTCTTGCGTACCCTTGGATTTCATCTGCCTTGGTTTTTCATGTTGGCTGATAAAACTGATGCCCTTAGTGTGGCTGTGTTGTCTTTCACAATCACTGTTAGCCCCTGACAGCAGTTACCGTGTTTCTGGTGGGAAAAAAAGAAATTTGCCTTTGGGCTGAATGGAGGCTGTCCTTGTGAGGAGTTGTGCAGTTCTCTTGTGGATTCTCCTGTTGTGCTGAAATAGTGCCAGGGGACCTCTTGGACTTACTACTGGTTGTGTGCAGGTGGATTTGGAAGTGTGTGTGGTAGCGGAGAGGGGAACGCATTGTCTGTGTGTTCAGCTTTGAATGCAGCAATTCTATTTTTGGAGTTTGATCTGAGGCAGGAGCAGTGTGTTGTGTTCTTCACTGAATGTACAACCCTTATAGTATTTAAAGGGGGGTTAAGATTGATGAAATAAGTAGGTGTTGGTGATACCGTATTATAAAACTGCATTGGAAGCTCTCTTGATCCATCCAGCTGTGAAAACCCATGGGTGTAGCCACCTGTTGGCCATGCTAGCTCATGCTTTAAAGCTGCCTGCGTCAGGTGAATTCAGTGCTTTTCTTTCCCCTCTGCTCACTCTTTTACTTGTGGTTGAGCGTAATTCAGAATTCCGCAGTATATATTTAATTGCATTTATGCTGACGCTTGAAACAAAGTTGTTGCCTTAGTGTTTGTAACCCCAACTGAAGACAAGGTGGCTGTGGGGTGAAAGAGGACATGCAGGCTTTGCTTAGGTTGTCCCAAACAGGACTGGTTCTCAGGCTGTCTCATCCTTTCCCAGTGGTCCTGTGTTGAAATGTCCCCTCCTGCATCCTGTTGGTGATGCGCAGCATGTGCCACAGATCTCACTGACATCTACTTTGTTCTTTCAGGTGTTTTTTTCCTACGCATGCAACGCTGATGTTGACAGGGCCCTAAGGAAGAAGGCTGAAAAATTCAAAGCTCACCTAACGAAGAAATTTAAGTGGGACTTTGACGCAGAGCCTGATGACTGTGCTCCTGTAGTGGTAGATCTTCCCGAGGGCGTGCTCGTGGACTAAGCAAAGTACTTCCATTAAAAACTTTTTTAAATTACTTTTTCTCCACACCTTTCTTAACCTTTCCACCTTCCTGTCTCATTTTCTGTCACTTAATTTCTCTTCCTGCTGTAAAAATATATGTGGAAAACCCAGAAGGATTCCTCACTGCATGAAAAAAACCACAGTTGTTGTAAGGGTTTGAATGTAGTAGTCACATGGCTGCTGTGGATACCTTGTTTTTCTTCTAGCTCTTCTGCAGCAACTTGTCATTGTGTACTTGCTCTGGTTTCATCTGTCCTGCTGGGCTGGAGGTGATGTGTTCCACACCTGGAGCCTGTTCATTCTTGTTTGAGGAGTGTAAACCCGCATGATTGGTCACAGCTTTCTGCAGCCTGAACCCAAGTTCAGAATGGAGAACTTTTATTCTTCCTGGGGTCAAATTACAGGAACATAACCAGAAGCACTACAAAACTGTGTCAGATACTTAGCTGCTTACTGTTGATTTATTGCCATGTTGTGGAGCAGTGCTCAAAGCTGCAGCAGAATTCATCCCGTTTAATATCACTAGTACTGAAATATCTTTTCATCTAATTCTGTTGAAACATTTTGTATTTACTGCTGACACTCCATTTAGCATGGTGTAAAAGAATGTTAACAGTTTGGTAACAAGAGCAATAATTACTGGACAGTAATCATCCAGGTTTTGAAGCAGAGGAGAACCAGCATGAATGTCAGACTTTCACATGAACTGCTGTTTTGTTGTATTCAGAAACCTTAAGTACTTTCACAAAAGGCAAACTCTTCTTTCTCCCCATCTCCCCCAGGGTAGCTGTAAGAAAACTCTGTGGGACTTATTTGGGCCTGTGCAGGGATTTAGCCCTGTAACCTGCTCGTTAACCTCCGCTGGTAGACTCCTTCAGCTATTTGTCTATATGCATATATAATGAGCTAACTCTGCTTGTTAGTCTTTTGTAATTAAAATAAATCTTATTATCTTGGTCTTGTCTACAGAAAACATCTGTACAATTTTGTTATTATATAGCAGAAGTTTATGGTACTGTATTGCTGGCCTGTCTCATTGGATGTCCATTGTTCTCAGATGTAGTGTCACAGTGGTATCTGTGACATCTAAGTTCAGCTCATAACAGCAAGGCGCAAATGCGGAGTGCTCTGGGAAGGGAGTATGTGGTGGTGTGTTTCAAAATAATCAGTAATCTGCTACAGGAATCAGCTACCAGAAGTCATGTTACTGCCTCAGTAACAGTTCTTCACTTTCCTCATAGGCTTTAAACTCCATTACTCTGGTGTCTCGGTTTGTCCATTTTCAGCAGACCACAAGCCCTTAGGGGAGGTGACTCCAGATTGGTGAATATTCTGTTCTTTCTTTCTTTCTGTTCTGTCTTTCTTTATGTGCTTTCTTGGCCTTAACATCCGTGGGATCTTTTATACTCTGATTTTGCTCTTGTCATCTTGCCCTTTGGTTGCCTATATCCACAGGGAGTGCTGTCTTTCCAGTTGCCGTTTGGACAAATTGTCTGTAACAGGCATTCCCAGATTTGATGAAAGATGCCTGTTCAGTTTGTTGGCTCTTTGCACCAATCCGATGACCGATTTTGTTGCTTTAGAGCAGAACAGCAGTTACTGATGAAACTAAGCAGCATAGGTAGCATGGAGCCTGAGGACCTTCCTGTATGGAAGGGAGAAAAGTTGAATAGTGCTCGGTGCTTTTCCTGGCTGAAAACCAGTTTGGCCCAACAGTGTCAGTGCTTTGCAGATGACCCTGGCAGTGCTCCCCCTTCTTTGATGGACAGGTTACTTTGGGTGTGTCTTTGGAAATTAATTATCAGCTTTCAGTTTTGAGATTTAACATGTAGCAGCTAGATCCCTGTAATAAACTGCAGTTTTAGCAACAGGGAGCAGAAAACGTAATTGTTCCTTTGTTGCACTTTTCGTGAGGTTGTAATTGATATCTCTAATTAGACCCGCAAAATAGGTGGGGAAGAAGCAGGCCTTTGGGACATCATCCATTTGTTATGTGTGAAACAAGCAAGGAATTTTCAGCTAAATACAGATTGAGGTTGAGTGCTCGGAATTCAACTCTTATCAATCAGTTGCACATTTAAGGGGAAGGGGGAAGTTGACACATACAAAGCAATGCGCTTTGAATGTTTGCAAGGGGGGATGGTCATAAATCTAGGAGGGGAAGGAGGTGAGGCCTGTTAGTCTTGTTGAAGTCAGCAGGAAGGAGGGCATAAATGCAAAGTTGTAGTATGTTATGGCAGAAGTATTTTCTTACCTTAGACCCCCTACAGCTATGATAATACTACACCTTCCTTCCAGCTAAAATAGCTGGGTAGTCTGATACAGTAATCTGAAAGCAGAATGGAGATTTGTGTGTGCATAAGTACAGATTACTGCACGCTAATGAATTATAATAGGTGATATGTTTACAGCACTGATTCAGCAATGAATTCGGGTCAGGCTGAGCAGCTCTGCATTGTGAAATGGCACTGATGCATGAGGTATGTTGGCTTTCTGAGTATGTGGATAGTTGTCCAGCTGCCAGGGTTGTGTAATGAGGTAAAGTGGTATTGTTCCTGTCATCTGACATGTACTTTCAATGCAAATCATGTTGGAAATGTGGATTCTGCTCAGTCATGGGTGAAGCTCATCAGTTTATCAACAATGGCATGAGCTGACCACTGGGTACCCAAGAGATTCACTGCAGATGGCATCTACAGTGCAAAGCCCAGTGTGATTGCATTCAACCTTGAGAGCCACCATTCAGTTTTCACTTCTTTCATTGGCTTGTAACATTAGGCAAACTGGAGTTGAGACTCAATGATATATGTTCTGTATGAGGGCCTCTGTTGTGCACCACTCTGAAGAGAGTTGCTTCAGTAGTTTCATCAACTCTGCAAATGAGAAGATGTGAAATGGGTTGTAGAAAGCTGCACTTCCATCCTGGTGACATGGCACACCCTTCTTTCATTAGGAGGAGAAACAGAACATTCTTCCCTGCCAGCTCATGCAGCCTCCTGTGTAATCTGCAGCTCCTTCCTGTGCCATTGTCAAAAGGGCAGGAGGACTGTGTCAGTCTGTTTGGTGGATTGCTGTTGATGACTTCATTGTATCATCAGTGAACATCCAAAATGTAGTTTTTGCATATCAAATTGGTTTTTCATGGTAGCTGTGTCAGCAGAATTTTAACTCCTGCAGCAGCAATGAACAGCACCAAGGTCATGTAGTGCTAATGCCATGTGGGCATGCAGAGGGGTTCTTGTCCCACTGTTTGTCTGCTCAGTGCAAGCTAAAGATAAAAGCAAACAGGTGGGGAAGCTGTAGAAAGTGATCAGTAACACTGGTGCTTGTTAGTGCTCTATGCTCTTAAGTAAGCTTAGGGTTAATGATTACATAACTACTACTCTTCCTCAATGCGTTTGCTTTTCTGCTTAATGGTGAGTTGAATTTTTTGGTTGTTTTCTGCATGGTCTCTTACAGCAACCCTAGCCTTTCTTTGTCTGTTTTGTTTCAGCTCAAGTCTCTTCTGTTTCTGTCAGATGTTCCTATTGTTTGTTACTCTTGTACTCTTATGTTTTCTAATCCAGAAGTAACAAAAGTGAGGTACTCACTTATGCCTAATACAGGAGTGAGACTCCTAACAGGAGTGGGAGATTTTTAAGTCTGTTGATAGATGGCATCTCTGGAGCAGTGTTCATTTCTGCAATTGCTAAGATGCACCTTTGTCAGCTGGACAAATAATGGCAGCTGCTGTGGATGCAGTCTTTAGCATGAGCTTCTGGAACATGGAAAAAGATGAGACAGAACGTCTCTGAAAAAGGAAATAACTTCCCTTGGATACTGCTGTGTGTTGTCCAGTGAAGCTGACAGTGGTTTATTCTGCAGCCTTGCTTCTTTAAAAGGGATATACTGTGAATGGCTGTTCCTTCATGGTGTGGTCACCTACTCTAGCAATTTCTGCTCCCCTCAGAGAGCATGCAGCTCCCTGCATTCAGACTAGGAGCAGACGAGCCATCCTACTGAAGCAAGTGCTGTACAAGCCACAGAGTGGAGCTGAAGCATAGCTGGGAGGATGCTTGGCTGTGCTGGAGACTGTAATTAATGCAGGGGAGGCATTGATTCTGCAGGGGCTGCATTCAGAGCATAAATGAATTGCAAGGCAGCCTAACTGCAAATATATAAACTAAGTCTAAATGGGTTAATCAATATTAGAAAAAATCCATATATACAGAATGTCAGAGCCACTGCTTTGGAGTTGTTGGGTCTGTTTCAGGTGGCTCAGAGCTTTGCAGTTCCTCATGGAAGGCACTGCCTCCTGTTGCTGCTGTACTGGGTTGCAAAGCCACACTATGGCAGTGCCTTGCTGCCAGTTGGCCCCTGTTTGCGTGCCCTGCTGCTCTATTGAATCTAGGTGATTCTATTTCTACCTGCTTTATAACAGGTACCATAAAAGGTTCCCTTTTGCTCCGATTACTAGTAGCTTTTCTGAGGATAAAGAACATCCTCGAGGTAAATATTGAACAGTCGATCTTTCTGCCCCAGGGTCTACCAAAAATTCCATTTCCTGACTCTGAGGACCCAATTTCAATTTTATCAAGGGCTCTTTTCTTTCCCAGGTCCCCAGCACATAAAGCCCCTGACCCCCTCAGTCCTTCTTAAACATTCTCTCATCCTGAATTCTCTTTCTACATGCGTCCCTTTTTCTGACAGTAGAAGCATTCTACTGTCCTCATATCTCTGGGTGTCATCTGGTTAGGTTGAAGTGTGTCCTCTGCCCGAGGAATATTCCCTTTTGTCCTTTTACCACGGCTATCAGAATTTTTTTGCTTGCCTGTTCTGAGTCTCCTCCTCTCTCCTTACGTATACTTTCTGAGCC
>VXAB01008651.1:0-11316 GCA_013399175.1 Odontophorus gujanensis | reverse complement strand
AAAGGGAAAAAACAATGAAATGCGGCNGTTTTGAGCATTAAAAGGGAAAAAACAATGAAATGCGGCCCCTTTAAGAGGAGTTTTAAAAGAGAAAGCATTTTTTTTTCTTTACTAAAACAAGCTAGCAGCACCCAAAAAAGCTTACATATATCCCAGAACAACTGGCAGTACACCCGGACTTCAAGGTCGTGTTTTACCGTACAGCACCTACAGTACAGATAAGCTTGTTAGCAAGAGACAGAGATTCACTCTAAAAGTATGTCTCTACCCGGCTAAGGCAGCTGGTTGTGCCCCGCGTTGGGTGCCAAAAATGTCAACGGTGTACCGTTGATCCACGGAGCTGGAGCATTAACTCTTTAACTCTTAATACACTACATCATGTTATGATGTGGAATACCAATACCAAAAATCATAAAACCATGACGACTACCTTCAATATTACACAGTTTTTCAGCTTAAAGTCTTAGCACTATCTGCAGAGCTACCAAGGCATTATCAGAGTGCAGAAGATGTTAAGAATGGTGATTGATTGGGAGGACTATAAACCAGGTTTCACTTGTTTTAGGAAATTCCCTTCTCACTTGGCCAAATGAAGAACAGCTTGTTAAACAGAGACAGGGCCTGCCTGGCATGAATCCCCCATTGCTTCTAGAGATCAGTCCACTGCAGAGTGAGGGGAAGGCTCATGGGTACTTTCTTAGCTCTGTCCCCTCAGAGCTTCCACCCTTTTCCTTGGTGGAAGCACCTAAGGACAGCCCTGCAACTCAGGATTAGCTGTCACAGGAGGCATGCTGCTCCAGACTGGAGAAAAAATAGGTAAAATGTAAAGGTAAAACATCTCTAGATATTACTTCTATATACAAAGAAAATGTTTATGATTTTAAAATCAGGTATCTGTGGATCATCCTTGGCTCTACTGAAGCTCAGATGCATCAAAGTCTCTGGTACGCTTATAAATTCCCTCTGTTAGTAAAAAACTTACATTTATACCAAATGTAACACACTGTATAGCTATTGTGGGTGCAGACCTTAATGCTGGATTTTCAAGTCAAGGCACTTGTATTTCCATACAAGATCTGTTTTTAAGTGACTTATAGAGGTTTCTAAAATTGTACCGATTGCAGTCTTTCTCAGGTCACTGTCTGGTTTCACTGATAGAATCTGATATACCTGATGTCACATTAAAGGGCAACATCTAAGTGATGCCTATTTTGGCACTATAATTCTGATCATGTTCAATATATGAACTGTCATGATTACAGATTCACAGTTTTTTCAGGTAGAGCTTGAGTGACACTAGTCATGCATATCTTTGTTTATGATTGGTGTAAAATTCTCTTGCCTTGCTTCTGAAGGTATAGGCTAAAAAATTCAGGCTTAGAGAGTGGTGGGTAGCTTTCTGAATGGCAGTGTGTTTTGATATTATCATGGACATAAAATGAAGCATATAATGAGCAAAGTTTATCCAAAGGATGGCACTTTGTCAAGAGAAGGCAGACAGTTGGCCCAGGGTAGCAACTATGCAGCTTTATCAGCGTTGTAGTACCATATTGTTCCCATCCCAGCAACGTTATCACAGAACCCAGGTTGCAGATACTCCACTCTGCTCCACCATCCATGCCATTTCTTCTTAGGATTAACACAAGAAGTTCTCCTGATGTCACCAACAACCTAGGGAAGCTTGCCTTCCTTCTGTGGAATAAATTCCTTGCATATCAGCTGCGCTCTGCTTTTGCAGTCCTGTAAACAATGCTGTACCTTAATTTCCAAGTCACCTATAGCAATTATGCAATACTTGGCTTTACAGACTCAGGCTTGCAAACCACAGCTTCAGTAAAATTTTGTTAACTGTTTTTTATAAAATGGTGTTCCTGGGATGTGCGGTTACAAATAGGGAACTTGCATGTAATGGGAAGGTTTTATTAGCCTTTTTTCAGACTTATCTGCACTACACACTTACAGTTCTGGTGTGCATAATTAATGTAGTCAGCCCAAATCCATTGTGAAATACCATACTACTTGGTATGTGCTTAATACACTCTATATACTTTTGTGTGATAAACATGTGAAATTAGAGTAAGTATATGTGCGCATATATACACAATTCAGCTTTTCTTTGTGACCATAACAGAAAAATGAAGGAAATTGATTATTTATTTATTTATTTATTTGGCAAATAGTTCTAATCCTTCTAATCCTGTGGTTGTTCTACACAAGGCCAAAGCAAGGGCATTTTCCATGGACATGAACAATTAACTTTCCCACTACCAAACTGCAACCATCTGAAGGTAAAACGATATGATAACACAGTAAGTTTACTCCCTTATCTGTGCTTGACAAAATTCTATCCGTAATTTGATTTGACCATAAATACAGTATATTTTTATTTTAGTAATAATAACTGAAGTACAGAGCATTTCCCAAAAATTAATGGCTGGCTGATAAATTTTGCAGCCCAACTGCAGCAAAAGGCCATTAATCCCAATTGGTCAATTCTCCATGAAGTGCTTTATGCCAAGGGTCATTTGTTACATTCTAATCCCTCTCGCTTACCAATAAAAAAGTAAAATTAAGTGTTATTTTCCTCTTAAGAGATCACCAAGCCAAAGCAACCACCATAAGCTCCTGCTCAAAAGCGTTTCTGCTGCTGCCATAGCAATGAACATCTCTTAGAGGTGGAGTGTTGGAAAATCTTTCAAAATGGTCTTTTGCTTTCTGTTACTTTAATTTTGTTAGTGAATACAGCTCTTCAGTTGATGTTTTGGAGCTGACAAGGAGATGAAAAGTCTGCCGTGTTTCCCTTGTCACTTGAAAAGGAATGGGGTTAGGAAGGTGGGATGAGTTTTCACCCAACATAGATCAAGAGTCTTGTCTAACATGGTTTCCATCCTTCTAAGAACTTACATTTTCTCACAAGTGAAAACACAGGAGGATGTTTATTTAGTGACTGGTATGAAATGCTTGGATCTCTAGTTTATTTTCCCTTGATATTACATTTGTTGCTGGTTAAAATTCATACATTGGTAGCTGCATTGACACTGAGTGATCGTTTTTCAAACTGGTTGCATATGGTAAGTGTAGGGGCTATTGAAGAGAACAATTAGGAGATTAATGGTATAACAGAAAAATAATTGCAGCATGCTGTCAAGGAGGTCATTGCTAAATATTCAGTTAAAAAAAAACAAAACACCTCCTGCATTTTTGACATTCTTCAGAATGGGGTGAAAATACTCTATTTCCTTCAGCAAATTATGATGAAAATCACATCAATATATCACTAGATACAGAAAATCTATCCTGATCTGTCACCCAGCACTTTCCCTCTCTTGCTAGTGAATACATAGGCCTTACTGAATAAATAAACTAATGGGAAGGAATGATAATGAGGGAGCTGTGTTGAGCCATCCACTTTTTGAGTTTAGTGTTTGTGCAGCTATGCCTTATAGCATAACTCCAGAGGTCTTGCAGTCCTCCTCAGTGTGTTACTGTGGCTGGAGAATTTCACCAGCCCACAAACAGCATTTCTAGCTGCTTTTCAAGAAACGGGAACAAAAGCAGTCAGTCACTGCTCATTCAATCTGAACAAACTTGGAGATACGAATTCTACTTTATATACCTGCTTTTCTTATGAAACAGTTCCTTTGATGACAATCTCAGAAGTTAAGAGACTTGATTTTAATTTCATCTCTCTGCCTCCTAGGAAGAGTGGGCAGGGAACTATGCTTTTGTCCTTTTCCACTCATAAAGTGGAACAGCAAGCCTTTCAGTAGTTAAATTTTGACTTGTAATTGGAAAAAGGCACTAGAAATACAAAACTGAAAGGTTGTTGTTATTCTGTTTAAGAACTGGAGTTCTGGTGGAAGATCTGGAGCTCAAGTGGTTGACTTTGAATGGTCCATACATCTTAAGAGAGCGAAAATGTGAAAAGTTTATTATTTCAATTTTGAATGAAAAAAAAAATTCAAAATATCCCAAAGCATGAAAGAAAAGGCATGAAAGAAATACTGCAGTTAGGTGTCTTGTAGGTGGTATCCCTAGAAGCCTGCCTTAGGGATCACAGTTTCAGGACATTAGACTGTGAGTTAGAGTCAATGGATTATAGAAGCATGCAATTACAAAGTTATTAAAATGCATATTTTTGGCTGGAAGCCATTGTGTTCTCCTACAATCACAGGTATCTGTTTACAGGAAAACTGGCCTGAGAAGGCTGCAGTGGCATGTTTGAGCTATTAAACCCAATTGGGTGGTACAGAGACCTCTCTATAGACTTGGCTTAGTAATACTTTTTTCTCAGGTCATAAGTATCTCTTGCATTTTTTTTCAGGTAGGAGGGGTTGATGGGAAGCCATCTTTTGCCCTCCTTCATACTGGTGTTAGGTTTAGAGCACCTCCCCTGGAACTGTGTGTACCATGTCAATGTCTACACAGATGGTTCATGGGGTTAGAGTCTGAAGTGCTCTTCTGTGGGGGTGGCAGTGTAGATTTTAAATTATACTTCTGAGTATAACTTCTGAGTGTAATATGCATTTCTGTTGTTGCAACTGGCTTCAGCCATTACTACCTTAACATCCCAATGACAGCAGGGAACACAAGAATATAATTAAAGCAGCCACTGCTTTGCTTTAATGGAGAAGTAAGCTGTCATGTTGCCTTCACCTCATCTCCCCAGTGTTACTGGTGTCCTTGCTAGTTTTGCTTTGCCCCTTCACAGTGACTAGGGAACAAAAGTTTTGAGTATTTAACGCAAAAAAAAAATAGTGGAGTTGGTGCTCAAAGTGTCTTGCGCAGATATTCAGAAGCATTCCTTGCTGCCCAGAACTGTTTTGATAGAAGCAGGCAGAACCAATATCCAGGTTGAACCAATGTTTGGCTATTCTTTTTAAACGTCTTTTTTTTTTTTTTTTTTTTTTCCCGGAATGGTCCCAGTATGGAGTTTTGTCATTTGTTTGTGAAACTTCTCCCAAAAAGCAGAGTGCGTTCTTTCTTCTCCGTGACATTGTGAAACTGGCATGAGCCCAAAAAGGGAGGGAGACAGGGTTCTACAAGGTAAAGTGTCTAACATCTAAACAACAAGAAAGAGCAGAGTGAGCAAGTCATCCCTGCTCTGAAACTAGAGAGATGTTCCCAAAGAGTTTGGATACACAGAATCTCACATGGTCTATGATAAAGTGCAATGGGACAACCTAAAAGCTCTAAAGCTGTAAATGTCTGGTGCTGTCAGGGGCTTGATAGCTCTGTGAAATAGATGTCACTACTGTAAATGAGGGTCTGTAATAGTTCTCCCACAGGACGAATGACATTTAGGGATTCGAGACTGAAATAAATGAGAGATTGACCAGGACAGCTAGAGGATATATTAGAATTGACTTATATTCTACTACTCCATTATATATGGAGTAGTATGGAACTACCTGGTAACAGTCCTCTCAAAATTTTTTTCTCTTTTTTCTGTCTCAATCATTTTCAGTCCATTTTGTCTCAAAAATTCAAAATGTGTCCAGTCTCATAGTAGATTTTCCTAACCGATAATGAAGAACCTAAAACTTTTAAGAAATTAAGTTACCATTTAAAAGTTAGATGCATCCTGAGAAATTTACACTGATGATAATATAGAAGAGCTTGAAGAGGAGATTGAGATCTTTGGGAAGATGCAGTGACAATCCTAACAGAGCCCTTTACCCTCAGAGCTGCCAGTGCATACCACGTGCCTGTGTTTTACAAGAGGAGGTGTGGTGAGGTTAGCCTGAGCAGAGAGAAATATGTCCCAAGAACTGAATTCTGTGGTTCTCTGGAGCTATAAGCATGCCAGACATCTGTAGAAATACAAAGCTGAATTGTCCTTCCTCATTCCTGAGCCATCCAGGAGCCAGTTGGAATGCTGGCAAGAGATGCAGCAACTTGGGACTAGTATTGTTATGCCTGTGGATATGGCAGTTCAGCTGAGTTAGGCACTGTGAGGCGTTAAGTGCTTTTCTTCTCTCCAAACATTGCTATCCAGGTGAGAGAAGGGATTGTCCCACTCTGATCAGCGTTAGTGCAGCCTCACCTCAAGCACTGTGGGAGCCACAATATAAGAAAGACAGAAAACTATTGGACAGGATCCAAATGGTTAAGGATCCAGAGGGCAAGACATATGAGGATCAGCTGAGATCCCCTGGTTTGTTCAGCCCTATGAAGAGGAGACTGAGGGGAAGCATCATGACAGCCCACAGCTTCCTCACCAGGGGAGCACAGGGGCAGGTGCTGATCTCTTCTCTGGTGACAGTGACAGGTCACGAAGGACTGACATGAAGCTGCATCAGAGAGGTGGATAAGATTAGGTATTAGGGAAAGATTCTTCACTGAGAGGGTTGTTGGGCACTGGAATAGTCTCCCCAGGGCAGCAGTCATGGTCTCAAGCCTGTCAGATTTCACAAAGCCTTTGGACAGTTCTCTCAGAGAAAGGGTTTGAATTTTATGTTACCTTGTGCAGAACCGGGAGTTTGAACTTGATCCTTATATGTCTCTTCCAACTCAAAATATTCTGTGATTTTAACACATCACCTCTTCTGCTGTAGAATGAGTGACTAATGGCTTAAAGAGGTCAGTGTCCTTCAAAGACAGGCAACTATACAATGAGTGCAAAGAGCTCTGCTTCCTTCTTTTTCGTTTGCACCAAGGAAACTTGCACTGATTTAATGTGCCAATCCTGATGTCTGATCTGTGGGTGGAGAATTGTGGAGGGCATCCACTTTGTTGCTTGTCATCACAGTTTTCAGAGCCCACAAGGGAGGAAATACTGTATACTACATGCTGTACCTTTTTGCCACAGGTACTGGAGAAAGTAACGCTGCATTCCTCCTTGTAAATGAGACTTTTCAGGTATATTTTTCTCATGCAACTTTAAAGAACAAAAAGAATATTAAAATGTAGGACTGACAATCAGGGAACATGCTGAGCCTCAGTCATAGAATCATAGAATGGTTTGAGTTGGAAGGGACCTTTAAGATCATCTAGTTTCAATCCCTGTTATAGGCAGGGATACCTCCTTCCAAACCAGGTTACTCAAAGTCCCATCCATTTTGGCTTTGAATGCTTCCAGGGAGGGAGCATGCACAACCTCACTGGACAACCTGTTCCAGTCTCACCGCCTTCACAGTAAAGAGTTCCTTCCGAATATCTAGCCTAAATCTTCCCTCTTCCAGTTTAAAACCATTTTGCACTTGTCCTGCTGTCTCCTGCTACCTGCCCTTATAAAAAGTCCCTCTCCACCTTTCCTGTAGGCCCCTGACAGGTTACTGGAAGGTCTCTTCGAAGCCTTTTCTTTTCCAGGCTGAAGAGCCTCAGCTCTCTCATCCTGTCCTCATAGGGGAGGTGCTCCAGCCCTCTGATCATCTTCATGGCTCTCCTCTGGATCTGCTCCAACAACTCCATCTCCTTCTTATCTATCGTTTACTTTGCAGGGGGGTTGGACTAGATGATCTCTAGAGGTCCCTTCCAACCCCTACAATTCTGTGATTCTGTGATTCTTGTGTTGGAGGCCCCAGAACTGGATACAGTACTTCAGGTGTGGTTTGGTTTGCCTTCTGGACTGCAAGCACACGTTGCTGGCTCATGTTCAATTTTTCATCAGCTGACATTCAGAAGGACTAAGTAATAAGATGAAATTCCTTCCTAGTTATAGTAACATAGAGACTCCATGGGGAGGAAGAGAAAAGGTGTGAACCTGCCCAACATCTCCTGTGTCTAAGCAGAAGTGAGTAGATTTTTGACTCGCAGATAAAACAGGGAAGTGCAAGGGTGGTTGTGTAGGGGATACCAGATGCTTTCAAGCAGGTAAGCGATAGCACTGGAACCAGTGAAATGGGCTGTGGTCAGGAAAGAAAAAAGAACACTGCCCACATGGCTATCAGTGTAGAATGAAGAAGATGTAAAGGCAGGATGACAATTCTATTGCATCACACATGCCTTCTGCATCTGTGTTGGCCAGTTCAGAGTTAACAGCAATTTTGACCATTAAATACTACTTAGAATTCAACCAAAAGGGAAGGAGACAAGTTTGCTTAGTATTACACAGGCCTCTTCCTTCATTTTCTCTCCAAGTAATCTATTAACATCTCAAGAGAAAAATGACCCCAATCTAAAGATTAATAGAGCATCACATGGATGTTTCCAGTGATGTGTATGAAACTATTTCTTTCTCCACTGTGTGCACAGAGGTGTCCTTAACAGAAAATCTCTAGATCTTGAAAGCTAGGCTGATTATTGGGCACCAGACAATGTAGGGCACAGTGTTTTCTTATGACAGAAGCGCAGTAATTTCTGTTGGTAAATTGGAGGAGTCAGAAGGTCCAGATCACTTCATAGATGAATTTATGAACATACATCTACAGTTTGGGTTGTGAGGGACAAGAGGATCTGAGGATCTGAGAAATTATCTGAGGATAATTTCTGCATGTAACATTTCTTAAAATGTAGTGTTGGACTTTCTTGTGTGCCTGAAGTTGGCTGGTTGACACCAAGGTCACATAAACCCAATTTTATTTTAATGTGACAAATAAGTTTTTCTCTTCTGTTGCCAATATGTGATGAAACTTTGAGAAACTACATAATGTCAAGATTGAGTAGTTTTGGGATGGTAGATCTTTCTTAGCCTTTTTTGTTGTTGTTTTGGTGTTCTGTGTGCATGCCAAAGGCCCAGCCAGCTTGCTTCAGACAAGCCATATCTAAGCAAAGCATTTGCCTTCATTTAATCAAAAACAAGGCAAATTAGCACAATTGTTCTAGGAAAAACTGCTGTTGGGGATAAAACTGAGGAGTTTTCATACCATGTTGTTATTGATGTGTTTTACTGTCATTAATAAATAAATATATACTAAGTATATAAAGAGAGTAATTTAAAAGTAAAAGCTTTGCTGGACTTTGTTTCATCTTGTTTTCGAATCAAGTGTTAAATAAACCAGTGAGTCTAGATGTTGTTGCAAGGAGTTACAAATTTTTCTGTCCTTTTTCCTTTGCACTATGTGGTCAGAGCTTCAAAAGGAATCCTTTGGACTTAGATTCAGTACTACACATACCAGGTGCTGAGATTTTTATGGTATCAGTGCCATGTCTGTGTTGACTTAGCTTCACACATTATTTAGTACCTCTCTGAAATGTAGCCTGTAGAGAAGAGCAGCTAACTAGCCTGACTAGATAAGATCCGAATTAGGTACATGTTTACTCTAAAGATGAGTGTGTGTGGGTCTTAGAATTGCAGCTGTCCCTGAGGATTATATTGAATGTACTTAGAAGGTACACTCTTAATTATGACTTCTTGAATTTAAAGATCTGAGTGCCAAGATTTTCAAGAGCACAGTTCAATGAAATCAGTCCCATTAGCAATTAAGGATTTGTTGGGAATGGGTTTTGTATTTTAGCTGATCGTGATTCCATGCTGATACTCACATTTGTGTAAAATCAGAATTTAATCCAAGAAGTCCAGCATTTGGGTCCTATTCTGGAAGAAAAGGTTTTTTTTGTTTTAAAAGAGGGAGGTAAAGCAAGCAAAGGCGGTGACAGAGCCTTTATTTGAGGTAGAGGCACTACAGAAAGAGATATTAGAGATAAGGGGAATAAACTCACCCCTCCCGGCGACCGTTTAGTTAAGGAATGCAGCCGCCCCTCCTTCGAACACTGGCGCGCCGGAAGGAAGGGAGCCAGGGAGGGTGGAGTGGGTGGGGGGAGCAACCCGCGCAGGCTCTGAGCGTATCTGTGCTCCCGGAAGTACAGCCGGAAGCACCACCGAGAAGGAGAGAGCGAGAGGAGGGGTGGGCCTGGGCTCTTCTGCTCCGGTCGCTCAGATGCTCATTCACTGGTTCAGGCTGTGACCAGACAATCCCACTACAAGGGACAACTGCTGTGCGTCTAATCTCCTAACCTTGTCTTCTATGATTTTGTTATACAGAACTTCATGCACGTAGGCAACAGAAGGAAAACTATAGCATAACCTTTTTACTGATTATGGTAGTACCTTTAGGCTGAATGCAAGCATGGTATATTCTTACGAGATGCTTGTATAACTTTATTTCCAAATAGCAGCAGTGAGTAGCGGTTTCCAGCACTTCTCCTGGAGCTCTGGAAACTAGTATTTTACTCAGCAGTAAGAAAAAGAGCCAGCTGGGGTATGTTGAAATAGCCTCCTTCTTCCTTGATGTATTTTAATAACTTTGGTTTTGCTACAAGTGTCTTCAAGATTGTAAAATTCCCCTTTTTGCTGTAGTTTTTTTTTTTGTTTGTTTGGTTGGTTGGTTGGTTTGGTTTGGTTTGGTTTGTTCTGTTTTGTTTTAACCAAGACCAGCTTTCCTCGCTAGTGATCTAGAACCTAACAGTCTGCTGAAGTGGATCATCTCTGCTGAGCATATACTACCTTCAAAAGGAAAGAAAGACTCAAAACTTGTAAGTTCCTTATATTTCTAGTGGAAGGAGGTTTCTCTGGGTATTCTATTTTATTTTAATTAAAAAAAGGTTGATGGAATCAATTACAGCTTTTTCTTCTCTTTTCAGACCCTAAATAACAAAGTGCAAAGCAGCAGCAGCAGCTTTTGTGCGATTTGTTGCAACATAGTTATATCACTCAAGGAAGATTACAATTGGCTCAGCAATGCAAAAGAGAAGGAGAAGCTGGCAGGCAAGTTCTGGCTCATCATAAATATGCATAAGGAGTTCCCATATCAACAGGAGCACAGACAGGGCTAGGCCCTGGAGGTTATGTTCTCATTACGTCTCCCGTTTATACATTGAGAAGGGGAGTAGTCTGGCAGACTCCCAGACTTACTGTATTCTGTTTGGGGAAGATTACGTTCTGAAGAAAAACATCCAGTAATCACCAGGGCATTATGTATATCATCATAAACTTGAGTTAACTGATTTTAGTAATCATTATTATTCTAAAAAACAGCAGCCCTTATCTCTGGCACTGCACATGTGCTGTGGTTATGAGGAAGCTTTTCTTCTCCCTTATGCTCCTTTGCACCATACCCTGACTTAACTCATTTTCCTCTCCTCTCTTCCCACGTCTAGCTGTCAATCACTGTTGCATCGCTTTACATCACATACATCAAGGAGATCAGCTTTTTCCCTGAGCGAACCAATTCTAACGCTGGCTTCACAGAGGCTCTACATATTGTGTCCCTCCTCTCTCCCAAAATGACAGGCTTGAGCACAGATTTTCTGCACTCACCTTTTGAAGAGTGAGCTTTTTTCAGTTCTACGGTGTTGTTTTAAGCCCTCATCCTGCTTCCACAATAGAGTGTGCATATCTCTGTGTGTGTGGCCTCTGTAGGGGACCCTTCTGTG
>VXAB01008650.1:179752-189780 GCA_013399175.1 Odontophorus gujanensis | reverse complement strand
ACGCTGCGGCCACACCGAGCGTCTTGCCCCGCAGTGAACGGCACGGTGCGGGAGGAGCTGATCGCCAGCAAGACCAGCGAGGAGATCGTGCAGCTGGCCACCAGGATGGCCTCCCAGTCCGGCCTGGACATCGTGCGCATCCGCAAACCCTTCCACACCGCCAACCCCAGCGTGCAGGGCCAGTGGCACCCCCTCACCAATAAGCCCTCCGCCCTCACCGTGCACGGCCCCCGCTCGGCGCCGCAATAAAACCGCACCGCCGCGTCCACGCAGAGCCGTCGCCTTTATTGCCCTGGGGCCGTACCGGGGGAACGCGATGTCCCCTTGGGGTGGCTTGTCCACCCCACAGAGGGAAGGGAATGCCCGGCGGGGAGGGGGCTGTGCTCTGGGCAATGCCCTCAAGTCCTTGGGGTGGCAGAGGGGGGACACAGAGGAACAGAGCTGGGGTGTCCCTCTTGTCCCCAGGGCACGGGAACAGAGGTAGCTGAGGGGGGGAGGGAGTTAGGGCAGCAGGAAGCAGACCCTGGGGCAGGGCTCCTCAGCGTGTGAGGGGACCGTGGCACAGGGGCAGCAGCCAAGATCTCAGCATCCGCTGGCACCACATGAGGATGCAAAAGTGCATCGTGTCTAGTGTGCAGGACGAGGATGCCGAGAGGATGCTGGTCCCTTCCCACAGCACTTTGTGGACATGCCAACTGGTGCACGTGGCCCTCAGGCACAGAGAGCAGTCCTGCTGCCAGCAGCACCCTGCAGGGGGAGGGAATGCGCCATCAGGGTCAGGTTGCCCACAGTGGTACACCTCCCCGGAGCACCCATCCCACATCTCACCCTGGGTTGATGGTGGGCACGGGCAGTTTCATCCCACGTGTGGGGACAGCTCCTCCTCTTCCTCGCTGTCCCTCGCTGAGCATCCTCCCTGCAGGCAGCCCTGGGGAGCGGGTGTGCAGCAGGCAGCAGCGGGCAGCCCTGCAGCACAGCCCTGAGCCCACAGTCCTGCTCTGCAGCCACCTCTCAGTGCCTGGGCACCCAGGGCTGGGGATGCCCAATGGGGTGGGCCACATTCACACATCCAGGACAGGGTCTCTCCTGCCTGGATGGACAGACAGACACAAGCCCGTCCTCCCTCGCCGTGTCCACTGTCAGCCGTGCTCCAGCTCCTGCCTCCAGCTTGTGGCTGCCATTGGTGGGTTTTTATACATAAATAGAGTTCCCCAATTTAAATAGATTCTTCTTTGGGGGATATTTTTCCCTTTCTTTTCCCATTGTTTTTAGTTTTTTTTTCTGGACATCAAGTCTCAAAAGTGAGTGAAAAGGGAAGGGATGGCCGAGCCCGGGCCCAGCCCGGCACTGCGGTCCCAGAGGTAGTTTCGCTGAGTCTGTAACACTGCTGGCAGGGGTGGGAGAAGGGACCGCTGGGACCCTGGCCCTACACGGAGCTCTCATCCAATTTCTCCACCAGCTGCATGTGTTTCCTCTTCTCCAGGATCTTGCTGAGCTCCTCTGTGAAGGATGCACTGTAGAGCGGCGAGGCCAGCGGCTCGTCCTGCTGCTGCAGCAGCATGTAGCTGTTGCCGTTCATCTTGCGGAGGACACTGGGCAGGGATCCCACGCCATTGGTGAGCTCAGTGGGCAGCGGTGGCGGCGGCGGCGGGGGCACAGCCACCGGCAGCTCCTTGACTGGGGACACGGTGGCTGTGGGCGCTTCACCGGGAATGATGCGCAGGCAGGGGTAAGCCAGATCCTCCTCATCCTCCTCCTCCTCCTCCCCACGGGCCTTGCGCAGGCAGCTGGCTGACACCGTCTGCAGCTCAGGACTCGCAGCACGTGGCTCTCCCAGCACATACTTCCCCCTGCGCTTCTCCAGGCAGGACACGTAGAGCAGGACGGTACCCAGCACGGCACACAGCACCACCAGCACCACGATAGCTGACAGGTAGACCACCTTGGTGTCCCCAGAGGCCTGGCTGGCCGCTACAGGCCNGCCGGATCGCGGTGACGGACACGGCGGGCGCGGCGCCGCCGGGCTCGGGCAGCACGTCCTTCTTGTACCGCCGCTGCTCCACGCGGCCCGGCCCCGCCGCCCACGGGGAGGCCCCGCGGCTCCGCGCCCCGCCGCGCAGCAGCGGCAGGAGCCGCCCGGAGACCCCGCAGGGCCGCAGCGGCACGGCCGCCATCCCGCCCGAGCATCGGCNTGGAGGTGGTGGTGGTGGTGGCACGAGACAGCTGGGGCAGCACGGTGAGGCTGTAGGCAGCCAGCAGCGTGCGCAGCCCACGCTCCTCGCCATAGCAGCGGTACTCGCCACTGTGTCCCGGCAGCGTGTTGGTCACCAGCAGCCCATCCACCCCGACACGCAGCCTCTCCTGCCCCGTGCCCAGCACCTCGCTGCCGTTCAGCAGCCAGACAGCCCGTGCCAGGTTGGAGTGCTGGTCGCAGGGCAGCAGCACGTCATCCCCGCACAGCACCGTGCGGTTCTTCCATGGCAGGGAGCCTGCAGGGACAGGTGCCAGATGTTAAGAGCAAATTCATCACTTGGGGGGAGGNCCCCGCCGCGCCCGCCGCCCGCGGAGCGAGGTGAGCCCGCCGCCTCCCCCTCTCCGCGCCCACCCCGCACGCCCGCCCTGACCCGCGCGGTGCCCCGCTCCGTCCCGCAGGCAGTTCGTGGAGGAGGAGGCGGTGGACTTCGCCCGCCGGCACCCGGATGTGGTGGTGTACGTGNATGGGATCCTGGGCATCCTGATCTTTCAACCCCTCGTGGCAGGGGTCAAAACTGGGTGGGCTTTAGGGTTCCTTTCCGACCTAACCACTCAGTGATTCTGTGATTACTTACCGCGCCCAGAGCCACTCCGGCATCCCACGTTGCCACTCTGCACATCCTGCACCAGCCCTGTGCTGTGGGACACTGGGGTTCAGCGCATGGTCCGGCTGTCGGCCCCACAGCCACCACCCAGCAGCACCATCCCTACCTGTCCCCACTGGCCGTGTCACGGCAGGCCCGGCCGTCCCAGGCACAGTAGGGGTCCCGGGCGAGGATGCAGTCATAGCAGGAGTTGTACCTGGCGCAGGAGGCCAGGGGCACCTGCAGGACTCCGCTAGCAGCACCCACGTACAGGCTCCTCTGGAATGGAAAGGGCTGGTTCGCAGTGTTACCCCACAAACAGGGTGCCCCGTACCACCTCCAGCCTCATAGCTATGCCTCACCTGTCTGTGGGACACCACCAGTGTTTCCACAGGCTGTGGGTCCTGGAACACTTGCACCTCCTCGATGATGTGGAGGCTGGAGCCCAGCACCACAGCCTTGTGCAGCCAGCCATCCCCTACAGACGGGGCGGTCAGGGGATGTGGGACCCCCAGCACCACGCAGGGACCCATCCCACATCCTATACTCACCTGTCCCCATAAAGAGCACGTCATAGGAGCGCCCGTCGAGGGCCTGCACCCGGTCCACCGCCAGGCGGCTGTATGCCACACTCCTCTTCACCAGCAGTGGCTCTCCACCTGCTGGCTGCACCTCCTCGAACATCAGCGGATGCAGCTTGACAAAGTCCAGCACACTGTTGGGCAGGTCCTGCGATGAGTTGTAGCCCCTCCGGCGGGAGCTGTCCGTGATGCACTGCCCAGGAGGAGGACATGGCCGTCAGTGGGAGCTCACCCACCCGTGCCCCTCCCCAAAATCCACACATCCCCAGCACTCACAGAGCCGGGCCGGGGTTCGGGCACTGTGCCATCATAGCGGGACCACTTGCGGGAGGAGTCCTGGTACTCCATGTAGGGCCCCTCAAAGGCATGCTGCACCTCGGAGATGTCGTAGCGGCACACAGCCGAGGCCTCCATCGTCCTCCTGAGTGCAGGACGTCCCGTTATTCCCCACCAGCACCCTCACCCAGCCCCACACCCAGCCGTGCTCACCACTGCGCCGACAGAGTGAAGGCAGCGTAGAAGACAGTGCTGGCCCAGCCACCGCCATCCAGGCTGCAGACGCTGCGCAGCACCTCGTAGTAGGGGATGTAGCACACCAGGCGTGCCTTCATGAAGGATGTCCACTTGCGCTGCAGAATCTTCTTCCCCCCCAGATCACTCTTGGAAGGTGGGAGGGGGGTCTTGGTGTGTGCACTAAGCCCGTCGGAGCCAGTCCCCATTCCCCATCAGGGGAACCCCCACGAGCACACAATCAGCTCTGCCCCCAGGTGCATGCCCAGAGCTCCTGCTCCCCAGGGACACCCTCGGGGACACCCCTACCTTGCACACTCGGGCCACCCGGGCCACCCGAGCCACCTGGCTCTTGTCGAAGAAGGATGTGGTCTCCTCGCCTGCCCGCTCCATGAAGAAGTAATAGATTTTGTCATCATCACCCACAGGGCTGTCCTTGCTTTCCTGGATCAGCATAGAGGCCACAAACTCAGCATCTGGAGGAAACAGAGCGAGAGATGACAACTGGGAACCCACCAGGTCCCCACAGACCCTCCCTGCCTCTGTTTCCCCCTGCAGGACACCACACCGGACAAGCCCAGGCACCAATCCCGGCAGACAGGGACACTTTACCATTCAGCCAGTGCAGAGGGGACTCCTCTGTCTTCAGTGGCCGCTGGTGCAGGTTCCTCCGGATGTCAGGGAGGCTCCGGAACTCGTAGCGTGTGGCTGTGTACAATCCACCATCTGCAATAGGGCAGACACCCGTCAGCATGGCCATCCATACCTCAGGGACAGCGGGGACATCCCCCAAAGCTGCCACATCCATGTGCCCCGGGCAGAGGAGGAGGAGAAGGAAAGGGATGCCCAATCTCAATGCCCTCTGCAGACAGAGCTCATGTGGCTGTCTGTCCCCAATAGCGGCCCCAAGTGGCCTGACCTGGTGAAGTGCCACTTACCCACAATGAGGCCGGTGTAGCCGCGGGAGGGGTCGTAGGGACACTTCTCTTTGCCTTCCTCGAAGCGGGAGGGCAGTGTGAACCTGTCAGCATCCTGCAGGACCGGGGACATCAGCACAGGGGACAGCCCTGTGCCCACTAGGGCAGGGACAAAGCCGTGCCCACAGCCATCCCCTCCAGGCAGGATGAGTCCCCAGCAAAACACCAACACCCAGTGTTGTCCTCAGCTGGGCTGGGTCCTCCCTGCGACACCTGTGTCACCGTAGGAGTTACTTTCTTTGGGGGCTGTAGTTCAAAGCACTTTAAATAATGATGGGGCTGAGTGTGGCAGTTCATCTAGTGGCTGGGGACAAACCAGACCGGCAGCAACAGAGAACAGGCACAGACCTGCTGTAAGCAGCTGGGGACATGGGGACACGCCAGGGCTGTGGGAGGGATGCGGGACGTGCAGGAGCCCATGGGGTTGGGGACCTGTGTCAACAGTGTGACTGTGCCCAGGTGCTGCCACCCCAAAGCCACCCTGGATGGGGACAGACTCACAATGGAAGCACAGAGCGGGTGGAAGGCGTAGGTGCCACAGGCGTAGAGGTGCGTGGTGTTCAGCCTCTGTAGGAACCGCACGTGGTTGAAGCACTCGGTCTGCGGTGGACAGGACACACATTACTGCCTGGGGACACCACGGGGCCCTCACTGCCCGGTGACGGCCCTACCTTGTTGTTCCTGCCCTTCTGCAGGCAGTCCAGCTGCTTCTCCGGTGATGCTTCCCAGTGGATCTGCACGGGGAGAAGGGCCATCACATGATTCTCCCCCACCCACTAAAAGCCCAACATCGTTTGGAGGCTGCTTGGTAATGGGGGGCACCAGCTCACCGTGCGGTGTGAGCCATCGGCCACATTGCTGGCATTGAGGGCAAAGACAGCCCCCCTGGCCCCCACGTACAGCACGCCCCGCTCGTCCTCCAGCAGCAGTGTGGTGTAGTTCAGGCTGCGCCCACTGAACCGCCGCACACCCAACAGCTCTGCGGGGAGAAATGGTTTTCACTGCAAAACGTCCCCGAACAGGCTGAGCTTCCTTCCTGTTCCTGAGCCCTCTTACCATCAAAGGTGACTGTCATCCTGGGGGTGGCATCCAGGTCGGTGGAGGAACGCCGGTTGGGGTAGCCCATGGCCACAGCCACCAGCAGGGCGGTCAGCAGCCGCACTGTGCCCCCACACATCTTCAGCCCCCAACCGGAGGGGCCAGCACAGCCGCTGCTGAGGATGGGCTCCCCAGGACCCTCCTGAAACAGAGTGCCAAGGTCAGAGGGGCTGCTGGGCACAGGAATTTGGCCACCATGGAGGGTGGTCCTCAGGTTATCCATGTGCGGGGCAGCCGGAGTGACCTAAAAGCCAAAGGGCTCTGCTCCTTCCCCAGAACTGAGCCAGGAGCTGGCAGGAAGGAAAGGAAACCTCAAATGTGCAGAGAGCTGACCAGGACTGCTGAGGACAGAGGGCTGGGAGGGATGCTCCAGGCACATGCAAGCACAGGGTAAAGGGAAAGCAAAGTCACTTGGCACATCCACCAAGTGTTTTCAAGAAGGATTGTGGTTCCTTTTCCCCAACGTTTTTCCACCTTATGTCAGTTTCTCTTTTATCAATGTCTGCCTTGAAGTTCAGCATCTTCAGCTCCCAGCCAGGAAGCAACTCCTGGCTAATAAACCACCACAGGGAGGCACGGAGCCGAGCGGCCACACGGGGACACCAACGTCCAAGGGGACCAAAAGTGTAGTGGGAGGATGGGATTCGGGATCCCAGCACCCATAGCTGCCTGCTGAGGGCAGAGACCATAGGGTATCTCCACACAGGAGACCTCCCCGCAAAGCAGCCGGCATTAACCTGTTTGCTTAGGGCTTTTTTCTATATATACACCAAATACCTGGCCCTCCAGCAAAGCTGTTCAAACACGCCTGCTGCAGACAGATTCCCTAAAGCAAATACCACACGGGGCTTCAGGCAGAGGGGAGGAGAAGCGAGCAAGCAAGCACACAGCATCCCCTGCCCACGTCACATCGCAGTGCCACGAGAGCCCAAACAGCACCAGGAACAAACACAGCACGGCCATGTGCAAGGCCAGACCACACCTCCTGCGTGCACACCCTGTCCTTGTCACACTGCACTGCCGGACTTTAACCAGGGGAACCCAGGCAGCACTGGGCACGTTGTGCTGTTCCAGCCCAGCGGCTGCGCCCATGTGCAAAGACTCCTTCACCCCACATCGGATCAACTTTGTCCTGAAGGAAATGAAGCAGCTTGCTCCAAGAGCTTGTTAATGTTTTACCCGAAGGGAAGGGCTGCTCTGAGCTTCTCTTTTCTATTTATTTATTTTTGTGCTTGTTTGGTTATGGTTTTTTTTTTTTTTTCTTTTTAAATACCTTCAGAGTGGGGGAAGGAGCAGGAGGGAACTGAAAGCATCCCTGGTCCAGCTCAGATCATGGCACTCCTGCACTTCACAGGCACCCAGGCACTCCATCTCGTGCCCACTCCCCACACAGAGGCCCTGCTCCCAACCTGAGCCCAGAGCATGGGGACAAGGCACCCAGAGCTCCCCTGGCCAGCAGCATCCCTAAGCCCCACTCTGCAAAGCAGTTTTTTCATCTGAGTCACGCAGCTGTGGGTTTAGGGAGACAGGGAGCCCAGGGAAAGCTGGGCAAAATGAAGATCCCCATTTAGGGTCATGAGCCCCTGGCAGCCCTCAGTTTTGAGAAAGGCAGCAAAATTCTGCAGGATCTCGCAGTACCCAGCGAGCAGAGCTGGGATGAGGGTTGCCAGGCAACTTTCTGCAGCTTTTCCCCAACTTGCAGCCCTCCCATGCCTCTGCCGCAGCAGATCATAAAACGTCCCTGGGTGCAGCACCAGCAAACAGCCCCACAGCACAGTGGGGACACCCATCCCTGTCCCCACACATCAGCAGCTGCAACCCAGGGCAGGAGGCGATCCGCTCCTCATCCAGACTGGACTTTGCCGACAGCAGCAAGAAAAACGCCAACTTGGCAAAGTCCTCCGGGAAAAGGGGATCTGTGATGTGCTGGGTGCTGGGCCGGGGAGGGAAGGAGCGCTCTGACCTCCACCAGCACTGCTCCACGTTTATTTTGGTTCTTTAAACAAAACCCTGCTCGACCCCGAGGCGCTTCCCACGAGATGCACGAGATAGCGCGACTCACGCAATGCTTCTCCTTCCCCCAAATTTGGGATGCGGGCGCAGCAGAGGGAGAGCACCATGGGAGACAAACAGGAACTGAGAACAGTGCTGAGACACTGCAGCCGGGCGCTGAGCTCCCCACACGGGCACATGGGGGAGATGGGGACGTGAGGTGCTGTGCCCCCACCTTCCTGTGGGCCTCTCAGGGATGAGCACCCCTGGGGTAAAGCCTTCCCACATCCCACCTCCTCCATCCTCAGCACCGCCACCCAGTCCCAAATTTCACTGGGAAAAAGCAGGGGGGAGAGGCAGACAGCGCTGGGAAAATCTACACTGAAAAAAAGAAAACAAAACAGTTTCTCTGTGTTTTTCTTTCCCCTGCTGTGGCAAAACAAGACAGCATGGCTGGCTGGATGGATGGACAGACGGACAGCCCTCTGTGCCCCACAGAGGTTCCCGTGCCGGTTCACTCGCACGCCGTGGCTCATCGCTGCAGCTCAGCCTTAAAAGGATTTGTGGTTGGAGCACATTGCTTCCACAGCAGAAGCAGGAGAATAATTTTAGAATTAAACCCCCAGGAACAATTAAAAATGAAAAACAAAAACAAAAAAAAAACAACACAGAGCCCCAACTCTTCATTTAAAGGGACGCTGCAGAGCCAGCAGCTGCCAGTGCAGCCTCGCTCAGATTTGGGGTTTGGGACCAATTTGGGGCCATTTGCTCATCCCCATGGACACACTGTGCTCTGTCTTGCTGGGCCACGGGTCACCATGGGATTTGCTCAGGGTTTTGCCACTGCGGTTCTCCCTGGTGCTTGGGTTTCAGGCACTGCTCCCTTGGCTGCGGGATGAGGGGCCCCGGCCTGTGGGGCTGCAGGCGCTCCCTGCACGCCTGTTCCTTTATGCTTTATTTATTCCAAAGATAAACCGTTTCCTAATTTTTTTTTCCCCTAAGTCCAGTAAAACTAGATGACGGCAGCACACTTATTGGTTCCAGCTTAACGACCTCGTCTTGTTTGTTCCAGTCTCCCTCCAAAACGATTCCAGCCTTGGGGTCAAACTGCAGCTGATGCTCTTTAACTCTGCATCCCACTCCCATACGCCCCAGGAGTGCAGCACTCGGCCTTTCCCGATGCAGTTTGCATGCAGCCATGCTCACATCAGTGCCGGGAGGATTTGCATGGGTTTGGCAATGGGGAGATGGAATGATCCTCAGCCCCCAGGGGGGCAGCAATGGGGCTGAGCACCTCTGCGGGAGAGGAGCAGAGCACAGCCTGGTACCAAAAGTGTCTCCAAACCTCACCTTCCTCCTGCTGCCCGCTGCAGCCACCTGGCTGTCCTCACCCCGAATTTGCTGCTGGCATTCCTGGCAGTGAAGGCAGGGAGAGGTTCCAACAGACGGACGTTGGAGGTGGGGGGAGGAAAAGCCGCGCAGCCCTTGCTCGTGGGAGCTGAAAGGGTTGGCATTGGTTTTGTGTTTTTCTTTCCCCTCCGGTTGCAACACAAAAACAAAGCGCTGATAGGGATCACCGCGCAGCGGGGGCAGCTCTGCCCCCATACCCGTTGGGCACATCCCATGGGGGGCGGTGGCAGTGTCACCGCGGGCGTCGGGGATGGGGGCCGCAGCCACAGAGGGGGTTGGCAGCGGGCATCACTCACAGCAATAATTTTCTGCCTCTGGGGGAGTCTGTGCTCCTCGTCCATTTTGGGCAGCCTCTTTGTCTTCGGAGACGGCGCCTCCGCACCATCGGATCCCTCTCGCGTCCCCCACCCCCCACCTCAGGCTCCGGGATGGAGGAGCTACGGGCCCACCTGGGCTGCGGGCGGGGCGAGCACAGCCCCAGCCCCAGCCCCAACCCCAGCCCAGGAGCACGGCGCAACGCACTGCCCCGGCACACGCACAGACCCCAGTGCGACGCAATCCCCCCAGCTCGGGGCATCCCCGCTCTCCAGCGGTGCAGCCCCAAACTCTGAGCGGAACGGGGC
>VXAB01008650.1:3425-179651 GCA_013399175.1 Odontophorus gujanensis | reverse complement strand
GGAGCACGGCCAGCAGCCAGGTGCAGGAGCCTGCACGCCCAGCTGGGCACTGTGCCCGGCCTGGAGCCAAACGAGGGCAAAGTCCTCAAAAGGGGGAAGCGGCGGCACGGCCTCGTTGCACCGCTGCCAGCTCGTGGCCGAAGATCCCCCGGTGTGTTGGCCTTGGGATGCCGGCACCCTGTGCGTGGGGTGCGATGGGGGTGCTGAGCCCCTCGGAGCCTCCTCTGCTCCACGTGGCTCAGCCCTTTTTCCTCATCCGTCAGGAAGGAGCAAAGCACAAGTGCGGCGTGCAATCTGCAGGTCGCATCTAGGGCACTGGGAAGCCAGCTGGAGCAGGAGCTGGGAGCTGTGCCTCCCTGCCGTGTTGGCAGAGCCGTGCAGCACCGCTCCCAGCACGCTGCCCTCGCACCAGGCTTCTGCCTGCCCTCACGCCACGCCTGCACGCTCCAGCAGCTCATTGCCATTTCCTCCTGTCCTCACATCTCCTCCACACCTCGCCTTGCCTCCTGCCCACCCCACGGAAGACAGACATCTGCTCACCGGGCTCGCTGCAGCCCTGCCCGGCACAGCCTGGATGGAGCCAGCCAGACCCAGAGCTCTGCAGGGCAGCTGCGGTAGTGCCCACACAGCTTTTTTGGGATGGAGTGCCCAGGCCCCTCGGTTGTGTCGTGACCCCGCTATGGCATGGCACGGAGGGAGTCACCTGAGTGTCAGCGGTCCCTGTGGGGAGTTCAGGGAGGCTCTGATGGCTGCTGCCTGCAATCCCCTGGTACAAGGATGGGCAGAGGGAGAGCTGGTTGCAAGCACCAGCTGTGGGTCAACCCCTTGCTCCCCAAGTCCCATCCCATCCTATTCTGTCCCATCCCGTCCTGCAGCAGCACTCCCATCCACCCACGTGGCTCCAAGCCCAAATTCAGGCTATGCTAGCTCCTGGCCTTGGAGTGGGGTAATTAGTGCATGAGCAAAGAGCAAGCTGAGCCTGGTGTGCTCCACGCTGCCTATTTACAGGCCTGAGCTTGCGAGGCTTTAATTAATTAACGCGAGTCATCGGCAGCTGGAAACAGATCTATTTTCAGAGCTTCCGCTTGCTCTGCTGCCCCCACGAGATTCTCTGGAGCAATGGAGGGCCCCGCTGGTGCAGAAGCCGGGCCTGTCCTGCCGTGTGCAGCCTTCCTGGAGCCACAGCAGGGCCCAGCAGCAGCTGGGGGCCCAACACAGTGCAGTCCTGCTCCTGCCCTGCAGCACAGCACAGCTGGGTGGGGAGGAAGAAGAGGAGCCGCTGCGGTGCCCAGCCAGCCAGCCCAGCCCGGCTGCTCTCTAATTGCTCTTTGTGTCACTCAGAACTCCCAGCTTGTTCCCAGAGAACCTGCCCACAGCCTGCTTTGTCCCTCCAACATCCAGCCAGCACGGTGATGGCTCCCACATCACACCACAATCCCATCCCAAGTGACACCACTAACAACAACACGGTCACTGTGCCCTGTTCACTGTCGGATCATCACACGATGCAGGGGTTACTGCTGCTCTTGGCACACAGGGGACTCCAGGCTGCCTCCAGTTTGCTGCCTTTGGTCAGAAGGCTCTTGGGAGGGAGGCCAGGCTGCTCCTGGTCCCACTGCTCCTCCTTCGCCCCGAGCGAGAGCAGCGAGATGCAGCCCCATTGCAGGGATTTGGCTCGGTGCCGCCAGTTACAAAACCTCCTCGTACTGGGAGCTGGGGATTTTTGAAGCCCTGTGAAATCCATGCCAAAACAGCATGGTGCCCACTGGCTCCCAGCCCCAAGACCATACTGCAAAGGGTGCGAGGGGAGCCTCTTGGTTCTGTGTGAACCCAGCACATCACAGGCAGCAGCACTCTGCCCGGCTGCCCCGCATCCCTCCAGGCACAGCACAGAGCAGGGCACAAGGAGCTTAGGCCATCCCGACCCAGCATGGCTCTTGTGAGACCCGCCAAGCGCATCGGCCCCGGGATGAACGCTCCATCAGGCACAGGGCGTGAAAGGCACTGGATCCTCTTCCCCTTGAGATGTTGAGCAAACTTTCCGAAGCACTGTTCCTTCGGGCCGGGAGCCAGCTAGGAAAATTACAATTGCAGGATTGGTCTGAGAAAGTTGTAACGTGCCAGAAGCCAGGGGCACGGCCAGCCCTCGCTGCTGCAGCTCCAGAGAGCACTCAGGGCTCAGTTTCTTTTATGGATGAGACTTCTCCCCTGGCTCCACACAACAGCAGGGTCGCTGCCCCCAGCCTCCCACACAATCAGATGCCATGCTCCCCTCACCCCGTGACAGCGCATGCAAGTGGAAATGGGGATGCTTTGCCCAGGTGCCGGTTGGCTGCAGGGAGCAGTAGCTGAGTCACAGCAGCCTCCGCCTGCCCTCCCCTGCCCTGCTGCCCCAGGGAAAGGCAGGGGAAGGCTTCCAAGCCGGTCCGGACAGACAGACAGCACACGGCCAGGGCAGGTCAGCAGCAGGTGGGACAGGAGAGAGCAGGAATGCTCCAGGGATGAGCAGCGATGGCAGGGACGCAGCCACACACTGCCAACTGCAGGGCTGCGGTCTCTCCCTCCCGCATGCTGAGTCCAGGCTGCTGCCATCCACACGATCTAAGCAGCAGCCTCGGCAGCACCGTAAATAACCTGCAAGTGCTGGCAGCCAAAGCTGAGCACGTACATCACTCTCACGGTTTTTCTTCGCCTCTGACACTTTGATAGGGGCGAGGGGGTGGGGGAAGGAGAGGAGCTTCCAAAATTTATGAGCTGGGATTTAAAAATACATCTGCTAGAGGAGCGCTGCAGAGACGGGGAAGAGAGCGGCTGCAAGGCTGCCTTCAGGAAGGTGCAGCAGGGNCCCCAACCCCAGCCCAGGAGCACGGCGCAACGCACTGCCCCGGCACACGCACAGACCCCAGTGCGACGCAATCCCCCCAGCTCGGGGCATCCCCGCTCTCCAGCGGTGCAGCCCCAAACTCTGAGCGGAACGGGGCAGGAAAGGGCTGCACCGCCACCAGACCCGCACGTCCCTTCCTCCCCCGCAGCTGTGGTCACCCAAAAATCCCCGCCAGGTGTCCCCCGCCTCCATCCCGCCCAGGGCCCCGTTGCCGCCGGCACCCACCCAATCCCCCGTTCATCCCCACCCCGAACCTTCTCGGGGTACCTCTCCGCAGCCCGGCCCGGCTCCCAGAGCTGCACCCGCACCGGACCCAACGCCGGACCGTACCTGCGCACCCGGCAGCCCCGGACCCGGCACCCAACATCCCACCTGGGATGAGCCAGCACCCCGNGAGCTGGGAGAGCTGGGAGAGCTGCTTGGCTGTGTCACAAGCAGAGTGCCAGAGGGTGCTGTGCATGACAAGGCTCCTGTGAAATGAGACGCAGGGGCAACAAATCAGGTGCTAAAATCACTCCAGCCCCATGGTGACGTCAGCTGTCATGCGGAGCGGGTCTGGCTTTCAGTTCCCCTTGCCTGCAGCTTCTCCTCTCCATCCCCAAGAGGACCATCCATGCACCCTCCCGTGGCTCTCGGCCCCCTCTGGGCACAGACTCCTTTGTTCTGAGAAGAGGTGTACAGCTGGGATGTAGCCGAGACATCTCCTTGGCAGGGAATCATAGGTCAGATAATGAAGCCAAGTGGACATCAGGAAGAATGACCGTGATATCTGAGTGCCTGGCCTTACAGGCACTGCCCCAGTGGGGTGCCGCAGAATCAGCGGCTGAGGAAGGCTGCCCAATCCTGAGCAACATTTAAAAGTCATTTAGCCTGAGCGACAATGAAGCTCAAAGCAAGTATTTGTCTGCTGAGACAAAATGAGCTATTTCAGTCTCGCCTCTGGTTTTAGTTTGCTTTTCAAGTCAGGGGACTGGCAAAGGCTGAGCTAAGGCCTTCCCGCACAGCCCGCAGCTCTCTCCCTCCTCCGGAGTGATGCTGCGAGCACATAGGATGGTCCCCAGGGTCACAGCCCCACTGAGAGCAATGCTTTGCCATGGAAACATCTCCCTCCTAACAACACATCTATCAGCATACGTCCCAGAAACAGCCCGGCCTTCCTGACGTGGTGAATTTTGCTTCCATTTGAGGAAGACAGGAGCCTTACCCTCTGCATGCTGTTCATTGAAGTTCTGGGGTAAGCCATGGCAAGGATGTCAGAGGAGCCTTGGGCACGTGCCACGTGGACATGCAACTTCTGTAACACAGGCTTTGCAGCTCAGTGAAATTTCAGTGCAGCCTTTGGCAAAAGATCTGCATCTCACCAGTACCTCTGCTGTTCAGCCACGTTAATGTAATCCAAAGCCTGGTGGTTTTCCCCCTACACAGTCAGATGTTGGGAAGTTACATCAAGATGCCTCACACACAAACAGTCTTTGTCCTAAGGTGTTTACGGACTGGGAAGCATTCATCACATCCTGGTGTTCTAGCACATCTCCTATTACATGACGGTGTAAATGGGGCTTCTTAAGAGTCAGCTAAATTCCTTTGATTCATGTCCCTGCATATCCATACAGCTAATTTACCTTTATAAACAACAGGGGTAAAAAAAAAAGAAAAAAAGAAAGAAAAAAGAGGAGGGAGCTATTAAGGCCAGTGTCAAAGCCAGCAAAGCGAACGCCGCAGGGCTGGGTTAATGAGCAGCCGGCTGGCCGGAGCCGGGCCGCTGTCCCAGCAGGGCTGACTCAGCCCAGCAGCACAGGCAGGCAGCTCAGGGCACCTGCAGCTCCTGGGCACCCGCAGCCCTGGGCTGCACCGAGGTGCTGGGGGCTCTGGGGCAGCCTGTGACACCGAGGCTTCCCGCAGCCATCGCACACGCGTGGCCCCAGCCAGCCCTCCTGCCGCACTTCAGGGGGAAAAGAAAACAACCACGGATGCGCTGCTACGCATATAGGAGCCATCGATTTTGTACGGCACGCCAAGGCCGCTCTGTGCGCATCGCGTGACCGGCCGAGCACGCAGCGTCCCCCTGCCTGCCAGGCAATGTCAGCAGCAGCTCCCTGCAAGGACACTTCCAAGGCGAGGGAGCGGGGACCCGCGAGACAGCCGTCACCGTCGTTTATTCTCGTCATTTCTGACCCTCGGGGTAGGAAGAACATCAGAGCACTGCGGGCACGAAACAACAAGCTTTGTAGGTCATATCAGCGTGCTAAGCCCCATTAGGAACCGCAGCATGAAGCATGAATAATACTCCTTTTATTCCACCATATACCTCAACGCCCTTTAAATAAATGTAAATGGTTATTTACGGACAGGGTTTGTGTGGCACGTCTGCTCACGAGCACGGGACTCCAGCAGAGCTGGAGCAATAAGTTTGCAATCTCCCCTATATCCAAGTCAGAGTAACCGCAGAGCTGATAGGATTAGAGATTGCCCAAGGGATCCCTGGCAAAAGAGCAGCGGGAGAGCACTGTAAATCTTACACAAGTGGATTTATGCGCTGCCCATTAGCCCGGAGCAGCAGCCCTCCCATGCCATGTTCTCTGAAGGACGGCAAGGCAGCGAAAACTTTGGAAGATTGCAAGATTGGGACCTTCGAGAAGCAACTGGGTCATTTCTGAAAAGCAGCGAGCAGGCCAACCTAGACAGCTTCCTTCAACCCTTTCAGCAAATAACTGCATCGATTGCCAAAAGTTATCTGATAGAGCAAAGCTGGTGAGAGACACAGTGAGTCATCCCCTCCCCAGCGCGTTCACTCCCTTTTGTCTTTGCCACAGCTGGAGCAGGGTGAGGTTGCCCCCAAGAGGCAAATCTAACACATCAGCTACAGAGGGAAATACCAAATTCTGTCCTGAAGATATCACCCGAGGAAGATGTAAAATCTAGTCTCACATTCCCTTGTTTTACCTCTCTGGTAACCAACATCAATCAGCTGGGGTGTGAGATGGGATGCAGTCCCCATCCTGAGCCCTGCGGGATACAGCCTGGAAGCTCTCAGCCTGGGACAGCTGCTTTCATTTCACAGACCCTGATGGGTTTTTCTGCCACTAAAATGCTTTTTGAACATCTCTGCTTTCAGACTCCACAACATCCTGAGGCAAGAAGATCCCCAGCTCCACCACCTCCTTTTGTTCGCTTTGAGCCTTCGTGCTAATAAAAGAACTACAGTCTGAAGCCAAATGACAGAGCAGCATGGAAAAACTTCTCTCTGTTCCCCCTTTTTCGGGCTGTTTGACTGGAGAGCTCTCCATCCATCTCACTTTCCAGCGTTATAACCATTATCTACTTCCCAGCTGATGAGATGCAGCCTGCAGAAGACGGCAGCTTGCTTTGTTCCTCCCCTCTATGCGCACACAGACTCCATCCCAAAGGGCCCAACGCAGACAGGGCTATAACCTTGGCTCTGACACAGCTGGAGCTGCTCTACAGGAGGACGCGGGCAGCTCGAGCATCCCAGCTGCGAGGAATGGGGTTACTTACTGCTCCGTGCTGGGCTCCTGGCGGGTCCCACGCACCACCCCGCTCAGCAGCGGCACAGCCCCGCATCCCCAGCACCCGAGCTTACGGTCAGCTCCCAGCCAGAGGTGACATCTCCAGGACGGCCGCCGCGCTCACTCCCGCCGGGCTCTTAATTACGAGGAAGGCTGACACAGTTTCTCAGCAGAAAGCGTCCGCGTACTGCGGGGAAAAACAGAATGAGGGCAGAGGAAAAAAAAAAAAAAGGGCTAATAGGAAGAGAAAATCAACCGGAGTGAAAAACACGTTGCGCTGTGCAAACTTTACCGTAACAATGCTGGAGCCCAAGTACTGGAAAAATAGGTTAGTGCACGGGGGAGGCAGGCAGTGCTCCACAGCTGCGTAAGAGAAGCGAGATGTGGCACAGCACCTGAACCAGCCTCACCTGCCAGGCCAACCTCCGGCTGGGCGTGGGGCACAGCATGCACAGTCTGCAAAGACTGAGGAGCCCGCAGCTGCCCTGCATGATTTATGCTGCTTTTTTAAAGCCTGCAGAGTGATGAAAGCACTGAACTTAATGCCTAGCCTTCCTCTCCCCAGTACCGAGCCTGCCAGCTTTAAGTTGTTATTTTTATTCCAGTGAGAGCCCAGTGGACAGCTCAGAGAGATGGACCTCCTGCTACTGCCTGAGCTGCAGGAGCCAGGACCTTCATCTCTAAGCAGGCTTTGAGAAAAGAGCTGGAATTAAGTGGCAAAGCCCTCGAGCCTTTAAGCCGTGCCCCAGCACCCAGTGCTCAGGACCCTCGCCCAGCAGCCCCAGAGCAGCAGAGATCCTATTTACCCTGCAAGATGGAAGGAGCACGGCTCACCCGGCTTCCAGCAGCTGCAGCAGTGAGCGTCAGCCCGAAGGAAAGCACGGGGACAAGGATGTGTGTCAGTGGCCCCATTTCATACGGCCGGGAGCCCTCCTCCGTGCATCACATGGGGACAGCCACCTCGGGCCCCCCCCCGGGCTGGTGGCAGAGGCTGGGCCGCCTTGATGACAGGCGCAGGAACGAGTCCAGCCGAGCTGCCACTTCCTGCCCTGTTACCTCCCTGCAGGGAGCCGGGAGGGGGCAGGGAGGCCGGAGGAGATGAAGCGCTGCTCACCGGGATGAGGGAGACATCTGAACGTGCCGGAATACTGCTTACAGGGCACGTGGAAACACATCTCGACAGGCAGCACTCACAGCAAGCACGGGAACCAGCTTTCAGCACCCAGAGCCAAGTATCAAGGCAGGAAGACGGGAATGTTTTCCCTCTCTCACCACCCAGAGCCGCTTCTGATAGCAGGTAAAGCGTTCCCTTTCAAATGCCTCACTACAAAGACGAAGAAATGCCGGCTGAAAGAAATCAGACAAAGCTAAAAGCGCCTCGGGAAGGGCCAGCCCTTCGAGGAATTTACTTTCCCTAGCAGCCTTCCCAGCAGCAGCCCGGGCCGTTTCCCAGCACGGAAAGTCCTTTTCAACACCAGATAAGGAGGGGCCCCATCAGTTAAGCTGGCAAAACACCCACAAGGCAAAAACATCACGGCATTTGGCAGCCCGGGGGAAGACGGGAAAAATCGCAATCCGGACGTCACCGAGAGCGTTCAGATAATACAGCACAAGGCACCAGCTAAATCCGCGCGGCCGCCTGGCCTCTGCGGGCAGCCCCTTCCCCACGGCCCGGCCCTGCCCTGCCCCCACAGCACGCTGCTGCACGCCCCACACTCCGGCTGGCAGATTTCTTCAACTCAGAAACAAACTTCTTTATTTTTAAGCCATAAGACAGGCTCGGCAGGAGTGAGAAAAACAAAACAAAACAAAACAAATGTGTATTTTATAGTCCGCTTTTAATTTTGTCTGTGATTACTGCAATAAAGTACATCTAATTGCCCATGAAACGAGATAACATGGTTCTTAATACAAGCCACATAACATTGAACGATAAACCTCAGTGCAAAAACGCGTATCTGAAGACACTGAAGATGTTCAGTGTGCAAACAGCCTTTATCAGCACACACAACTCCACACACTGGCAGCAGGTCAGCTCGGCTGCTCCTGCAGCCCCTCCTCAGCCCCTTCCCAGACACGGCAGCGATGCTCCGGTTTCGTCTGTCTGGGTACTGATGAGCTCCAACTGAACATGGAGCAACCTGTTACACAGCTACAGCTGGATGGAAGGAAGGGCAGACAAAGAGGGAAGAGGCGAAATGCCAGAATGTATACACAGGCATCGAGCACAAAAACACAGCACTGGCAGAGCTGAGTTACTCCAAGACTTTCTCCATTTATAGTAAGCTGATGGGCTGTGAACCTGAGCACTGTGGTGTCTGCAGGAAGGCCCCAATAGGACCTGCAGCCATTTTTTCATGCAGCAGCTGACATGTGCTGATTCTGTGCAGAGAGGTTTCATTAGAAAAGCAAATCTGGCTTTATTTTTTCACTGGTCTGGTAAATAAAAGTCTTATCAAAGTGGTTATTTTGTACAGAAAATAACCCCCGGCACTTTCAAGGTGCTCCAAACTGCAATACAAGAAACAAAGATGGACACCGATCTGAACATCACCCCCTTCCTTCCCCAAAATATACAGGACCACAGATTCAATTTTACATGGTAAGAAAATATATACACATTACACAAAGTAAGCGTACTCTGTACTTTAAAAAAAAACTGTATACAACATTAGTGAGAAAAAGATAGAAATGTTAACAAAATCACACACAATATATTCAAGGTGGGAAGCAACACTAGCAGAGGGACACAGAGACACTGCAGAGCTCACCTGAGCCACTGTGTTTGGAAGGACAGACAAAACACAGTGTGACCCACAAACAGAACACCCTCCCTGCATGCCATGTCCTTTCTGTCAAGCTGTAGGAAGTTTACTGTACAAGACGAGATAGGTTCATCTACAAAACACTATGATAAAATGCACATGTAGCAGTATTAAAAATCTAGTATTCTACCCAATGCATTAACTTCCTGTTCACACACACACACGTACTACAGACAGAACTGTACACTTAAATAATGGCATTCCCACAAAGCACACACAAAGGGATTACATCTTTCCCTGATTACTGCACAGTCGCAATGCTTTGCGCACACAGTGAGACTTTGCACAAAGGAATTCAGACCTCATGCAGCTTTCACAGTCACTTCCACATGCATGGGCCACATCTCCTCCAATCTTCACCGACTTGATATTTTAGGAACAATATTTTCTCCCTTTAGAGAAAGGGCTTTCCTGTTTTTGTTTCTCAAAGAATAACTTCTCTCTGTACAAGACCATTTGTGTAAAGAATCACTTCCTGTGCAGCCACATTCACTGCATAAATAATGTCTGAAGACAAGAAGTTAAAATGAACGCACCACAGCAACAGCAAATGCCATTTTGTTATTTGTAATACGTTCTGTTTTGCTGTTTGTTAGAAGACAACAACAGAGCAAAGCAGCATCCACTCACACTGTTTGGGCACAGCATCTCTTGAGCTGTCTCCACCCTCAAGTGAACAAGACAGACACCACTTGTCCACACGTGACTGCCATATTTTGTTATTTAGAGACACTGGCTGGTCATACCAAGTAATCTTGCTTTGCAGATCAACGTGTGCGGGCAGCTCTGTTATCTAGATCAGTAGTGAAGCACTTCCTCACCTGCTCACAACAGAGAAGGTCTAATACTGTTTCTAGACTCCTATTTCACATCACAGAGCAGTTCTTTTCCAGCTATCCCAAAGCAATACTTACAGGTGTGTGCTGGCAAAAAACCACTGAAAGCACACAGTTTTCAGAGATGTGCCATGATTAGCAATGGAAATAAGACTTGCCTCAATTTTCAACATGATAAAATGCAGTCCAGTCTGAGCTATAAAATAGCTGCTGCCTCAGCTTGCCACTTTGAGAAGCACCGCATTTGCAGTAAAAACGATGCCAGTCAAACTGGACTGTTGGTTTTCACATTTGCCTGAACCAAGCTCAAGTCCTAATTCAGGGACCAGTAATTCTTGCGTTCTGACCAAGGTGAAGCTCTGTTCCTTCCACACGTTCCTTGGTTTCAGGTATCTTCTGCTGTTATTTCCCTGATCTAGGCAAGATCTCATGAATCTGGCTCCCAGAAGTCATGTAGTTTTCCCTAAAGAGTAGAAACAAAATAGAAAACCTCAAAACAAACAAACACACACTGAAGCAGAGAGGAGAGCAGGCAACTGGTTAGTGTAGGATCACCACATCAGCTTGCAAGTCTCTGCAATTTTCTCTGGAAACACTTGCCAGTTTCCTCATCTGTGAATCAAACCCAAGTATCTCTAAAAGAGTTGCATCTTTACCAGCTTCCATCATCTGGTAAGTAACTTCTGCAACCACGTCTGCCACTTACTTCCCTTCCTGTAACAGGAAACCTTAGACACTACAAGCAATGTCTTTTTTTGACTATTGCTTCGAGTGATCAATATGCTTTACAGACAAATGTTGAATCACAGTTTTTAACTGAGATACTAAGCATACACATGTTTATTAACTAAGATACTAAGCATACACATGTAATTTAAACTTCCTGTTAGAAATTCACTGGATTACAAATTATTAAACGGTTTTCCTAATCATTCATGAAATCCGACAGATTGGAGGGGCTGTGCTCATCGAGAGCTGCTGAACAGATGTGCTTAGAGCACTGGACTGGAGCAGCCCTCCAAGTCGAATTGCCAGACAATAGCAGGAAGTGCCTCACTGCATTCCTGCCCCACTCAGAAGTTCCTTCTAAAGCATCTGCTAAAGACTGTAATCGGAGATAGGCCCTGCAACTCGACTCAGCGTTAGCACTTCAGGGTGTTACGTAAGCCACTTATGAGAACAGCACTTGAGAGGATAAAGGTGATAGCCTGGTTTTACTGAAGCCAGTAAAGAAAGAATTTTAACTGAAGAATATGAATGCACTCTGCAAGATGAAAATAAATAAAAACGTTTCACTATATTACCTGAGTAAGCCGACTGTTTTGTATCAGCTCCTGCCATCTGCCATATATCCTAGCAACTAAGTCTTTTACCTGCAAATTCAGATTGATCAGTTAAGCCATTTCTATTAAAAAAAGTCAAAAAGTAAAATCACCACCACCACCCAAAACAGAAACCCAGCACTTGAAGCTTTCTGGGAGGAAACAGTTTCACAACAGACAGACAGCATCACCACCATCAAATTCAGCTTGCTATGGTAGTGTGCAGAGCATGACAGTCACAGAGTTAGGACTACCATTAGCAAGTCACAGTCCACAAAGCAAATGAAAGGCTATTAGCCAAGCTTGGTGCTACATCATGTATAGTGTTGGCTTAAATACACAACATTTTTAACAATTAATTTAACTACATCATTATTTTGAAAATAAAGGACATGCAAGACAGTCAGGCTAGTTTCTTCTGCCCACTGTATCCAGCTCAGCACATTGCCTCTACTCTTGAAAGTACAAGACTGATTCCTGTCAGTTACCAGAGACTGCTATGAGAGAGAAAAGTAGTAACTCTGTTGGTCTGAAAGTTGAGACGCCTTGCTAAGAGGAAGACATGCTCACATTTTAGTGTTGTCAGTGCCCCACTGTTAGCAAAAAGAGTATTTTCAGTACATTAAAATAGCCCTGCATTTATGTATGCGTATGGACAGACAGCAAAACGAGGAAAAATAAACCCATGAGGAAGTTTTACAACTTGTATACTGGGATGAGGGTCTTTTCTAGTGTTGTTCCAAAATAACAACAAGAAAAGGTGTCTTACCTTTGTTCGATAGAACAGCCTTGCGTCTTCCCTAATATCACATTTTATGTGCTTATCTAAGGTACCACAAAGCTTCAGCAAGTGTTGCTAAATGAAGATAAAAACACACAGCTATTTAAAGACTCCTCACTGAAAATAAATATTTACTTCAAATATTTATTTCAATGTAAAAATATATACATATATGTCTTAATCCGAAGTTTTCTACAAACTAAAAAGTAAAAAAGCAAGAAAAAAAGAAAACAAGACTACAAGATGCTCTATCAACTGTTGATAACGCAGCTGGGTTAAACATCCTAAGAGCTTGAATAAGTAATTTTAAAGTCTCATCAGAACACAGCTGCACATCACAAATTTTAAGCTTCTACTAGCTAAACTGCAAGTCCTGTTTCCCAAAGCAGCAAGAAAAATACCACTCAGGTCTTTCACTGATGGAAAAAGGTACTGAAGTTACACCAGCCAAAAATAACCTCTTCAGTAATCAAGATTCAGGTAATTTCCTTCTGCAGACTGTAGGAATTAGCTGAGTAGGTAAAAACTGCACATGGTTTTATACACTGATCATGTTACTTCTCTCTATAGTTCTGATAGCTTTAATAAAGCAGTTTTGCAACTTCACTATCCCCTAACAACAGTTCTAAGATCTCTGATGTTCTGTGAAGTTCATGATAACATTCCTGCTCTTAATCTCTCATTAACCTGCTGCAAAGAGGCTGCACTCTCAAAGCGAAACACAATGAAATTCCACTTCAACCTGTGTTTTCAGGTGTCTCAATGGCAATTCACCTCATCCAACTGAAAGATGACCAGAACTGAAATAAAATCTATTTCATACAATGTCCAGCCTGCACAGTATCTATCACATATCCAAGAACATAGTATTTCTTCAAGAAATTCAGAGACGTGAGTGGCTTTGTGTGTAAGGTTAAAGGTTTTTAGGTTTTTTTTTTCCTTTTTCTTTTTTTAAAGTGAATTTAAAACCCCCATAAACCTTCAGAAAGGCAATTATAAAGAACAAATCTCAGAGGGGCACTGTAATATAAGTATTTTCTTTACCAAAGATGGTTTGGCTTCAATATTACAGTGTGTGATCATCTTTTTGCAATTGAGTAGGCTTAATCCCTGGGCCCTTCACAGGAGACAGGATGGGAGGATGATGAGAGTGTTACTCTCTATGAGGAAAAGCAGCTATGTGAGGATAGACAAAAACCCTACTGAGAGCTCACGGGTTAGAATTAAAGAGAGGACAGGTAAAGGTGACATTACAGCAGTACCTGCTACAGGCCACCTGACCAGGAAGAACAAGCAGATGAGGCCCTCTACAGACAGAAGAGCAGCCTCACATTCACAGGTTCTGGTCTTAAAAGGGAACTTCAACCACCTGGCTACTTGTCAGAAAGAAAGAACAGCAGGACATCAGCCAGCAGGCTGAGGAAGGTGATCTTTTCCTCATTGCATCTGCAGTGTAGCATCCAATCAACACAGACATAGTGACACTGGAGAGAGCGTAATGAAAAACCACCAAGGCTATTAAAGGACTGAACACCTCTCCTGTGAGAAAAGGTTGAGGGATTTTGGACCATTCAGCCTAAGGGGATGGCTCAGGGAGATCTTATCAATGTCTTACCAGAATCTGCCAGGAGGCTGCAAAGAGGATGGAGCCAGTGTTTTGGTTTTTCTGTTTTGTTTTAAAATAGAGGATCCCACAACAGGGAGCAAGGAGACAAACTGAAACACAGGAGGTTTCATTTGAACATGAGGTAACATTTCCCTGTAAAGGTGACTGAGTACTCAAACTGGTTGCCCAGAAAGGTTAGGCAGTTTCCCTTTTTGGAGATTCATAAGCTGTCTGGTCATGGTGTTAGGCAACCTGTTCCAGGTAGCCCTGCTTGAATAGGGTGATTGGAGCAGATGACCTACATTGGTCCCTAACTATTCTACAACTCTGTAAAACGTAAGCAAACACGACGCTTTACCAGTACCTTCAAGAGATCGTATGATATTTCTTAAGAGTCTGAAGTGGTTCAACAGGACAGAAGATTTACACAAACACCATGAAGCAAGCAACTCACAGCAAGTGCTTGCAGAAATCCGAATTGAGACTACCAGAAGGCCAAACAGAAGGTCTCTGTTAACAGATACTCACACTTCACAGCACAAGGAAACTACTGGTCCAGAGAACAGAAGAGATACAGCCCTAGTATTCACCTGCCACATGACTGCACTCCAACACAGTTAACTGTTATATGTTTCAGCACATCTTACTGGTTGTTTTCAAAGTGGTTTTCCTTCTAGATTGAAAAATTTCTACTTAAGTTCACTGAAGTTCTGAGAATTTGTATGAAACTCCATTTACTCTGTGAAAGATAACACATCTGCTGATCTACAGCCTTATGTTTATACATAACTCACAGAAATGCAAAGGTATTTTTCTTTGCATTTACTGCAGAGAAAAGTTCTTCTGCATTTGCCTCAGAGCAAAAGTTTCTCCCACAACAGGAGTGCAGGATAATTAGCCTTTCAAAATCTAAAGAGCTACTCACTCAAGGTACTTACCCTTTGATCAGAGTTTACAGTGTCAAAGAAACTAGCTTCACTGACTAGATGGAGGAGGATGTAGATTAGGTAGTATACCTGCAGAGAAATCAATCGAGCTTTAGCACTCAAAACACAGTCTTAACACACAGCTCTCTCTCTGCTTTAATAATTGAGTGTTATGAGTTCACTGGCACCCTCCAACAGACAAATAAGAGGACAGACGTGCTTTTTATTCCCTAAGTAAATTATTTGAAATAATACATCTATATATCTATATAGGTGGCCCACAAAGCTTTCTGTGGTTGAGAAAAAAATTAATTCCACATTTGGCTTTATTTTCCCCATCACCTACATTCAGATTGAAATACTTGCTAAGAGATTTCATAGTAGACTCAAATAACTGAACCAATACTGAATTTCCAGCTGAATGGAAGTTCTTCTAAATTGGTTTACAGTAAAAGATTTTCAAAGTTGTAGAAGCTGTAAAAAAAAAAAGAAAGACAAATGCAAAAAAGAAGTCCTGTTGGTTACGTACCTCCTGTTCCAGTTCTGTATTAATGCATTCTTTAATGTGCTCTTCGCTGACATTCTGCTGCTCATCTTTTCTCATCTTCTCTAGTAGATTAGAGGGTTTCATGTACACCAGATACTGATGCAGAAGAGACATCTACAGATACACATCATTTACAAAAGGGACTGTTTTACTGGCAATGGAAAATGTGAAACAGAGCACCACTATCACATTATCCGTTTAAGACAAGAACATCCATAACAGGAACTTTTAATTAACACTGAAGCTTTTAAGGTTGGCAGTTCCTGACTACTCACAAACTAAAGCATTTGTATGTTGCCTCACTAGCAGATTGGTCTTATGAAAACAAAGTGACTCTACATGAATACGTAAGAGGAGGACTAAAAAGTCTGTTCTTCCAGTGTTCAAAAGGAATGCTTAGGCATGCAAAGTAATATTGCATTTAAACTTCAGAATATACAGGTTACATATGTGCAAATATACTTCTAATATTAATCTAAACAAATCAGTGCTTGGCCATTCTTGAACAGGAAAATAGGCTTACAGTAACAAAGTACCTTCAAGCACAAACGATAACATGTTTCTAAACTTGGAAATTATACACACATGCAGTACCTGCTTGTCACAGTCATCAGGTATTCTCATGTGCTTTTTGTTAAGAAGCTTTGCAATTATCACAAGGCTAAGGTGTCTTCTTACTTCCCTGGAAAACAAGTATGGGATTTTTCAAAATTTATCTCCCACGTAATATCTTACATTTGGTCTTTCTACAAGTGTGGCAAGGCTTAGCATAGCTTTCCTAGACATGCACAGCTGTTACATTTACAGAATGGTAAAGAATTAAAGATAGAGGCCATTAAGATATAAATGCTCTTGCCTTTCCACATGCACAAATATTGCTGCCTCCAAGTCTGAAGGGGCAAAGTCACTCATCTGTCAGATACATTATATTTATTTCAAGCAAACAAAACTCACAACACACTGACAGAAAATCAGATCGATCATGCAAAGGACATTTAATTTTTGGTCGTTCTGTCTGAATGTTTCTGTTTTTGTCTAAAACGGTGATAGATGCTAGAATCTGAAGCTGTCAATCTTTTATCTACCATAAAGCACCAGTAAGTCTGCAATCCACAAAATGGTGAAATAACCCTTTGTCACAGAAGAACCGATGAAGAAACATATTCAAACAAAACCTGTATGTACTGCTGTAACATATGAAAATCCAAATACTTGGGTTCAGCGTTGGTTTTGCTTGTTTTCTTTTAGTTTGTTTGCTTGTTTTAAAGTATTTAAAAAACAAAAACCCCACCACCTTTGTAACAGATACTGCATTTCTCAGGCTTTGGGTTGATAGAAATAAAGTAGCTGTTAGTAGTGTCATTACCGTCCACGCGTTATCCAGCTGGGGACCAGTTGAACCAGCCACAACAGGTTATGGTGCTGACTGGAGAGCTCACTCACCCCCAGGCAGAGCTCAGGCATCTTTAAAAGAAGAAAAACAAACAAAAAAAAATCCCCAGATCACTGAGTGGTGGATATAGTGGGCATTTGTTTTATTTGCCAACAAGTACACACCTGCTCTCCCCCAAAAATAGATAGCATAGACATTAAAAATAATTGGGCTAACAAGAGATGATGCACATGAAGATAATCTTGCACTGCACCTGTAGCTAAGCCTGCTACAAAGCATAATGCAGTAGGTTAGCTGAGATCAGGTTGCTTTTCCTTAAGTTTGGTCAGCTTCCTGCAATCACTGGCTTCACTCTTTCAAACAGCTATCTTCAACACAATCAATATTTACCCAAATGACTGCAAGCTCAGTACAACAGCCCCCTGTGCAGAAGCAAACAGACAGACCATGTTATCTGGCAAACACCCTCCCCATATGTCCAGCCACCTCCCAGATCTCACAGAGCTAAAAAGTTCTCAATTTGTTCATGTCACATTTTAAAGCAGTATTTTCCTACTATGCCAAGGAAAAACAAAACAAAAAGACAAACATAAAAAAAAGTTTCTTGAAAATTAAATTGCACTTTCATAAATTTAGTACTAGAAAACAAATTCCAAAGTTACCTTTGTACCCCAGTCTTTAATACTTATCAGAAGTTTTGTGAGAAGGCACTGGAAATCTACTAAAGAAACTTGCTTTAGCTGTTTCTCCAAACTTATTTTGAAAAGCAAAAGAAGCAGCAGCAATATTTCTTGATCTGTATATCCATCTTGAATTACCGTTGTGCAGAAATCTAAGAACTTAAAAAGAAAAAAAAACCATTAACATCTGAAATTAGATTCTATTAATGTGTAAGAAGAACTTCAGTTTTGCACCCTCACGTTAAATTTTCTTCAAACAACAACTTGTCACTGCAACACTTACATATCCACATCTTCCTATCCCCCAGTAATTGCCTGCATTCTATTTCTCTCCCCCCTTCAAACAGCTCCTGGAGGATCATCTGTTGAACACATAGCTAGATGCTATGCTGGAGTTCTACCTACTGAAAAAAACACACCCAAAGCTAAATTAAGGTATCAGGGCTTTTGCTTGCAAGAATGAAAAAACCCTGTGCTACTAAGTGGGGTTTTCTCACCTTGATCACATTCATTAGATTGCTTTCTGGTAGACTGGAGAAGGCTGGACTGGCAGAGTTGGTAAATCCTCCTGGCTGTTCTTTACTCACTGTTCCTTGCATCTGACTTCTAGTGAAAGAGACACTAATTTGAGTAATCAGCAATTTAAAAGCCATATCTGCAGCAAACTGAAGAAATAAAAAACAAACTTTGCATGTTTTAAACATCTTCAAATGACAACTATTCCTCAGTTGCAGAACACACATACCTTAAACTTGTAACTATTTACAGTTAAGCTACAATTCCTGTAACCCCCTCCCCTCTCCTTACTAAGTTGTAAGGCAACAAACAACACTGACTCAAAGCAAAAGACAAGCTATCATAGGATCTAAGCAACAGATAACAAAATGAAAACACTTACAAAATATCATGCTCATTAAAGTTGGGCTGAAGATGTTGCAATGGAAAGAGAGACGTAAATGTAATACCCATATTGACAAAAACAGTTGACACATCAGCTAGTGAAGGGATCCATGGTTTAGGTTGGCCATCACTGATGGATGCTACAAGTAAGAGATACAGACATATTAGTTTAAGTTCAGTTACTTGCATTAATTCCATTCCAGAAGTTTACATCCATTCTACTAGCTCTAATCTCAGAAGAATCACTGCTACTTGCAGAACCATGGTAGGGTTACAGTAGTCTAATGCAGTACTTTACACTAAACAAATTTGTAAAATCATTAAGGCTGGAAAGGTCAATAAGATCCCTGAGATCAAGCATCAACCCACACCCACATGGCTCCGACCATGTCACTCAGTGTGCCATTACCTATTTCTTCAAGAAAAATATCCTCAAACAAAAACAATAACACTCAAGACATTGTAGTTTCAGATCATAACGTTCAACTCAGTTAAAAAAATGCATCTCAAATTCAGCAATGGATCAGAATGTCTCAGAACATTCTGGAGGCTCTACAGTAGGCAGTGTTGTAGTTTAACAAACTTCTCAGGAACAACTGTAGGTGACTTGATGCTGCTTCAAGGGCAATACAAAGATGAGAGATCTGCTGAGACCTCTCCGAGTTTTAGTTCTTTGAGCACTCATTGATCAGTTTCAACGGTTCATTCCAAAACAACCTGAGCACCCACAAAGCAACAAATAAAGGAAGCTACAATCCCACTCATAGCAAACAAGTCCTGTTTCCAATGTCATCCAGAATACATAGAACAATTTCAATAGATCTGACCAAGTGCTTCAAGTGAACTTGATTACTACAATGATGTTACCTGGCAGACCTAAATGAAGTAGTGACTTTGATGGATTTAAATGAAGACAGAGAGAAACATACAAAGGAACTGGTACTCAAGATGTTTTTAGAGTACAGATAAAGGAAGGCAGAACACACAAACAAGCAACAGCATAGGCTGAAGCAGACTCTTCAAAGTGTTTCTGTGCACATATACAGTTCTTTTTTATTTATGCCATTGATTTGGAAACGGAACTATCAGTGGTGGGTATTACTGGGTGAAAACCATCTCGCAGTCCGTAAGCTACAAAATCTTCCACATTAAATGACAGAAAGGATTTTGGATCAAATTGGGCTCCTTCTCTGGTCTATTCCATTTGTGAAAGAATAGAAGCAAGTGTAAAAGGTTCTGCACCACATGCACAGCTTAGCAAACATACACCAGAACGACATCTTGTGGTACAGCTTGCACACCCTCACTGAAGACCAGTTCTAGACAACAGAAGAGCTCATGTCAGAAGCACAGAACAGAACCAATGTTTTTTTTCCCCCTCACTTTAGTGGAAGGGAAATGATTTCGTTCAGCTGGTAAGTTCTCCAACCCTGAAATACTCACCATTGTTTAGTGTTATTTCTATCAACCTGTCTAAAATCTGGGTGGAAACACAATAGCTAGGATGAACAGACATCACCTGTGGAGGAAAAAAAAGTGCTATAAGTCAAATACTGAGCTGCACAATGACATCAGTTTTCTGTAAATAAACTCTTTAGTAAAATAAAAAAACAAAATCAGCAAATAAATACCAAGCCCTCTTCAGCAACACAAACCACAGAGAACAGAACATTTTGATTATGGATCATTTCAAGCTGTGGACATGTCCTGCAAACACTTCAAAAGAAGTCATCTGCAGTGTCAGAATGCTACAATCCCAAGTTGAATCTGTCCATTGATAAGAAGGTGTTGAGGTAAGAAAATGGAGGTATCATATATCCTTTTGGAACCTATTCCTACCAGTGAGCAAATTGAACTCTTCAAACAGTAGCAACGACAACTGAGAATTGACTGCAACCTTCACCAACCATGGGTAAGTTGAGCATATTCAGTGCTAAGCCAAAACAATGAATGCTGAACCACAAAAATACAACTGCATGTCACACTTCCTGGTGCCTTCCACCAGGTCAGCAAAACTCCCTCATTTTTTCCCAAGGTACCGTACAGTTCTTTGCATCTGATCTGCCCCACACTTCACATCCTGAAATGCTTTCTCAACAGCACATGCTGTGCCATTTCCAGATAGAACACCATGTACAAAGACAGGGTTAGGAAGCTTTGCAGTCACCCAGGAAATGGGGAACAAACTGTTTTCATTTCTAATGACAAAATATTTCAAAATTAAGACAAAAAAAAAATCAGAACCCCGAAAAAAAGTTGTTCTGGATAAAAAAAAATTGCTAAGCTAATTCAACAGATTCACTAGTATTGATTGTCTGCACTATGACCAGCTCCCAGGAAGAACAGTCCATCCAGATACACTGTAACTGCAGGAACAGTATGGTCCTTACCTGAAAAAGCCACTTCAGAATTGGAATGGGACACGCACTACAGCTGTAAGAACTCAGAAAGCCATGAACAGCCAAAAAAAGCTGCTGTGTTACGTCTGAGCTGTAAGACAAAGAATGAGAAAGAGAAAAATTCATCACTGACCAAAGCAGCAGATTCACAGAATTGTTGAGCACTTCCCCACCCCCTCAGAACATCAGCAGTAGATGAAGACCTGAAGGGTCAAAGTATGTTATTCTTATGCTTTTACCCACTACGAGACACTACAGCAACTGAACTTCATTCTTGACAAGACCTTTAAAACACTAAGTGGAAAACAACCGAATGCCATACTACACAATTTGGAAATACTTTTATTATTAGAGAATAATATCAGCAAACAAACACTGATTTATGCCACTGTACTCGGTCTCATTATTCCTGTATATACAGACACATCGCTAGACTCAATCAGGTCAGCAACATTATCTTTTTTCCCCCTTCACCATTAAATTAACTTCACAATTAACTTTTCCCTCTAAAAATGTTTAAAGTTCAAATAATCTCAACCCTTTTGAAAACAAAGATTCCTCAAAAATATAATATTAAAATCAAATGGTCTCATCTTGTCATGTAAGTTTTGCTGAAGTATACAAATAACTGCTGGGAGAACAGAAAATCTGTAAGATTTAGTAGTAAACTATTTTAATCTTTCTTTGAAAGTAACATATTCCTTAAGCAGCTGAAATAATGATATCCAATTAATGACAGCCAATTTCTCACATACCCCTCTTCACTTTCCTTTATTCTCAGTAAGCACTGGGACAGGTAGATCTCCTGAGAAACCCTAGTCCTGGCTTCCCCATAAACCATCTACCTATCTGACCGATGACGTGGCCAGGAAGACATCCATTTGTTGACTGGAGAGCCAATATGTGCCAGCTGCGTGCCCTCAAAATGCCTAAGCAATTCAATCATCACTGCAAGGGATGATTCATTTCATTCTCATTCCTCTAGTTACTGATTTACAAGATACTTCATAAAGCTTACAACCCCGTGATCTTTAAATCATATTAACAGATAGGCCTCAATCCAGAGGAGGTAATACAAATACAGCTTTCTCAGGTGACAAACAAAAACCATTCTCATCCTCCTCACACCCATAACAGCACACACATATATAGACTAAATCTTCTAACACTGGATCAATCCTCCCTGTTTGACGGAGCTAGGGGGGAGTAAAGCACAAACTGAAATCAACAGTGTTTCACGATTTGCACTTGTGGTGCTACAGAAGAATCTGACTACCTACCTGCAGCCTGATAGCCTCATGAACACAGAGGCACCTCTTATCAGTTAGGTAACAGCTGTGTGTGTACTATATACACTTGGAGCTCAGTGACTAAAGTTAACTGATGCCATAAACTGACTTCCCTCAATCTTAATTACGAGGAACCTTAGGCCCCAGGCCCATTCAACACATAACATTCTTTAAGCAGATGCAATGCAACATTAACTGGATGCTAGGAAATGCTTCTCCAAGAGAGTGGTCAGGCACTGGAACAGGCTGCCCAGGGAGGTGGTGGAGCCACCAACCCTGGAGGCATTTAAAGAATNCACATATATAGACTAAATCTTCTAACACTGGATCAATCCTCCCTGTTTGACGGAGCTAGGGGGGAGTAAAGCACAAACTGAAATCAACAGTGTTTCACGATTTGCACTTGTGGTGCTACAGAAGAATCTGACTACCTACCTGCAGCCTGATAGCCTCATGAACACAGAGGCACCTCTTATCAGTTAGGTAACAGCTGTGTGTGTACTATATACACTTGGAGCTCAGTGACTAAAGTTAACTGATGCCATAAACTGACTTCCCTCAATCTTAATTACGAGGAACCTTAGGCCCCAGGCCCATTCAACACATAACATTCTTTAAGCAGATGCAATGCAACATTAACTGGATGCTAGGAAATGCTTCTCCAAGAGAGTGGTCAGGCACTGGAACAGGCTGCCCAGGGAGGTGGTGGAGCCACCAACCCTGGAGGCATTTAAAGAATGCTCAGACATTGTGCCGAGGGACATGGTTTAGAGAGAACTACTGATGATAGGTGCACAGTTGGACTGGATGATCTTGTAGGTCTTTTTCAACTTTGTCAATTCTATGATTAGCTGGTCCCAGATCACCTCATCACAGAGGTCCTCTTTCTGTCTTGGGACAGTTAAGCTTTTCCTCATTATAGTATTTCAGTTCGGCACCTTTCATCAGATTTTCAGATTAATCCATCAGATTACAAGCAGCAGCCCTCCACAGTATAAATACTGAAGAGGCCAGAACACTCCCTCACACATCGTTTAAGATGATTTTACAAGAATTACGGAAGAAGAAAGAAGTAAGGGTCAAGCAACTATTCACTGTTCCATAAAACTAGCCTAGAAAGGACAATTTCAGGAAAAGTCAGTCTTGCCTACAGTTGATTTGTATGCCAAGATAGTACTTCATCTCAAGAACCACTAACACTTGTGAAACTCCTACAAGTAAACACAACTGAACAAAGAGGTTATTCTTACCTAATAAGGAGCTTTTCTATGGGATTTTGAGGGATGAAATGGAAATTCCTCAAGTCAAGGTCATGATGATTGAAGATTTTCCCAGAGATTGATAAATCAAATATATTTTCTCCAGGGTGGTAGTCAGGTATAGCATGAGCTACTACTGAAAATCTCTTTATAAACGCCCTGTAAAATCCAAAATTGCTTTTATGAATTTAAACAAGAGGTTATTTGCTGTCTGAGACAGTCATTTTCAGATGCTGACTACATCTGCCTTATGTGAAAGTTGAGTTAGGTTAATACACAGCAACATCTAAGAAAATCCACCCAGCCCTGAAAGATGATAAAAACGGCTCATGCTAGACATATTAACAACAGTCAACTGAACAAGAGAGATTTGAAGAAAAGGATCAGAAAAAAAAGTGAAGAACTAGATTTAATCCATTTTGGAATAGGAAGGACCTGTGTTCTTCTGAGAGGTCTCCATTCTCCATAGCATTTTCATTTTCTCCATCTGAAGAATCAATTTCCTTTCCTTCCGTGTCTTTCTGTAACCGCTTTTCTAGTTCATCCAACCTGGAATAACAGGAACAGCAAAACATATCACCATTTAGCATCAGTTACTAGGGTCACACTAACAAAACCACTTTATTAGCACATATACCTGCTTAGCACCACCAACTGCCATTAGTACATACACCACATTGCACTTCTTTCCTGAAAGATCTGCTGCCAGAGCACTCATTAGTTCTATCCACAGAACTGCATACCTGCTTGCAAAGTGACAGTCTACATAACTTTGGAAAACAAAACTGAGCTGCAAATGACTTTGAAGAAAGTAGTGCAGTCAGACCACAGAAATAGATTTTATTTCATGCCCGAGCAACAGCCGTTAGCTGGCTAGGTGACCTACAGCAAAGGCATCAGCAAATTTAGTCCAGCTCTTGTGAGACAGGCTGATGTATCACACATCACTCATTACTGCTTGCAGAGATCCTGCCATTTAGCTTTTCAAGTTACACCACGCCGGCAGGTCCTGTCAGACCTATGGTAGCAGTGTCAGGAGGCAAAGCTTATCTTGCTATCATTCAAATTCCATCCTATTTGGGGAGACATGGTAAGTCTAAGCATCTACAACTCCATACCAAATTCTTCAAAGCAGATTTTAAAAAAAACAATAACAAACCTTTTAGACTGTTCCTTCTCCTTCAAGAGATGCTCTAAGCTGTTCACGTATGACACCTGGGTATCAACAGGAGGCTTGGAAAGCTGCAAAGGAAACAGTAGAAGATGTAAAAAATACTGCAAACTACTGATTGTTTCACTATTAGTCACTATGAACCTCTTCCAATTTTAAATATCTTTTACCTGAAGATAAAATTTCAAAGGAAACTCTGAAAAGTCAGACAATTAACAGTTGGGTTTCTCAGTTCCTTGACAACTTTTTGTAATGGTCAAATCTCTCAGTGATTAATTTGGAAATGATTGTGCTACACAGTGAATCTGAAGAGCAAAGCAAGCCTCTTTTTCTCTCCCTGAAGCCAACCTGCAGCTAGCCTTCACGAATAGTATTAGCATCAGAAGCCCTTTACTGCACAGCTCCATCGCAATCTGCAGAGCCTCCAGGAATTCCCCTTCCTGCACATGAGAACTCCTAAAAATGATTCAGTACATCTGTGTTACTTTCCTACAGCACAAAGCATCACTCTCTGTTAAACTTTCTCCTAAGTCATTAAGCAAAAGAAAGCTCCAGGTGAGAATCCTACACAGAAACAAATTAGGAAACCGATAAACAGAGACCAGGAAGAAAAAACAAACAAACCAAAACACAGCAACACCTCTACAAAGAGCATCCTAACTGCTAGCAAGGTTTGCTTTTCTGTAGGCAGTGCTCTGTTCAGCCAGCTACACACAAAACACATTTCAAATTTTTTATGGTCACAGTTCACTGCTTTGGATAGGCAGTGACCTTCTGATACCACCTTCCTAAGTAGGAAAGCTCTTACCAGTGATAAAAGCTTCCTCCTCTAAACTCACTCACTGTAGGAAGAGCACCAATAAGAAGAAAATCCTCAGTGAGAGGGTATCCATTTCCCAAAGATGATAGAAATCAGTTGAGAACCTGCTAATAAAATCAGTAAATGCAGCATTAACTTTCATTAACATAACCGAACTGTGATTCAGATGCAAACAGCTGCACATCTCTGTGGGAAAATGTGGGAATGCTGAAGTCCTCTTACCTTATTTCATATCCACTTAACATGACCAAAGTGAACAACTGAGAAATCAGGAGTGTACTCCAATTTCTACACATGCTCCTTCTTCAAAAAGGTAAGAATGCCAGTACACGCAGAAACCACGGCCATGGCAATCTAGGACAGTTCTTAATTGTTTTGTCTGTGTTGGTCATAAATTACACAGAAACAAGATAGGCCAAATGATGCAGTCACACACATGTACCACAAACATTTGTTGTGGGCTGTAGCTGTTTCTCACTCCTGACCAGTAATTACCTAGACACGTTGGTTACGATTGTGGAATACGCACGTAACCCCAGAAGTCTGTTCTATAACTAGCTTGCATCATTAATTGTAAGGACAGATAGAACAATTATGTCTGCCCAGTATTTGCTTATGGAAAAACTTGTAAAAAGAAACTCAGTCAGCAAAATAAACAATTTCAGAGATTTATAGGTGGGAGAAGAGTAGGACAAGAGTACAGCTATCCTGCTAACAAGTTTTTTTCCTGTGGTATAAAACCATGGTGGGCTTCCCCTAGTCAACAGCTAAGTATCAGAACCTCCTCCCTCACCATGCAGTGGGGCAGCACGAGCAAAAGCAAGAACATTCTTGGGGTTATATAACGACAGTTAAATAAGGAAAAAAACAAACAAATGAGTGATGCACCTGGCATTCACTCACCACCAGCTCCCAGAAGCCAATCACCACCTACCTCATTTCCAAGCTGTGCCTTAATGGCTGCCTGCCAGAAGCTCTGCAGCACCTTTCATTTGTGGTGCATGACAAAGTGCCACGGGATGTCCCTGCAGCCAGCTGCCCTAGCTGAGCCCTGCTACAGCTCCTCTCCCCCTGCTAGCCTACTCACTGCAGGGCCACAGCATGGAGAACAGGAAGAAGCCTTCACACTGTGCAGGCACTGCTTACCAACAGCATTCTAGTCACAAATATGAAACACATCACACTGAAACAGGCTGCTGTGCAGGAAAGCAACTCCAGCCTTGCCAGACACACTTAAATACAGCAATTCACTACCTGAACCAGCTTTGTTAAGAACGTGACACCAAGTACAAGCACAGGACTTCACTAATTAAGCCATTACTTTACAGTAGAGTTGCAAAGGCACAATTTATTTGTCACACTGTCACTGAATAGGGTAACTTTTAAAAAGCAAATCAATTAATTGCCATAATACCCTGCAAATTGTTAGTTAGATGCTTCTTCATCCATCCCTCGTGAGCAGAATTCACTTCAGTTTCTGGAACCCTTTCTAACTTACTTCAATTTACATGAAATTCAACCTCAAGGAAAATACCAGGCAGACCAAGTACACAGACTTTTGAACCATCATTCAGCCATTTCAAGGGCAAGAAGCACCATTTCACTGACTACATTCTACTGCACAGGACAGGACCCTTAAGTAAGCCAAGTCACCAGTTCTGCATGCAAATAGCTGAGAGTCCATACATAAAGAACAAAGGAAGAAAGTCATAGTGAAAAAAGGCAGTGTAAAAAAGCTGACAATGCTTTTTATTTTTAAATCCACTTACATGATGTGTCAGAGCCATGGTGCCCTTGCAGAGATCATCAAAGCTGTTTCCTTCCAGGGCTTCTGTCTGAGATCCACTACTTGAAGACAGAATTTCTTGCAGTGGTATGAATGTTTCATCGTCGTCATCGTCATCATCTAGAATGCACTCTGAAGTCTCATAGTCACTATCAAAACCGTTTTTTGATTTTCCATTCCTATTGCACACCTCTGTACAGGGGCTTCCAACTTTTAACTCTCCTGGGAGTTCTGAAGACATCTGTTTATTGTCCTCACACCCTTGTTTAAAAGGCAATGAACACAGAACCCTTTTATCATTCTCTTCCAAGACCCTAAGTTCTCTAGAACCTTCCGCTGAACAAAAGTCAGAAGCGTTTTCTGAAGCCTTTTCTTCAGCTCTTGAAAAAACGTTGCTGTGTGGAATGCTATCAGCTCTATTGTGCATACATCTTTTTGGTCTTACCTGAGAGAAGACAGCATTCTGGAGATGGGATCTCACACCTTTTGTGAATACAGTATTTTTTTGTTTTACATGGTGTGGAGAAGGCAAGAGAGTACTTTTCTCCTGAGAAGGAAGGGACTTTTCCAAGAAGTGTGAGTTGGCCACCTGCAATTGATTCTCTTTGGTATCTACAACAGAAACCTGGCTATTCTCATTAAGATGCTGTGCAGAATACGATGACAAACCTACAGAAGAACAATTATTTTTCTCGATTTCATGGCTTGAGTTGAGGAATTCCTCCGAGTGAGGAGAATTCCATCTAGGCAGAGCAGCAGTCTCCATTAGCTGCAGCGTATCCACACACGGAGACTTTAGCACTATGTTTTTAACCAGAGTAGACTTCCTACTTTTCCCAATTGCAGAGGACCTTCTCAAAGCAGGGCCGTTGGAACTTGCTTCTTCATACTGATTCGAACTGTTGGCATACACACTTATTACAGCACGTTTTCTCTTCCCAGAGCAGACAATTTGTTTGGAGGGCCCTGAAGACATCTGAGATCTACGGCCGACTAATGGAACAGCCTGGCTTTTCCACACACTGGTAGCTTTCTCAGGGGACATTCTCAATGAACTGGGAGATGATACCTCATCTTTCAGGTCCTGCTTTGGTTGGGATGGGTCACCTGTGAAAAAACATTTAAGGAGAAATAAACCACTACTGCTGTTGAAGAAGCCAGAACTGTAACAGTCTACTCTTAAAAACAGAACAAAAAAACAAACAAAACAACTAACTTACAACATGCATTTTTACATCAACTACAACTGAAATTTTTGACCAGGAACACCACCACATCCATTCTCCTTGAACACAAAAGAGCACAGTTAAGATTGATCCATCCACTCTTCTTACCTAACTTGGAAGTGAAATACTTTTATCTTAAAAGCAGTTCAGCATCTACAGCAGAACACTTCTACACGCTGCCATCAGCTCCCAGCTGGATGAGCTCCTCGCACTGCTGGCCAGTTCCCAGTGCTACCATAGGGGGAAGGGATTCACGGCAGCACGGAGCCTGAGAGGTTTGCACAGCCAAGGAACCATAACATGGCAATCCCTGCATTTTTTAGCTTATTTTAAGAACAATCATCCTGGACTGGTCCAGTAACGAGAGCACAGTTTGTTGGTGATTATTACATTAAGTGAGGTGAGCTATGCAAGTTGAGCAAGACTTGATCCTTTCTAAGAATAATTTTGCCATTCTCAATTAGCATCATATAGCATAAGAATATAGAATGTGGCATACCAAACCACAGGAATGTTACTGTATAAAAACAACACTCTGAAGCAGTCACCTCACGGATCTGATATCTATCAATCCACCTCAAGCTTTATTCACATTAGCTTTATATACTGACTTCTACCTACTGTAGAAATAAGATGGTTCCAAGCAGCAGAAAGCAACAAGGGCACCAACTGAACTTACTGCTCAGTTCAGTAAGAATGGTGGGGTTTGTTCTGTTGCTTTTTGTTTGTTTAAGCTCAAAGACAGAATTTGTTAAGCACCACAGTGAGCACAGATTTTCCAGAATGAACCTCTGGATATTTTTCTGGTCTTTATCACAAAAATTTTTATCACTAACTTATAAATAATCTGTTCTTCAATAAAATCCCAAATTCCTTCTAAACCTCTTCAAGCTTGCCATGTATTAGATTTAGACAGGACTGCACAGCAGCAGTAATTTTTGACAGGGACTTTAAGTAGATTTATTCTTTACAGTAAACCATTATCGTTAATGAAAAATATCTGAAATCTGCTTCCCCTAACTAGTTACAAACTATTTTTAATGGCTGTCATTACTGTTAAAATCCATACAATTGTATGCAAATCGTCCTAATCACCTGAAACCCACCACCAAAATAACCTTCATGAAGTAACTTTTGTCTTCATTTACCCTGAACTTAACTTTATCATAATGTGTATCACAAGCTAAGGAATCTATTTTAACTACACACATGTAATAGAAAAACATAACTTAAGGGCAGTAAGTGATGAATTTGATTGTTAATTCCCTAAGACTAGTACTGCATGTACCTGAGGCAGTGTCCCTCAAACCAGAACGTGGTATTTTTCTTGAATACCCATTTCCCTAAAAATAAAGGAGGAGAGGGTAAAACATTAATTGCACATGTTTTAAAAACAGTGTCTTCATGTCCTGAGCTGAGCAATGGGATCAGAACACATTCAGTCTCATACACACCCAGAAATACAATGATATACTTAAAGACAGACTTAAAACACAGCACCAATGACCTCACCAAAAAGACACTTCCTCCAAACCCTAATTTTTTTATTTTTTATTTTTTAACTTCTCTTCAGATCAGCCTGTTTCTAAATCATTGCACTTGCAGTAATAATTATCACAGAATCACAAAACTGCAGGGGTTGGAAGGGACCTCTAGAGATCACTTAGTCCAATCCTCTGTCAAAGCAGCTCCCTAGCCCAGGTTGTACAGGTAGGTGTCCAGGTGGGTCTGGAACATCTCCAGAGGAGACTCTGCCACCTCTCTGTGCAGCCTGTGCCAGTGTTCTGTCACTGCACTGTGAAGAAGCTCCAATGCACATTTGTGCTGAACTTCCTATGCTTCAGTTTGTGGCCATTTCCCCTCATCCAATCACTACACACTGCTGAGAAGAGTTCAGCCTCATCTCTTTGCCTCCTGCTCCTTGGATATTTATAGACATGGAGCAGATCCCCTCTGAGTCTTCTTTTTTCAAGGCTGAACAGACCCAGGTCTCTCAGCCTTTTCTCATAAGGGAGGTGTTCCATGCCCTTTATCATCTTTGTAGCCCTCCGCTGGACTCTTCTCAGCAGATCCCTGTCTTTTTTGTACCGGGGAGGCCAGAACTGGACACAATATTCCAAGTGAGGCCTCACCAGGGCAGAGTAGAGGGGGAGGGTCGCTTCCCTTGACCTGCTGGCCACACTTTTTTATAAATGCACCCCAGGATCCCATTGGCCTTCTTGGCCATCCACCACTCATCTCTCTGGGCCACCTAGTAAGACAGGCCAGCTGGCCTTCGTTAACAATCCATGAGGAACTTAAACAACAAAACTATGGCAAGCACAGACAATCAAATGTAGAATGAGTGGTGCTAAGGAGAAAAAAGGAAGACAAGCTTAATCTTTTTGTTCATTCATAGCTTGTGGAGGCACACAATTATCTTCTTTGCGAAGAAACGCTTACCCTTTAAAGGGCTTACATGGTTGTTCAAAAAAGATAATATAACTTGATCTGTAATGAAATACCACATATTTGATAATATTACCCCCAATTCTATCCAAGTACTGTGGCTTGAGTTTGTAAGTGTGAACTGCTATTCACCACAGCTTCTAACTAGTAGAAATTTGTAAAGCTGTTCCCTACACTGCAACATGAGAAAATACGACACCGTTTCCAGTCAGATACCTTTTCTTCAAAATAAACACCATTTAAATTGCACTGCTTTCACATGCTTGCAGCTTCATCAGCCTATTTCCTCTATTTTCAAGCCAGAACTTCTCATTTACTGAGAAACAGTTACAAATCAGCTTACTCAAAAGCACAACCCAATGTTTACAGAGGAACAAAGAAAGAGCATTTTGTTGCAAGTGAAGAACACAGCACTCAGAATTTCATCCTACATTAAAACAAAAGTTGCATGCACAACCGCCACTGGTTTCAAACCTTGACAACCTTTTCAAACACACCTGATGGGATACGCTTGCTTTGGAAAATGCCTTTACGTGATGTGCCCTAGACTGCTTCGTTCTGTGTTTCTTCTGCTTTCCTTTTCTCTGCAGAGTTCCCAGTGCCAACCTAAATTTTGAGTCCGGTGGAGTGCACGGCACCTTCAAGAGAAGCCCTGAGTTTGGGCACAGAGATGTGCTGTTCGCATTGCCATTATTTCTAGCAAAGGTTTTCTGAGAACCAGCTTCTGGCAAAACCCATCTGTCCAAGTCTGAACTGGTCTCTTCTACATCCATACAATCAGTTTTCTGCTCCCAGCTATTTTCACAAGACAGCAGTGTTCTTGTTACATCCAGATACTTCTCACTTCTTCCCTGCTCCGGCCTGACACCTTTATCTTTTTCAGACAAGATACTCCTGGGAGACGTGGCAGTAACAAAGAGTTTCCGAATCACAACCCTTGGCCATGCTGAACCCAGTGCCTTGCACACTGCACTGTCCTCTAATATGTTCACGTTGCCTTTTTTCTCAATTCCTCTCCGAAAGGAATCTAATATAGGACTTGTTTTTGGGGTTGGGTCTGGCATCTTCTTCCTTCTAACCTTCCTTGCAGGAGACGTTTGCTTCTCCAAGCATTCAGCACGTAGAACGGACAGTCCAATTCCCACATCTTTTATGTTTCCCGTGTCTGAGGAACACAACACACTTCTGTCTTTATGGCCAAGGTCTGAAAGAACAAAGAGGATCATTCACGACTACAATATCTGGGGGGAGGAAAAAGAGACTTTTAAATGTTATTGTCTGGTATTTTACCTCTCTCACACACAATCCAAGATGAATTTAGTTAACCTGTTATGGTTTTACAAATAACACAGTATTTGTTAGTACTACAGAATCCATTTCCTATATCAAATAAGAATCGCATGATTTTTCACACGGCTGTTGCTGTAACCACCAAGCTTAAGTATGATAAAGTAACTTTACTAATTATGTTGTTATTTAAAGATGCTTATTCTAACAGGAAGTTAATTATTCTCTTATGTTTTCAGGAAAAAAAAAGTGAATGTGCTCATTTTGATGTATTTGGTGAGCTGAAGTCATTGCGCCACTGGTCCCTAATTTAAAGAGACCAGGCTTATGAAGACATACATAATTAAAACTCTATACTTTCATTTTGTTAGTGGAAGATATTTATATTTACCTTGTTTTAAAACTGGTTTGAAGAACTCTGTAATAGACTGGCTTCTGAAAAGAAAAGATAAGTATTACCTTCTGAAAGAACATTTCCTAGAAGTCCACGTATAATATAATGTAAAAAGCTGAAATCTATTTTCACAGGGGTTTTATGGCATTTTATTTCACTGTTAATGCCAGCAGCTCTCATCTCAAGCTGGAGTTGTTTTCCCACAGATCAGAGAAAGCAAACCTCCACTCTTCACTAAAGAAGCCAACCTGTCAGCTTCCTCTCAAACACCGCTTCTGTTACCAACCCTGTGAGTGTTCACCACCCTCCCAGCCTGAAGAAGAGACTGCACGAGTACCTTTGTGATAGTGTTAACAACCTCTCCATTGCTACTGGTAACTCTGAAAACACTGTGCTTTGTTTTAAGGTCAGAATCACACAGACTGCTGCGTTATTCTAAGAACAACAAATTAATTGCTAATTCAACTCCCAAAACTGAGTTTTGCTGTTAGATTAACAAAGTGAAGTTGGTTTGAGGAGAGGCCACAGCCAGCAAGCAGGAAGGTGGAGAGAACAGAGTCCCTCCTGGCTCCAGCCCAGCCATTCTCATGGTGTTGTGACACAGCTTTGCTGTGGGAATGGGTCATACCAGCAGCACAGCTTCCAGCACAGACAGCCACCTGCAGCCATCTTATTCTTAGACATACACAGTAAGATAATTAGTTCACAGTTCCTCAGTGCACAGCAGTATTTCAGTGTTCAGACTGTATCTTCCTCAGGCAATCTGGGCACTGTTAAAAATGGACACCCTCACAGACTATTACAGCTCAACAGAAGAATCAAAAGGCAGAAACTGCCATTTGTTTGCTGCTGCTTTACCTCCAGTCAGAGTGCTCTCAGCGCCTGCCTGGGGCTGCTCCTGCAGCTCCCAGGCTCCACGTCACTCAGGGCTTCGGCACTGCCCAGCTTCCCAGAACAGTTCTGGCTCCTAACCAAGCAGCAGTACCTGCTATTTGCAATACCAACCACTTCAGGCAGCCCAAATCTCAGCTCCAGTTACCGCACACACTCCTTCTCTGCACTCAAAGATAAAGCAAAGCCAAGGATCTCTGCTCCCCTCCTCCTCTCCCCAACCATACCCATATCTCAGCAGCACCATTTTGCCGCCCTTAGTTGAATGTAAGAGTTGTGTAATAACCTAATAACCACCGTATTTGTTCCATAATGATGCAAAACTTTGTAAATCGATTAAAAATACTGTTTGTTGCTTGTGATTTTTTGTTTTATTTGGGATAGAAGTTGGACTTGACTACAGTACAATGTGATGCGCCTCAGACTCAGGCACAGAAACTTCAAGTAAAAGAAACGAGTTGTGAAAGCAAGCTTATGATACAGAGCAAGGAAAAAAAAAAAGACAAAAGAAAGCACTGGGCTTCCCATTCCGCAGTCCATATATATGAAAATACACAACTACCCAAGGGCACAGGACTGAGGCAGGCAGCTTTCCATTAGTGTTTTAATAGGTCAAAAACCAGCCCTATGAGAATGAAGAACACATGAAGCAACGTTAATCACTATTTACTGCTCTTTTACCTAACGACTTTGTCTTGAAAAACCTTGAAAAGTACCGTCTTGATGACAAAAAAAAAGGACAATAAACTCACAATCACACATTAAACTTCACAATGTTCTTTCAGAGGATTGCAGCATAGCAAAACTTATTTCTTTTTTTCTTAGACGGACGTTGTTTTTAAATATTCATGAGCAGCCAAAGCGATTATGTAATTACTTTCACGGGCAGGCAACAAGAGAAGAGGAATTGAACTTCTAGCTCCACCCTTTCTTCCAGCATTCAGAGTTACCAAAACAGAGGATCTGTGGCAAGGAACAAAACAGAGTGCTGCTAACAGCAAAAGGAACTTGTCACTTGCCTCATCCAGCTAAAAGCAGAACCTCCTTAATCTGGCAGCCTCTGAAAAACCGTACCGAGTCTTTGGCAGTCAGCATTCTCAGTACACGGCCGGGCTCATCAGATCCAAAAACTCAGCACCGTGCTATCGACAGAACTTCTACGAGAGTCGATTTTACAACTGGCACAGACTGGAGCGCACTACCAACAACAACTGAAGTTTCCTGCTGTCAGCCCAACTGCTGAAGCCCACAGACAGCCTCGACAGCAAGCAGCGAGAGGCACAACGGGCCGGTACACACAGGAGCGCTCAGATGAGCTGAGGACGCCAGGAACGGACTGCTGAGGCTCACCCGGGCCCGCGGTTTTTTAGTTCTCTGCAGACAGACTCTACTGCCTTTCTGTGCAACCTGAGCCAGCGTCGTCCCCCCCACAACGCACCCACCGGAAGCGGCCCCGCTCCCCGCCCGCCACCCGTACCTGCAGTCCCGGGCCGCCCCCCTGCCCGCTGCCGGCCTAAAATGGCGCCCGGAGCGGGTAGCGGGCGGGCTCGGAGACGGAGAGCCCACGCCGAGCGGACGGGTCATGGCGCACCGCGCCCGGCTGATCCTGCGCGGAACGGAGGAGGTGTAGGGCCACCGCCCGACCCCGGCACCATAGCACGGCCGCGCCCGAGACCCTCACCCCCGAGGGCCGCGGTGGGTGTTAGCCTCGCTCGCTGATTGGCTGAGCGCCTGAAGGGATCGCGCCTCGCATTGGATCTTTACCTTCGTGGGCGGGACGGGAAGACAAAGCGTAGCTGCGATTGGCTACGGCGAGAGCGGGAGGTGGGACCAGCCTTCCGCGCCGAAGGGAGAAAGGAAGAGCCAGTCACGGCTCCTCCCCGCTGCACGACGTTCTGATTGGTGCGCGGCCGGAGGGGGCGGGCCCAGTCCTCGGCGGGAACGCGGGGCGGTCCCTCGGCTCGCTGCCCTGCTCCACAGCGCGATCTGCGTGCCCTTCAGCTGGCCTTAATTGCAAATAAATAGGCAACCGCACTCATTGGGTGCACAAGCACAGCTATCAGAATATGAATGGCTTTAAACTTCTTTGAATTAGAATAACTCTTACCACTACAGCTACTAATTGCACCCAGGAACAGTGGAACTTTACTTTCCTTAGCTCGTAGTTTCATGTCACCTGTTTGCACCAAGCAAACCAAACACTGAGAAGCTAGAAGGCAGAGCCGAGCTCCAGAACTGCTCCATGTCTGCTTAGGTGTGCCACACAGAGTCACCTCACACCACAAAATGATGCACAACATCCACCTACCTGCCCCGGGCACACGTAGGGCAGCACATGGACTCGAAAAGCTGAGGTGGTTGTGAGTGAGGGCAGCAGAAACAACTAACTGAGCAAGGACTAGAAGAGAGGCTTGTATGGAGAGCCAGGACTGGCAGAGGAGGTGCTTACAGCATGAAGCCCATGCCCTGATAAGGTCACACCACAAATATCTCATCCTCAGTAGAGCTGTGTGCTGATAGCAGCAGGATGGTACTCTCAGGCTGTGCTGGGCCTTTGCTTTTCTTGCTGTCCCGCTATGCTACAAGGATACTGGAAGCGAGACAGAGAAAGCGAGCAGCAACCTTCTCTGAGACTGACTGAGAAAGAAATAAGGTGCTTAGGAAGGATTAGAAAAAATAAAAATAATAAAAAAAAAAATCACTGCAGTCACTTCTTAAGAGAGTAAACCCAAACACTGGTCCAGATCTGCTCAGACACTGGGCTCGGGCTGCTCAGGGGGTTATGGGAGCAGCAGCAAGGATTTGACAGCCAGCATCACACCCATTGCATCACATGAGAAGCAGCTCTGAGCCCTGCCTTGGCACCGCTGAGTGCAAGAGGATGAGCATATAAAGCTTGTGACAAAAGGAGCGAAATAAATTTTCTTAAAAGTAAACTTCACGCTTCCTGAGAGTTCAGGTTGAAACGTTACATTCATTTCCCAGGGGCACAGGGCAGCAAGTGAAGCATACTTCCTGCCTTGCAGGCTCTTCTGCACCCTTCCAGTCTAGCTCTTGAGCAAGCCTTCCCATTCTGCTGGCCCATATCACAGGGCTGAGATGAGTCATAGGCTTTTCTTGGATCTACAGCCAAATTGCTGCTAGAAATACACAAAATTGGACAATGTGCAGGGTTGGTTAGAACAATTCTCACCTAAGAAAGGTCAGGCATTTCTACAGCATTCGTTGACAACATTCTTCATGCTGAAGATTCTCAGACATTATTAAGCATTGTCACTACACATTAGTGCTTAAATTTGATCATCATATATTCCAAAAAATCCATCCTTACTCCTTCATACATTGCACTGGGTATGCAATACCATGGAGCTGATGCTGTGTGCTCAGCATAGGCAACTACAGCGTGTGCTAACAGCAAGTGTGTGATGCTATTTTGCTGGGTGACTGAGTACAGCTATGCTTACGCAGCCACACTGTATTAATATGACCATGTTCAGATTCAAAGTGAGGTAGCGCTGTGGTGTTGGTGTGTTTCTCAGTGCTGGCTGCAACACCACTTGGGGTCTCCCCATGCTGTTTCATGTTCTCATCTCGGAGCAGCCTCCTGCCTCCAACAAACCTGATCTTCTCAACCTCAACCTCCCACAGCTGTTTATCAAACAGCAGATAAGCTACCAAGGAAAGGCTGCTGCCTGTCTATACAGCCTGTTCTGATCCACACATCAAGCCTGGGGCAACTGCTGCAGTGCAAAACAAGCCTTGGGAAACATGTACGACCTTGAACCTTCCACTGATGCTTTGATCCCCAGAAGCTCTATTGCTAGGTACAAGGCTAGCATGTCCCATTTGCCTGAGTGTAGTTGTACGAACATCTTGGAGCTTCTTGAAATCTAGCTAGACATTTACTTCTTTTCTATTGTGTGGCAGCCCTAGTTTGTAGCAGCCAAAAGGAGCATGCACTGCTTCCCATCACCCTGCCTCCTTCAGAGGGAAGGCAGCAAAGCCACTCCCATGTCAACCATAGAAGGCAGTGTTAGCCCTCAGACACTCAAGCAAGCTCAATTGCTTCAATCATTTTTGATAGCTATGGCTTTTGTTTGTTTAAATGCAGTACTGCAGACAAGGCTGGTTGCATTAGGCACCGGGCAAACAGCAGCCTTCTGTTTCTCTGTTGGTTTGAGGACAGGAGGAGCATCTCACAGCTGAGGCTTAGGTGGCAGTTTGATGGCCAAGGTGCACTGCTGCAGCAGCAACCCAGATGTAACACCTCCCATCCCAGCCCACGCTGGGCTCTATACCACACTTCCATTGGCACTGGCCCAGCCTGCAGCAAACACACCATGAGCTGAAGGTTGAGAGGCTCGAGAACAAAGGTTACACATTTCAACAGAGTTCCCTGATTTGCTGCACTGCTACAGGACAACTGCATCAGCGTGTGCAGGAAGGGAGAGCACAAACAGCTGCTGGAGGGAGCTGGGGCCTGCAGCAACGACATTTTCCCTAGCAGGGATTGCACCAAACCCTAGCACAACTAGTGAGGGGAAAAAAAAAAAAACCAACAAAAAAGCCAACCCAACACACCAACAGGAGATTTAATTACCAGACCCCACATTTCCAACAGAAAGCAGGTCCTGTACCAGAGGGCATTTTCATTTCCTCCTGATATCTGTAACAAGAACTAATATTTAGAAACAGAAGCTGAAGAAGCTGAAAGACTGAAATGAGAAACAGGAAAGCCAAAAGAAACAAAGAAAAAGCATTGTCTGTAGTTAAGTGGTAGAACAAATTATTGGGTTCTTCCCCTTCTGCTCTGCACGAGTGATCATCACAGACAGAGCATCTCCCGGGGTCCTACACACTGTTATCCCTTTCACTGCAGCACAAGCTCGCAGTGGGTTTGGGTACTCCCACACTCCCCCACCACTCCACTTCCACGAGTGCTCTGCTGCAAACAAAAGGAGTTCCCTTGCCAGAAGATGGATGCAAGTTTAACACTGCAAAGATAAAGCAATTTGACTCAGAGGACGCTTTGCAAAGGTGACAACTCCTTACATTTGATTTTCATAACATGAGGTGAAGCGATGCCAATTCAAAGGGCTCCAAGTACGGCAAGCAACCTCCAAAGAGGTTGGCCTCATTACAGCAACTTGAAACATAGCTCCGAGATGACAGTTTCTTAATCCGAGGTGAAACTGAAAGTTTCAGCTTCCAAAGAGGCAACAAATATGGCTATCCATTGTAATACGCAGTAGAGCAAATCCAGTTCGGGGTTCCCTTTGAACTCCCCCATGAGCAGCGCTGGCTGAGCCCGGCGGCGCTGCCGGAACAGGGAGCGGTGCATGGGCAGTGGGACCGCGCTGCCCACCCCGCCAGGGACGCGGCTTTCCTGGGACCAGAGCCACGCGAGTGAGGGACGGGGCATCCCCGCGCAGCCTGCTTCTTCCTCCTCCCAAGCTTGCTTAGGCGGAGCTTCAGAAAAGCATAATTAAAATGAAAGAGAAAAAGTCACCACCTCAGGCACGCAGCGGATAGTTTTCCGAAGTCACTCTGCTCTCTCCGTCGGGGCAGATCGGGCAGCATTTCCAGCCGCTCTCTGCGCACCTCCGACAGCAGCAGCGGGAGCGTGCAGCCCCCTAGTGACCGCTGCCGGCGCGTCCCCGTGTCCCGTAGAGCACCGCTCCGTGCCCCCTACGTCCTGTTAAGCTCAGCCCTTTACCCAACCCCGCAAGAGCCCCAGCAAACTTCAGAGGCTCTTTCCCTCCTTTATCCATACCTTCTGATCCTGGAGGCTCTCTGAGGGCCACAAGCACACTCCTGGAAGGGAGAAAACCACTGGGGCTGCCTGCAGTGACCTTTACCTGCTGGCAGCAGGTACCCACAATCTGCCTTCACCATCACCTGTCAGCAGACCCTAAGGAGGCTCAAACCCTAACGCCCTACAGCTGCTGGCAGAACCCAGCATCCCCTTTCTCAGCTCTCGTTTTAAGGACATTCTCCTGTTGTTCCTCCCACTGATGTGGCTGGGAGGTAACAGCCGTTTGTGGGCACACAAACCACATCTCACCTGTTTGCTGCAGGTGGGAGGGATTATCATCATGTGTTGTGCTGGGACACTGCTGGTTCACTGCTGAGCAGGGACCTCAGAGGGCTCTCCCAGCTCTATGTCCTGGAAGCTCAGAGGAGCACCACAGGGCACCCCCAAGACTCTGTGCCCTGTGTGTGGGCAGCTGCAGCAGCAAAGTGTGTGTCACCTCCATCCTGCCAGCTGGGACATCTGCCTGCATGCAGCACAGGGCTGTTCTGTGGGGTGGCTGGGCACCTCATAGGATGCTGAGCGGGATTCATTCCCTCCATGCCCCACTCCTGCTTGTCCAGTTTGCCCGGAAAGGTCTGAAAGCCCCCAATGATTGTTGTGTTTAAAAAAGAAGCACAGATGATTCATTCACAGATGATTGCACTTTCCTCTGTAAATAGTGGGTGGATCCCCACGGGATTTCTGGGAGCAGTGTTGCCCCAGTTCCTGGTTTGGGGAGTTGCAGCCCAGCACCACCAAACACCTGCATCCCACTGCCCCATGCAAGGCTTACAGAGAGCACACCAGCTGTCACCTCCCACTGTCCCTCAGGTATAAGAAGAGAATGCCTTTTGCAAAGAGCAGTGCTGGCTGAACGCCAAGCTTTCATATTGTGCTGAAGGGACTAATTGCAGGGCCAGCTATAAGGATTTGCCTAGTGATGCTGACCTTTCCCTTGGCGTTCCTTATTGGATGTTTGTGAGCACTGAGTGCTGTGGGAAATGGCACATTACCTGCTCCTAACCCAGCTGTGGGACCAAGGCTCAACTCCCAACATCCCAACGCGAAGTTGTTGGGATGAAGAGTCCCCACAGCCCCAGGCTCAGTGGGTACTGCCGCTAGAGGGGGGTGCAGGTGCTGGGAGCTGGCACATGGGGCTCTGGCACTGGTTGGGTCCCAGACCTGAACCTGTCCTAGGACCCATCCTGCTTGACAACACAAAACTGCTGACCTTGGTGAGGCTCCTTTCAAGCAGGAACAAAGCTTGGTCCATTGGGGAAAACACCAGCCTGGGGTTCACAGCCCTTCCCAGCAGGGCTGGAAGGAAAACAGGAACTTGGAGGGGAAAAACAACCCAAGAAACTCCCTTGCCACTGGTGATGCTTCCAGTGCAAGCGTGAGGGGGCTGCTCATTCCCTCCTGCCTGTGTGTCCCCCCCAGTCATTACCATTTCTCCCCACTCCTGTAGGCTCAGGAAATGTCACCCATTTTCTATCTGTGTGGCCAAAGGTCTCTAACGATATGAAAATGTGACATGGGACAGAAGTAGCTCCCCATGTGGAGGAGAGCTGAACTAAGGGGGCTGCAATGTGAGCAGAGCTCTTGCTGTGCAGGGTCCCTGAACTGGAGATGCTGGCTGTGATAGGGATTCACGTGGTAAATCCCTTGCTTCCATCTCACACACTCAGGTGCAAAGCAGCCACTGGAGCACAGCCACCAGCAGCTTGGTAATCTCAGCCCTGCAGCTTTCCGTGTGCTTCCTGCTCAAGAACGCACACAGCCCCCAAAGGCACAAACACTTGGCAGATATTAACAGAGCACACGGGCATTCACAGCCCAGGCAGAAAGCACTGGGGCTGCCCTCCACCCATGCACCCTTTTCCCATGTCGATGTACTTGCCCGGCGCTGTATAGGAGGACAGGGAGCATTGGCTCAGTGCCGCAGCCCCTGCCAGCACCCTGCTCTTGCTTGCCACCCAGAGGGGAGCCCTGGGGACCTGACATAATCTCTGAGCAGAACAATGATGCCCCGTGGTGCGAGGGGGACAGGACAGCATCAGGATGGCAGCCAATGTCATCTTGCGGAAAAGAAGTCCCAGCAGCCCTATGTGCTCACCTCGACCAAGCCAGCAGTGGCTGCAGATGCACACATCTGTGGGGCTGGAGGTTTCCCGAGGGGATGCTGCTGGGTTAAAAGGTGCACCCATGCCCAGTGCAGCCACCAGTACTAAGCTCTGCGGGCTGAGGCCAGACACTGCTTGCCACACGTGTGGCTGATATTGGTGTCAGCCCCCAGGCCGGGAGCAGTGGGAGAGGAGGTGTCTGGGCCAGGGCTGGGTGATGCTAGGGCCCATCCGAGTCCCTGAGGGGACACCTCATACATACAGGGCAGCGGAAGCCCCTCAGCCCCACAGCACTGGGGGCTCCCGGCTGTGCCCAACGCAGCAGCCCCTGTTCCCAAGTATCAGAACCTCCTGGAGCCCACATGTCCCCGCAGCTGCCTCCCTGGCATGGGGATGCCGGTCGCTCCCTCCCACGGCTTCCCCTTTTCTTAGGAAGCCTGGAAACCAAAGGTGAAAGAAGTGGGTGGGAACCCCGCACGCTGCCGTCCAGGAAGAGAAGTGAGTAAGTCGGCTGCAATATTTAACGGTGCCTCCGGCGCACGGCTCGCAATCCTGCTGCCAGAGAGACAGAGCCGGGAGCTGCCGGTGAGTGCCGGGGTCGAGTGCTGCGGGAGGGCTATGGCAGAGCCAGGGTCAGGGCTGCTCCCATGCTGCTGCTCCCGCAGGAGCGAAAGCCCAGCTGTGGCTGACGGCGAGCAGCGGGGATGCGTCTTGCTGCTGTCAGGGTGGTTGCTCCAACACGGGCTGCGGGGAAGGAGATGGCAGATCCACAGGTTTGAGCTTCTCCAGCCCGGCTTCGGTTCTAGCTGCAGCTTTTGGGGCATTCTGCAGAACGTGAGTCACCCCCTTGATATTTAACGATGGAGAGGGGTGTTTGTGCGTAACCGTTTCTGCAGGCTTCCTGGAAAGACAAAGCAAGACCTTCTGGATGAATGTCCCAGCGCCCAGGGTGTGCCACACCCATGTGACCCTGCTATCTGGCCCCAGGCACGTCCTTCCTAATCAGTAGCTCCTGCACTAATTTGCTGGCACTGGAACACCAGGGCACTGCTTCCTTATCAGCCTGGACATGGGACACCAAGAGGCAGAGCTCAGAAAAGAGCCTGGCACAGGCAGAACACAGGATGTGCCAGCATCTCAGCTCCCCAGAGCCCCAAGTAAGAAACAGCTTCTGCCAGATGAGTTCCCACCTCCAGCAGGTGCCTGAGGTACTGCACCCCAGTACAGCCCCAGGGATGCTGTGCTGTGGGGATGCAGCTTGCAGGAACAGCCACAAGCAAAATGAAGCAGCTGGAGCTGTTTGTGCTTCAGCCCCCACGTGCCCAGGTCAAACTACCCTGGTACTTTGGGAGATGCCCAGTCCCCATAGCCAGGATGCCAAAACAAGGTTGTCCAGTGCTGGCCCTGCTCCATCCAGGCATGCTGAGGCACAGGACAGAGCAGAGCACAACGCTAAACATCCCATGTGGCCCCACAGCCATCACCTCCCCTGGGCCACTCAGGGAGGGATGGGGATATCTCTCAGGGAATGACAGGGGAGGATATGTCAAGGCTGACCTTCCTTCCTGCTTTTCTGCTTTAAATCCTTCAATTTTCTTTGGAAAATCAGTACGTAGAGAAAACCTAGGGAAACCTTTTCCCCCTCCTCCACATTTCAGTCCCCCAGAGCAGCTGAGAGTTGAAGGCAGTCCGAAGGACAGCATTGCCAGGGCCCTGAGCCACCTCTCCCACCTGACAGTGGCAGCAGGATGCACCCTGCCAGGACAGCGGGTTCACACTGCCCCAACTGAACTTGGATTCCCTGCAGGCAGATTTAAATAGATCCCCAGGCAGGCTGCTGAGCCACCGCAGAGCTTGTTCCTCATGCCAAGACTTGCTGGGTCCTTCCCCACTGAAATCTCTGCTGTTGCTTCAAGGCCATGTGTCATTTCCCATCCTGAAGCCGAACTGTCAGAGCCGGGGGCTTGACTCCAGTACACAGCCCCTTCCCAGCTGTGCTCCTTCCTGGCCACTGTGTGCTGCTGCCGTCAGCATTGCGTAGAGCCACAGTTGAGCCAAAAAATGCCTCCCGTGAGTTCAGCTGCCAGCTCCTGGTAGGGCTGAAAATGAACATTACTCAGGACTGACCTGAAACTCTGCAGCGGCTCCAAATGACAGGGTGACACGTGGAAGCACTGGAAAAATAAAACACCAGCCGACTTCAGCAACATTTCCAAACAAAGCTGCAGATCCCTGCGCTGCATCTGGGGCAGAGCAGTGCAGAGCCCCCTCCTCATAGCAGGTCCCCATTGCAAAATCTGTGTCAGCTCGCTGCCTGCACTGCATCATTGGCACCGTGAGCTCTTTGCTATTTTTTCCTCCTTGCAGATGGAGAAGCAGCCACATGGGGCAATGGGAAGCCGGAGAGGACTGGCTGCTTGGCTCTGAGAACTGAATTCCATAGGCGTTAAAGCATCCAAAAATGCCCTATGGATTCAGTTCTGCAGCTGGGCAGCAAATAAACCTCCAGCCTTCAGGAAGAGAGAGGAGCTGAGTGCTGTGCCTGCAGAAACACTCACGGAGATCCCAGTAGGGATGGAGGTGAGTTATGACCACCATGGAAAGCTCCATGCTCAGAACCGCTCGAGGTGGCGGATACTTGTCGCAGGCTTCCTCAAAGGAATAAAAAGCTCTGCTACAAAACAGCTCTCCTGTCTGGAAGTGGAATGGAACTTTAGGAAATAAATGTTGCTGCCTCCCAAAGGTTGTAAGCCTGTGCTAAAAATACTCATTGTCAACACAGCGGTCTGGGTGTGCCTAGAAATCAGATTCCTGGCAGTGTAACCCAACAAAACGCGGAGAAGACAAACAGACCAGGCTAAAGCCATGTCCCCAGCAGGACAGGGTACCATGTTCTGTGGGAGCAGACACAGCCAGTGCTGCTGCCAAGCATTCAGGCAGCTCGGCAGCATTATTTCATGGAAAACTTTTCTAGACACAACTGGCTCTTTCCAACCATCCGTTGTATGACTCCAGGAGGCTTTGGCCAAGTTTGGGGAACGATTTCCATTACAACATGTTGCAAAACTGTCACCAGAAACATCTGGGAGGATGACATTCAGGATAACTATTGCAAGTCTTCGCAATTCATGCAGCATCTGACCACCAGAAGGCAAGCCCTGTGCTCCCCATTCCCTCCCCTAGAAGGAGGGAGCTGCTCTGCACCTGCTGCAGGAGCCTACCTAGCACAGCCCAGCCCCAGCTGCACTAGCTCTGTGATGCAGGAGAAAACCAATAGCACCACATCTGACCTCTGCATCACCACATAAGAATCTGAAGTGCAAGCTTTGGGATGACTGCTTAAACTGCAGATGGTGAAGAGCCAACCCCTGCCCGATCAGCGAGCCCCACTGCTCACAGCACAGCTAGGGAGCAGCAGCTGCTCAATTTGAAGTTTCTTGCAGCAGCTTCTCTGGTTCAGAGCTCCCACTGCTTCATCTAGCAGCAAAGCTCACCCATTTCAGAGCTTTTTATCCATTGCAATTCAAAGCCACCAAGGGTCTCCAAGTGGACTCTCACAGGTTCCCTCCATCAGCATGCTGATAGGGAGCACTCCTTTTTTCCTGCATCAGGAAACTCATCTCCCACAGAGACTGCGGAAGGAACTTGTAGGGGGAAGAGGGGAGGGGTCTACCTTCCTGGGGTACCCTACTGTTTGAAATGGGGCTCAGTTACCAATCAGCAAGGTAAGGGACAGCTGGAGGGAGCAGGCCACACAGGTCAAGATCCTGAGTTTGCAGAAAGGTGCCAGAACAGTTTGAGAGTTGTTCACAGTTAAAAAACAGATGAAAATCATTTGCATTCTTTTTTTAATTGTTTATTTATAATCATTTAAAAGGCACAAGTTTGCAAGCAAGTCGTTCTCAGACCCAGGAGAGCAGCTGTGAATACAGAACAGGGCACAGGGCTCTGCTATCTGCTGTGAGGCAGAACACCCAGCCAGAGCTGGGTCAGACCCAGCAGAGAGCCTCAGGCAGCAACTCCTGCCAGGAGAAACAAGCACCAGGTTACCAAGTGTAAGAGGATCAGAACACCAAGATCTTCTGCCAGCACACAGCATCACATGTGTGCAGGCATCTCACCGTGAGTAAGCACAATGGTATGGCCATAAAACAGCAGTGATGATATGCAGACAATTGCTCTTTACAGTGCCAGAGAACTCCTCTCCCCTCTGGGACATGCACTGCCTTCAACTTGAAGGAAATCCAGCTTTGATCTCCTCAGGTATGTGCCCAGAAGGGACCCAGCTTCCAGGATCTTCCCCTGGTCGGTGTAGGAAGAGGCCCATCTCACCAAGGGCTGCTCTCTGGGAATCCTCTCCCAGCCTGTGGTCACCCAACCAAACCAGTGATAAGCAAGCATCCATTCCAAAACCAGGACCAAAGAGCTGATCTGACAGACAGACAAGTGCCAGGTGGTTTCTTCACAGGACAGGCATCGTGCATTAAACAGGTGAAGCTGCCATAAGCTTGTGGAAGACATGGAGTTAAAAGCCCAGGGAAGGGGTGGCACCCAATGCTTGAGCTGCTTCCCAGCTGCCATTTATCTCCCTGGGGCTGCGGAGCATCCATTTATTGTGTGACAGTCTACATCAACGCCTCAGTTTCTTTTTCTTCTTCCTGTCCCGGTCCTCACTGCTGTCATCTGCCTCGCTGGCACTAGGGGTCAGAGCTCTCTGGACGACATTTTTCTCCACTGTGTACTCCTGCTCTCCTACCCTGGGGTCTGCTTTGACCAAGAACTCTCCTTTCCGATAGGTGATGGAGACACTGGTCCGTGGGTAGGTGCCATAAACCCTCCGGAGATCATCCTTAACAAATTCTGGGAGGTCTTTCCTTGGTCCAAACACCTTCCCAAGCTTCCCCCACTGAAGCTCCCCTCTCATGGTGAAGCCCTCTGGCCACGTGTCTCGATACTGGCCTGACCTCTGGTAGGCAGCATAGGGATTGTAGTTCACGTAAGGATTGTACAGCGGGATGGGGACCACAGGGGGGAAATGCCAGCTGTAGTATGGATGGAAGTAGGGGTTGGAGGCACTGTACAGGTGATGGTACTCCACCTGACTTCCCACGTAGTCAGGATAGCTGCTCCTGTCTACCACAAAGGTCATGGGACGGCTGTAGAAGTTGTGCATGTAGATGGGAGGGAACATCATGGAGCTGCTTGGGTCTTCTGATCTCCCAGCACGCAGTGGGAGGTAGGTGTAGGCAGGAGATGGGATCATGGTTGGGCAGTACTCCCGTGGTACAAAGCCAGGCTGGTACATGGTACAGGAGCTGGGGCTTTATACAAGGGACATGTGGCCAGAGCAAACGCTGAGTTTCCACTCCTGTCCTCACAGCTGTAGAAGAGAAATTTTACACTGTTAATATGCTCCCAAACCAGGCTGAGTAGGGAGGAGCACCTAGCACCATATGCAAACCAACAGATCAACAAAAGGATCTCCTCATTCCTGAAGGTTATCATACAAACAGGTAGGGCTGTGTCCACATCCACAACTGCCCTAGCAAGCCCTCATGTAGAGGTTTTTCACTTAGGTCTCACTGGCTACCATTCATGTTCAAGGGTGCTTTTACCCTGAAGAACTCTGCCCCACAGCTCAACTTGTCCCTGCCCTGCCCTCGGAGGACCCAAGCACACTCCAGGGCATTTAGCAACGTCCTCCCCATGACTCATTCTCTCCCCAAGAGCAGGAAAGGAATGTATACATACAGCACACTGGGTTTGTGTTTGTTTTAAACAGCTTGCTGCTAGAGAGGGAAAGAGACCATGCACACAGCAACAGGGCTTTTTTCCCCACTGTTCAGATCCTTCACCCTTAACTACAGAGTCACCACAGTCCAGCAACTCTCACCTTAGGCAAGAGTTCAGTGCTTCCCTCCAGTCCCATAGGAGGCTTGGCAGCCACCAGGAAACTGCTACAAGCAACGCTGGCTGCTACACAGTGGCACCTTTTGCTTTTCAAGTCAGCACAAGCCACTCCTGTCCCCTGAAGCCCACAGTCTGCACTAGTTGAAACCTGCTTTTGCCACGGGGCAGAACCAAAGCTCAGCCCCAGCGCAGCAAAGCAGTCCTGGATCAGGCTCTGTCCTTATGCACAGCTGCAGCCCAGGAGCCAGAACCCACCACAACTGCCACCTCTCCAAACAGGAATACAGGAAAAGAGGTCCACACTACTTTGTCAAAGCCCTTTAAAAATTAAGGCTCAAGCAGCTTCAGGTAGTACGACAAGAGCTGTAAGAGCCTCAACTGAGGTTCACCCATCACAGCAGGCACCATGCTTCTGAGCCTCGTGCACCAAGGCAGCCTGAGCACTGCAAGATGGTGGTGGGAACACACTGGTGGTTCAAACAGGCAGGACAACTGACAAGGGGAAGCAAACTGAAGAGATAACAAGGAGAACAAGATGAGGACTGAGAGCAGCTGGTAGAGCTGCAGGGCAGCAGTCACATGCCCAACCACAGACATGAGGATACATCCTGGGGAGCAGATCACCCCGTGCAGGGTGCTGACAGCTGACATAACCCAGATAGTGCTTCAACCCAGGGGAAGATGCAAAGCTGCCTGGGCAAACCATGGTGCTGTCAATAGCTCTGTTCCACAGCAGCCAAGCACTGCCCTGTTCCTGCTCCAACCTGTCTGCAGCCTTGCAACCTCAGGGGCTGAAAATGTGGTTCATCTCATCATCACACCACTATGTATTGCTCACATTGCCCCTCATGCTGCTCCAGTTTCCAGAAGCTGGCTCAGAAAGAACACAGCTGGAGAAAAGTCCTACTGGATCCTATAGAGCAGAGTGAGAATGCAACAAATCCAGTGCATTCAGAGCTAATGCCAGCCTGACCTCTTCCCACACTCACAGGGAAAGGTGAGCAAGTAAGATTTAAGGGCAACAGGGCTAGATCATCTGTAGCCAGAAGGCATCAAAAGCCAGGTGTTGAAAACTGAAATATGAATTCAAGTAGCAATCCTTGAGAGAGGGGTCCAGCCCCTATCCATCTCTTCTTCTTTTTCACCTGTTCCTACTTCCACTGCTGTAGGAATGTTGAGAAGGAAGCACCCAACAGAACACATGCACCTCTCTCTCCTGCTCCTCAGGAGCAACGATAGGGAAAAGGCAGAGGGGAACCAGATTTACTTGTGTCTTCAGCCTACTACCTATTCCCTTCCTTCACTTGTGTTAAGCTCTGCAGCAGCTCAGAAAAATCTTCTGTCTGTTGCCTTGGAATTTGAGGTCCTGAGCACAAAAGGGCAAACTGGGCTCTGCTCCTGAGCCAGAATCAGCCAGCAGTGCCCACCAGCTCCCTGCTGGCACAGGAGAGGTGTGGAAAGGCTGGTATTGCTGTGCCTGGGAGACAAACCAGGACACCAGGACCTGCAGTCACCAGCAGGGAGCAACAAGGAACTAACCTGGTAAGAAAGGTATCGGCAAGAAACGAAACAGCTTCCCCCTTCAAGCCCTTCTAGCTCTTCTGACCTTGCTAGAAGAAGCTTCACCCCCGCTTGGCTGGAGCTGAACGAGAAGGCTCCCAAGAAGGTCACAGCCAGATGAACATAACCACTCTCTGGGTTTGGAGAGAACACCCTACTTCAGACTCTCCCTGGCCTCGCCAGAGCTGACTTCGGCAACTCTCAGTGCAGTTCAAAGAGCCCAACTCAACACCACAGCTTCCAAAGTGTTTGGTCAGCCAAGCAGAGCTTGCTTCAGTACTGGCTGACCCAGGCAGAGCTGCCATGGAGGAACACCGTAATATTGGCAGAACAGAGCCACAGAACACTTGGTAGCTCAAGTGCAGAGAAAACTGTTTCGCCACTCTGTTACAGTTACTTGCTGCAGGTGATGAATCCGCCACTAACAATACTGACCAGCCCTACAGGCCTGGGGCATTTCTGCACTTGTAGCAGCAGCAGTTACTTACTAGTGCTGCGGAAGGGTACGGCTTTGCTGGACCCTCCCCACCGCAGTTTTGCCGTCACCCGAAGCTAGCTTCAAATTCAGAGAGCTGTTCGGTTCAGCGGTACTGGGACACAAGAAAACACAACTACGTGAGTTGTAGAAACCCAAGGAGCACAAATAGTCAAACCCATGCCAGACTGCACAGCCTCTAAGAGAGAGGTGAGTCTGTCTGCAGCACTAACCAACTGTACCACCACAGAAATGTCTATAGCATGTCTGCTGAGTGTTTTCACCAAGACAGATGGTGACATTCCCCTTAGCTGCTTTCTGTCCCCTGCTGTTCCAGCACCCCAGCTTTCAAACCTCTTTCTGGCTTTCTTCCCACCTTGATCTCCCTCCTCACCCCACAGAAAATCCACAGATCTGTCACCACTTCTCTGTAGCATCTCCCAAAGGTACAGGGATGAGCACAGTAAGAGTAATATTTTCCCCTAACCAAGGGGATGAAGAAGTCATGAGTTATTTCCAGTTAATCTCTATATTTCTGAGCAGACTCCACAAAATTGTTGCCATCTGGCAAAGCCTCAAGGGCCTTGCTTGGGAAAAAAAAAAGTGAAAAAAAGTAAAGGAAGCTTCAATGTCTCTGGAAGAGACACCACCAAGCCTACTCATTCATTTCAAATAGAAAAGTGAAGTCTACCTACACACTCCCAGCCAACAAAGCCATATTAGCATGCACCAAGACCTGAACCTGGTGCACATCAGTGCATACAGGTGCAGCAGGCACTTTGCTTCCAGACTGAGCTCAGCTCCAGGCAGCAGGAGCAGAGCAATCCCCATTTCCTTAGCACCCTTTAGACAGGCAGCTCTGCTCTGTACCTACAGTAGGCCTGCTTTGCCCAGGTGGCAAGCTTACTTGAGCACCACAGCCCACAGAAGTACACGTGGTGTTTTCCACTCAAGGGTGATCACAACTGCTTGTTCCTGTGCAGAGGAGCAGTGCACTCAGCACGTGGGCTCAGGTTTGCACTCCAAAGCTCTGATGACAGTCCCATATGCTTATCCCGTTAGCTAGAAATAGCTCATGGGAGAGGATTACAGCAACAAGGCTTCTTATTTTTCCCTTGTCATTTCCTTTCCTTGCCTGTTAGCATAAGAGCACTCTCTGGTCAAGGTCTCTGAAAAAAATCCCACTCCAGGATAAGCCTCTTGGGTGCTTCTTTGGCAGGAGGCAGAGGGAAAGGAGAGGAAGAAGCACTGAATCCATGCAGCACAATAAAACATTTGTCTCTTCCACCAGCAGGACCAGTTGGCAGGACAGGACACTTGGCTGTCCTCCAGAGGGAATGCTCTCACTCAGGCAGACGTGCCTGGCAGCAACACAGGAATTCCAGTAAAGCACAACAGCTTGGTACTAAGCAGGCAAGCTGGCTCTTCCGGGTCTTAATTTTTAACTGGGAGCACAAATTCCCACACTTGCTTCATCCTGCAAGCACTTTCAGGTTTTGCCCCTTTTCCCAAGGGGAAAAAACAGCGCCACAGGTTTTTGCCACACTCTCCATGACAACAGTAAACCCTCACGGTCCTAGCAAAGCCCTCCAAGGGGCAGTAAATACTTTCCCAAGAGGCTTCCACATCATCCCTGGGGCAACATGAGGATGCACTTTCTGGAAGAGATGAACTCTTGTAGCATTTTGAAAGGGATTCTGTGCAGCAGGGGAGGCATGCACTCCAGCTGATGCAGCACAGCAGCTGAGACCAAGCAGGTATCTCAGGAGGGACTTGCTGCTTCAGGCTTGCACTCTGGGTGTATATTTCCGCACACAACAGATTTCCTATAAAGCCACAGAGCACGTAACAGTGGTCAGCCTCCAGGCAGCTGTTACACAGTGCCTCCCCACACCAATTATCGTAAGATATTTCTGGATGGAAACTTGGTGGGGCAGAACACAGCCTTCACTTCTCAGAAGAGGGGTGGGGCTGTTTGTCACACTCCCTTGTAGTATCTGGCAGCAATGTGGGAAGGAAGAGAATCAATACAGAACGCAGCCTGAGAACAGACATAAAAGGGCTTTGCAGAGACACACAGGTATACTTGGAATAAAAGCCTAGCACTTCCCCCAGAGAGCAGTAAATCTGCAAGATGGGAAAATGTTTGAAAGATTAGACGTGACATTATTACTAGAATCAGGAGAAACCCACCAACTCAGTTTTGGACATTTGTTCTGAGGACCAGTTCAGGATCTTGTAGAGGGACCTGGGTTCATGGAGTGCTGCAGGAGGTGGATATTGCTGCAGCCCCTGCTTGCCTCATTTCCCAAGCCAAAAGTCAGCACACACCTTCACTTTGTCTGCAGGATAGGCAGAAAGGCAGGAGATTCCTCTGAGCTCTGACAGTGCACCACAAAGTGTGCTCCAGCTGGCACTGGCAGCCATATAATAGCAGTGAAGATGTTAGTCATCCCTTGCAAAGACCTTCTGAAAAGGAAGCAGATCTGTTTCAGCTATTCAAAAGCATTCCCAGAAACACTGAAATCTTGTACAGATCTGGCATTTAGAGTTTGTGCAAAGTCTGGGCTCCAGATGAGGTCAAAGCACCAGGAAAAGTCTGGAGAGCAAGCCTTTACTTGACTTCGATGATACAAGAGCCACTCCCTTGCATACCTCTGTCCAAATAGCAGTCAAAAGGCAGCTGACTGCTGGCTAAGAGAGGCCTGGAGCAGTCACCCCTGCTTCTCCTCTTGCTGCTGCTGGGTAACACAACAGCACCAGAACAGCTTCACCACCAGAGACAGAAGAGGCAGGTGACACTGCAGAGTTAGCATCAGCAGGGCTCCTGGAGTCAGCACCACTTGCAGACAGAGCAGTCCTAAACACCATTGCCATTCATCCATTCCCATAGATTCTGGGGCAGCTTTTCCAGTGCTGCCCACACACACCCCCACCTCTGCTTCTCCTTCCTCAGTACAACTTCTTCCCCCATGGGTTGGATTCTGGGTAACTAAAAGTCCCACCACCAGATTAACCTTCCCTGTAGGCACCGCTGGTATCAAAGCCATCTTCCTCAGCTGAGTTCAGGTCCCACATCTCAGGATCCCAGCCTGCCCTCCTGAAAGGCACCAACTTCTGACCCAAACCCTCTACCAGAGGCCATCCTGTTTCTAGAAGCTCCTTTCTTTAATCAAACACTGCTTTCTTTAATCTGCACTTCATTGCATTCATAGTCCCAAGGATCTCCTCCATGCTGAAGAGCAGCTGGCACACATCACACCATCCTCCTCCTCCTCACATGAAGTTCATTTCATACAGTTCATTTGCTTTCCAATCTACTTCATCCACACAGCTCTTCAGGTAGAAGGTCTCAACACCAGTTAGCTCAGGATTCCAAGCTAGAGACCCTGGATGAGCCCCTTGCAATCCCTTCTAGATCTAGCTCTCCTCCTCTAGACTGCAGTCCCAATAAACTGATCTAAGAGACTAACTTCTATGGATTGCTCACGCCAGTAAGTCAGCTGAAGAATCAATAACTTCATTAACACACTAATGGTAACTCTTTGCTATTAATATAATTCTGTGTACAACTAAGGACTTCATTAGATGCTTTAACAAACTACACACTACAGATACTGAATTACAGGTGCATCTCTCTTCCCTCCCACCACCACTCCTTTGCTCTGCCCTCCCACACCAAATCTTGCCCACCGAGGCCTAATTGAATCCAGCAGGCTGCCCAAGGAGCTGAACCAGCACCTAAGCAGGTTTGGGTCCCCAGGCTTTGCCACCAGTGACAGGTGTCTGCACTCCTGCATTCAGCTGATTCTACCTTCCTTAGCTCTTTCATTTAATTTAAAATCTTATTTCTTCCATTTCAACACTCACCTTTTTGCCCTGCTCATGCCTCCATTCCTCTAGCAGATCTCCTCCCAAACAATCAATCCACCCCTAATTACTCTTTCCCCATTGGTCTCCGTTTTGCTACATCCATAACCAAGCCAACTCTTCCTGATATTGTTACCTAGGCAATCTCAGCCTTATATGGTCTGCTTGGCCTTGCAAGGTTCTGCCCTCCAAGAGTTGCTTCAGACTCCCTTGTAATTATCTGATTGCAGCTGTTGACTTTACACATGACAAAATAAATCCTTCAGCTTCAGCCTTGGCTCCCCTGCTTAGCTCCAATTACCGACAGGAGGAACCTTCTTATTGTACATAGATAGCTTGTATAGCAGAGCAATGTGCCTTATACAATTTTTGGGGGGGTAATTCTGCATCATCTTGCTCTGTCAGCTGTTTGATTACAAACCTTTACCCATGAAGTCCCACTGGGAGAGCCTACGGGCTTGCTGCAAAGGCCTGAGCCTGGTTCTTCAGAGTGCCTCCGTGCTCACAGTAGGTTTCCTCTGCTGTTGTACACCAGCAACCAATACCACAGCAAACCTCTTGTACTTTAGCTATGCACAACTTGACTACACTTGCCATTCCATTCCCTGCATCCTACGTAAGGGATGCATTACTGAAAAGAAAGATATCAGTAACTCATTGTGGTGGACCCTCCGCAGCATCAGTGCCCAAACAGGGAAGGAAACAGATTATCTCCTGAATTTGGAGTTGTACTACATATCATTTTTCTATCACATAAAAAAAAGTTTCTCTTACAGAAACATGTTTTCAAACACCCACACTATGCTTCTAGTTTAAGTTCAAGCTTCTGAGCTAAAGTTAGCTGTGGAAATACTACTCTTACTGCACCCCAAAGGCAAACAACTACAGCTTCTGCTGACCTAGGACTTTACAGTAAATATATATATATTTCCAATTACCTCCTCTAGTAAACCCAGAACATAGTTTACAAGTAATGCTATTGATTTATGTTTTGCTTTGTTTTCCACTTTAAATGGAAGAGAAAATGCAATGCAGCTTCCAAGAATACAATCATTCAGAGAAATCTATGTCCTTTTCCTTAACTGAAGGGCTCACATCCTATCACAGCTATAACTTAAACTGGCACCTCTCAGACCAGGAAGCACTCTGAAAGCTACAGGCCGGAGCAGTGGTACCATGAATCAACACCCCAAGCCAGCTGTAGTGCTGCATAAGGGCTTGCCTCTGCCAGAGAGGCAGAGATAAAAGGGAAATGCAATACAAATTAAGCTCAGAACCCCTGACTTGCATGCTCATAGCAGCAGTGTTGCTTTGCCATTACAACACAGTTAAGTGTTCAGTATACAGATAAGCACAGAAATCAGATGCTCAGTGTACTCACTTCCTGAGAAAAACAGCCAAGATGATGCCTTTACTTGAACCAGGAGCCAGAAAGAGCAGGATAACCTGGTGTGGGGAAAGCAGCTCTCCACTCACAGCCTCCCCTTGCCAGGGCACCTCTGCAACACAGCAAGCAGAGGACTCAGGCACGGCACCACGCCTTGCTGAAGCACGCGGCCGTAGCCAGGGCTGCAGCACCTGCCCTCCTCCCGCTCCGAGCACCCAGGTGGGGGCAAGAGGAAACCAGCAGGCTGCTAACGAGAGACACGAAGCCTTAAGACAAGAGCCTCACGAGAAGAAAACGTACCAGCAGGGCTCAGCTCACGTTTGTAGCCCTGCCGGTCCTGCGGGCCCATCACGAGCACCTGTGCTGCCTCCATGGGCTGCAGCTGCGCCCGCTGCCGGGCTGAACATCCCCACGGCACTCCCTGATTGCAAGGACTGCAATTAACTGCCCGGCCTACACGAGTTCATAAAAGCGACGTGGTTAGAAAGCTGCCGTTTAAAAACGTTAAAAAGTAACGGGGTGTAACAGTGCTTCTGAATGCAGAGTAGGGGTCTCGTCTCTGTTCTGCAGGTAGGAGGTGACAGATGAGAACAAGGGCTGCAGGGAGAGGCTGAGGCACTGCCACACCTCAGGCTGTGGAGACGGCGCTGGAATCAGGAAAAAAACAAAACTGCGGGCTGTTTTTTTTATTGTATATTGAACGACGTAACGCAAAACGAACGCTGGAAGATGCTGCTATGCAACTAATGGCGGAGGCGATGGGAGGGGCCGGGCTCCCGGTTCCCATGGCAGCTGGAGGCCTGGCACGCCGGGCAGACAGACCATAGAGCAGCCGGCGTGCCTTGGCTAGAAGGGCCCCACTTCCGGAGGGAGAGTGGGGCGTGGCTAATGCAAATGAGGCGGCGAGGAGGTCACTTCCCACCCCCCCCGCGAGCCGCCCTCGAACAAGATGGCGGGGGCGGCTTCACTCGCTAGGGCGCAAGATGGCGCCAGGGAGGCGTCTGGCGGCTGCTGGGTGCGCATGCGCGTGTGTGCAGCTCTGTGGGGGGACGGCGGTACCGGGCGCAGGTAGGAGGCACTCGGGGGTCGGGGAGCGGTGCTACGCAGCCCTCGGCTTGGCGTTGGCACGGGTGCGTGCCCCTGTTTGGGGTGGGGGTCCTCGCGTGTCGTTCCTTTGCCTGCGCTTTGCGGCGCGGCCCTTCCGGCAGCTGTGGGTGGGGTGCGAGGGAGCGGCTGCCGCCTCGGAGCGGTTGCAGCAGTGGGTGCGTCCTCTTGAGGGGTTCAAGGGGCTGCAGCACCGTGAAACGAGGGCTGGGATGGAAAACGGGTGCTACGTGCCGCCGGGTTCCTGGAGTACGGGCCCCAGCCGGATACCTGCATTAACGAGCTGTGTAATCTCATTAGAATATGCAGTGTGCCTTAATGAGATTGCTCTTGCGAAAGAGGAGGCTCAGGGAGACCTCTGTCCCTGCATCTCCCTGTAAGGAGGCTGTGTGGAGGTGGGGGTCACCCTCTGCTGCTGGGTAACGCAGCAGGACAAAAGGGGATGGCCTCTGTACTTGATGAGTTGGTAAATAGTGCTGGGAAGCACCCCATGGGCCTCATCAGTATGGTGTTTCCTCATCAGATGGTGGTGATGGGCTTGTGGGGGCTTTGTTGCTTTCTTATGATACCAGGCTGCCAGGTGCCTGCTGTTGGTCATTTCTATGTAGTGCGGTGTTTTGTGCCCCATTGAGACCCTTAAGGCAGCTGGCAAACTGAGCCTTGTGGACAGACCCACCTGGGGTCAGTGCTCACCAGCTGAACTTGTCACTGGCTGGTCATCCTGGCCAGGTGAAGGAGTCCATGACTGTGCTTCCTCTGGCTAAAGACGCCATCCATGGGGCCTGGAAGGAATTGATGTGCTCAGTGCTATGCTGTAGCAGCTCCTTCATCAATGTGGCTCTAACCTGGCTTCTCTGGGAGTGGGGCTGGACCACCACCACCAGCAGCCCGGGCATGTCTGACCATGAGAAATGTCTAGAAATGCCCCTCTGGAGTTGCTTGTCCAGTCTGAGGGCTTATTGTGTTGCGGATGTGGAGAAATAGAGCTGATCTGTCCCTGTGCTTTAGCTAGTAAACCACCTCAACTCCAGAACATGCAGTGGAGGCAATGTAATGACTGTTAGAGCAAGCACAGGCTTATTGAGGTAATATTTGGGGTATTCCTGTGTTACTCATGTAGTGGAGAATGCACTGGAGAGTTGTGCTGCTGCTATGGTCAGGTCTGCAGATGGCTACTTTGATATACAGGAATCACCTGGTCCTGCTTAAAGGACTAGGCTGGGTCAAAATGCCTGCACATGGCTGTGCTGCCAACACAGTACAAGTGGCTTTGCTGTGGCTGGGGCAGTTCAGACACTGGAGCTGTTCTGTTGCTGTGGGGCCAACGGCTTGTGAACCCAGCTGTGAACTGACTAGGAAGCTGGAACAGATGTAACAGCCCCAAACTGCAATGTGTTTCCAGCTGCCCTTTGTCAGCACTCTCAAACAAATGCTTTCCTGGTAGATGGTGTTCAAACATCCTCCTCAAGAAAGATAAGATCTGCAGACGTCACTGGCAGGAGCAATGCCAGATGTCAGATGCGGAGGTGGAAGTGTTCTGAAATAAAGGCTAGTTGCTTTCTAATTTACGAGCTTGTTCCTTTATGACTGTGCATTATTATTCCCTCTTGCAGATCCTTTTCCCCTTACTTCTTAAAGCCTAATTCTGAAAAGTTCTGACATACTCTGTGACTAATGCTCTGTCCCAAGGAAAAAGGTTATGAAAATACCAGTGTGGCAAGCTTAAATAGCACAGTGCTTTGGATGTAGAAACAAAATCTGCTTTTTATGGGTAAATGTAATTTGTTTCTTTTCATTTGCATGTTTTCAAATGGAGGAGGTTGGAAAAAAAAAAGCCTTAAATGTCCCAACAAAGTTACAAATGTCAGCTGGCTGCAGGGATTGCACATCTGGGGGGGGGGGCTGACAAATTGACAAGGGAAAAGAAAGTGAGGAAGTCAGATGTAAACTTTTTTAAACAGTGTTGTAGGGTACAGATGAGAAAACAAGGTGCCTCTGGAAACTTGAGCAGCTGTGGTTTGTGCAACATGTGCTTAGAGAAGCACGGTTCAGATGGGATGCGTGTGAAGTGCAGTGCAAGTAATGAGCCTGGCTTTGCTTTCAGACAGGATTTGAGTAGCAAAGTCAAGTCCATGTTTGTGTGCAGGTAATGGTTGTGCCATCAGAGCTGGCTGTGCACGCTGTTACTATTGACACTTGAGGCTTTCACCTTGTCACCTATCCTTTAGCCCTGTCCCTTTCCTACTAACAACACAGTAGCTAATTACTTCCTTAAGTGTCTAAGTAGAAGAGAGAGCTCGGGGTTGAGCAGCAGGGAGCTCAGGCTCAGCTCGAAGCGTACCTTTCCCTTTAGTCCTGGTGTGACTGCAACGCACATCTCTGCTGTTACTTTGTGTGTGTCCTTTTGGGTGTGCACAAGGTGTGTTGGGGCACCACTGGCACGCACACTTCTCAGATGAAGGTTTATAGAAGGGGTTTCCCTGGCAGTTTCCTTCCATGGTTTGTGTGCAGCTGTTTTCCACGAATTTGTCTAATCCTTTCAACTTGCCACCCACCTCTGCAACCTCACTTGACAGCACATCTCAGACATTTGGTAGCTGCCAGCGTTTCCAGGTTCTCAAGACTGATTTCCTGCTGGTTACTTGTGTCCTGCCACAGATCGGTTCCACTTTCCCCCTACCCGCTCTGCTTGGGACTCCATGTCCTGAGCCTTTCCTCCCTGCTTGATGGGTCCCAGCTGTTAGGTCTTTCCTCCACCAGCAGCTTCTTCAATCCCTGCATCACTTCAGCTGCCCTCTTTTGATCTCCTCTCTGCACTAACATTGTAGCCAGGTTAGATGTACATAGGGTGCTTGAGATCTGGACATGCTGAAGTTTCACACAATCCAAAATGATGTTGTCTGCTTTGTGCTCAGTCCTGTCCTTGTAGGTGCCCAGTGCTCTGCTGGCATGATGTGCCTTTGAGCCAGGCCCCTGCAGAAGGCTTGTGGTGAGAGGCACAGGGCTTAAAGGTGGGGCAGCTGCCCTAGCTCTGTTCTTCTTAACCTTTATCCATCACAAATTCTTGATTCCTTTACAACTCATGACCATATGGAATGCAATTTCCCTTTAAGGCTAGTCAGTATGTCTGTCTTTAATTACACCTAGAACTGTTTATTGTCTAGCTGAAGTCCCTTTGGAGCAGCATCATCCTTTTATCGGGCTGTGGGTTTTGGTGTGGTGGGATGTGGTGTGGTGGCTTAGTCCCATATGAGCTCTGCAGTTGGATCCAATTGAGGTCTAGCACTTTGGCAGGGTTGACGTGCAGTTTCAATCTAGTGATGTAATTGATTGGAACAAATGCTGTGGCTGCTCCTGCTGGGCTAATTACAAGGAATTCCTTGCTCTGAGCAGAGCAGACAGATATCTTTTGTTTTTCTAATCTTGCCTAGAAGTGGTCAGACTCGTGGCTTCTGGGAAATGCTGAATGGAACTGGAGTTTCATCGGCTTTCATACCCAGCTGTTCTTCCCTTTATATGCTGTTTCTGCATGGGCTTGCTGTGGCTGATGTTGTAAGGCCAGAGGGATGACTTGGTGCATCATTTCCAGTTCCAGACATGCTGTGTTGGGAAGGGGTGCTCTGACGTGTCTGAGCTGGGCACATGATTCTGGAGGGCTACAGTGGGAGTTGCACAGCTCATCAAATCTTATCTTGCTTCTGACAGCATTGAGATAGTGCCCCTGTTGTCACCTGTCATATGAATGGAGCTCCTTGGGATGGTCTGGGCTGGGAAGCTGACTGACACTGATTTGAGAGCCTTTATCTTCTCACCGGATACTAAATGCAGCCACCAGAGAGGTGCCCTGTGTTTTGCCTTAGGTCTGTAGCAGCTGGAATGTAACAAGGGGCTCAATCTGAAGAGCATAGGTTTCTGTCATGGGAGGATGAAGTCCCCCTGTGTGGGTGGGCTTCCTGGCCACGAGCTGTGGCTGGTGCTGGCTGAGCAGTCCTCCCCTCCCTTCCCCTTGTGCTTCAGCCCTTCACTGAACACAGTGACTTCTTCCAGGATAAGAATACTATTTCCATTTGCTTTGCTTCCATATATACTGCTGTCTAGGTGAAACATCTTTATTTCAGACACCAGCTTCAGCGTTCATGCTGCCACAGGATGCACTGGGCAGCTGCCATGTGACTGTGGGTACCCCTTGTTACATGATGGTGCCTTGTCTGATTGTGTGTCTTTGTACCACAAAGCAGCAGTGCTACTTGCCAGAAATACCTCCTGTCTGAGTGAACCCAGGTGCAGTCAGCTGTTGACTGCCTGGGGATAGCAGCATGCATGTGTGAGATTACATCAGAGCTGTTGTCAGTTTTATTTGGCTGGAGATTTACACTGGTACCTAAAAGCATCAGTTGCTAGGTCTGTTTTCTGAAGGCTGCTTTGTTTGCAGCCTTGTAGCTTGATTCCTCCTGTGCCTTTGCCTTTGAAGAGATGGAAAGAACTAATCAGCTGACTGCTGGATAACAAAGAACATTAAAGTATAAAGGACAGGGCAGGGGTGGTGTGCTTACAAAGAGACAGCTGCACCCCTGAGCCTCAGCTTAATGGAACAGCTTTAGTGCAGCAGACGGCTTCCAGCCTCATAAATCCCACCCAATCCACCTTTGGAACAACTCCTCAAAGCAATACTAATTCTGATCTCTGCTGGAAAAGATCTGTCAATTAATTTGATTCAACTATTAGTTCATTTAATAAATGGAGTCTATCTTGTTATTCCCTTTTTTTTCTCTTCTACAGGAGCAACAATGGATTGGTCCCAACAAAGGTGTAATAGGTGTTGTGAGAAGACATCCCATCTGAAATGGAGGTGATCCACGGAGCTGAATGCTGATCCCATCAACATGGGGTTGCGGCTGTTGGCTTGTCTCTTTCATCTGCCCACTGCAGTGATCTACGGGTCCTTGTCACTGTTTGTTTCCATTCTGCACAACGTGTTTCTCCTTTACTACGTGGACACCTTTGTCTCTGTTTACAAGATTGATAAACTGTCCTTTTGGATAGGAGAGGTTGGTCTTTTCCATAGATTCCTGCTCTTGTAAATACCAAATTCTGAATCTGAGACTGGTCCTTGCTGTGTGCAGGGCTTTTGTTCTAATAGTTGTGTTCTTTGGAAAGGGAACAAGGGAGTCCTGAGTGCTAATTTGGGCTTTGTAGTTTTTCCCAGCTGGGATAGAAAACCCAGGGACTTTGTTCTTAAGACTGGCCTTCCTCTGGGAACATTGGGGTGTTTTTTCTGATGTGGAAAGCCACTGAGTTTGCTGTGTTAATGGCTGTTAGCTCAGACAGGGGAATTGAACAGTGGTGGTGGTGCAAGGAAGGTGCACAAGGAGTTCTTGTGGTCTGTTCACTGTGGAAGGTTAGCGTTGCTTGATTCAGTAACAAAAGTGTGTCTCTACAGGAGCTGTTCTGTGGTTTGTTTCACTGTTTTCTTTCTTTTCTAGACGGTGTTTCTTATCTGGAACAGCCTCAATGACCCTCTGTTTGGCTGGCTGAGCGACAGGGTGTTCCTTAGCACACAGCAGTAAGTTAAGTTCTGAACAAAAAATGTAAGGGGAAAGGACAATTATTTCCACCTGGAATGTTGGCCATTAGCATTTCTTGTGTTCTTACTTCAAGCTTTTAATGAAAATTGTGGTGTGGCTTCCTGCATCTAGTGAAAACGGGTTAAGTGTTGGTTGACATATTTCAGATTGGGGAAAGCAGATAGTGCTGCATTGTCAGGGAGCTCCTTACTCTGGAGGAGAAAAAAACCCAAAAATTTCCTTCATCCTTATGGCCATATTTTTTGTGTATTTACATATTGGCGGAGAAGTTATCTGGTGTGGGTACTTGTTGCATGAGCAAAAGCTGTGTTGATATCTGGGCCACATAAACAGCTTCCTTAGAGAGCAAGAGCATGTGATCGTGCAGGTTTTGTCTGAGAGTCTAAAGCTTTTGTCTTCTGTTACAGGCCAGGAGCAGAGATTTCCTCCCCAGAAGTAGTTCTGAAGAGGCTCAGAGCATTAAGCCACAATGGCCCTCTCTTTGCCATCTCTTTCCTTGCTTTCTGGGTTGCCTGGGCTCATCCTGGTTTGCAGTTTCTTCTCTGCCTTTGCATGTACGACAGCTTTCTCACCATGGTTGACCTCCATCACAACGCCTTGCTCGCAGACTTGGCTGTTTCAGCAAAAGACAGGACTAGCCTCAACTTCTACTGCTCCTTCTTCAGTGCCATAGGCTCGCTCTCTGTCTTCATGTCATATGCAGTATGGAACAAGGAAGACTTCTTTTCCTTTCGTATATTCTGCATCATGCTGGCCTTCTGCTCCATCGCTGGTTTTACCCTGTCCACACAGCTGCTCCGACAGCGATTTAAGACTGATGGGAAAGCAAAATGGGACCAGGAATCAACCTTAAAAGAGTACGTGTCATCAATTCTGCAGCAGGGATGAAGGCTTAGCTTGCATCTTTAGAGTCCTGTTATGTACTGCAGCAAACTAGGAAGGTCCAAGGCGAGGCAAACCATTGCTAACTATCTGTGGTTCTTGTCTGTTGATACAATTTTCAGAATCACCTCTGGCTGAGGTCACTCCGGCTTCTAAGGCCCTCTGAAAGTAGGACAAAACTATCTTGTGACACCCCTGGCCCGAACTGGAGGCAGAGCCCTGACTTGCTGTGTGGCCTACCTGGTGTTTGGAACATGAAATGAGTTAGTATCTAGAGCATCCGTTGTGGCCTGGGAGTGGCAATGTGTCAGAAGCAGCTTATCATTAAAGCATTCCTGCTTGAGCATGAGACCACTGTAATGGCCATTTCCTGTGGAGTAGGACCAGTAGATATCTCTTACCTTCCTGCTCACTTTGCCTGCCTGGCAGTGGCTGGGCTGTATTTGAGTCATGGTGCAGCTGGTTTCCCCATTCAGCTCCTTTGCTTTTCCTTGGGCAGCCTCACTTGTCTCTTGTTATAAGCTGCCAGCACTATGTTCTGCTAACACAGCAGATCCTGATGAGATCTGCCAGGTGAGCTCACTGCAGGGTTCTGGAGTAGGGGTGCAGTGGGTAATGTGAGAATGCTTTTATCAACAGAGACTGTAGGTTCAGGAAACTAATGCTGTTTGGGAGATCTCTAGAGTGTTGTCCTCACATTGCTGTGGACTCTGCTGTTTTGATCCAGGAAGAGGGAAGGTTTGAATGGGAACTGAGGAGAGACAGCTCTGCATCTGCACAGAGGCTTTTCCTTGCTTGTTGTAAAGGACTGACTGCTGTGGACTGTTCTAGTTAAAAACAAAACAACAACAACAAAAAAACAAAAAAAAAAACAACTCACCTTTTTCCTCTCCCTTTAGGCTATACATTGAGAAACTCTCTGTTCCCCAGGAGAAGAGGATCACCTTGGCAGAGTATCTTCAGCAGCTCTCTCGGCATCGCAACTTCCTCTGGTTTGTCTTCATGAACCTAATCCAGGTGGGTGCAGCAGTGACGTGCTGGGATTCAGAGGGTGAATGCTGGTTCTGGCTGTTGGGCGACTCCAGCTTCCCAGAAAGGGCAGGAGAGTTTCTGATGTCTGCTTGCTCTCAGCCTCCTGCCCTTGCACACTGTGATCCATCAGCTAGCTGGTAGCCACTATATCTTCTTGTGATCTGAGGACAGTTCCTGAATGTCTGTGGTGCTCCCTCCTCTGCAGTGCAGGCTTAGTTACAGGGGAATGGTTGAGCTCTGCACAGCCCACGTGGGGTGCAGAAGCACCAGACCTGGCTTGTGGTGGGAAGAGTTCAGGACTACAGTTTGCTGGCTTGGCTTTTCTGACACTCGTGTCAGTTTTCTCACTATACTCAGTTGGATCTATCTCCCATCTGGCTTTTGCAATTTCTCATTTTCATTCTCTTCATCAATTACTGCCAAATGCTGTCAGCCTGCCCAGCTTTCTTGAGCTTGATGTGCTGAAATCAGAGCTCCATCTCTCCAGGGGTCCCTCGGTTCCCCTCAGGCAGGCTCTTAATGCTGGTTTGCATCTTGGTGTTTGAGCCTTGTCCTCCTACCTGCCATGCCACTGCTGCCTCCTCCTGATCTCTGCAGCCATTGTTGTCACCTCCTTGCTGTTCCCTGCCCCAACAGTGCTGTGTGCTGCATGTGTGCTCTGTGAGCTTGCAGTGCAGATTGCTTCAGTGGCTGGGATGCAGTACTGACCCCAGGCATGTGGTGGGTGTGGCTGGTAGTATTGCAACCCTGTTGGTCTCAAAGCCTACTATGCTTTAACCTCCATAACCAAGCTTTTACTGTGCTAAAGTACTTGGGGCCCATGCTGCATGATTGCTTGGCATAAGACTCAAGAGTTTAGGGGGCTGTTAGCTTTTACTACTGTTGCTGCTCACTGGCTTGTTTGTGCACTGCTTTCACAGGTCTTTCACTGCCACTTTAACAGCAACTTCTTCCCCCTGTTCCTGGAGCACCTGCTGTCAGACCAGATCTCTGTGTCTACTGGATCCTTCCTCCTTGGTGAGTCTCAGAAGGGACTGGAGGGAACAGTCGAGTTTGGGCCTGGCCTGAGTCTGAATTTGCTGTTTGCAAAAATCACCTGGACAGAGGGTGTGCTCATAAACAGGTCTTAGGACTGTAAGATTCACATGTGCACACACCTCACAAGCTTCCTTGGGACTTTTGAGTCTTTCCTTGGCTAAATAAAACTAAGATGAAGCCTTTTCTAGTGGTGGAGAGCATGATGTGCTGGACCCTGGCCTTGACTCTGAGACTCCACATATATGTATGGTCCTTGGTATGATGTGTCTGCAGATACAGCTCCAGGATGCAGCAAGGAGCACAGCTCCTAGTTTAGTCCCTCTCTGTAGTATGCAAAATGTGTCCAGGCTGCTGCTGTAGGGCTACAGTCACCCTGGGAGGTTTCTGTGTGGGCCAGGTCTGGTCACAGTGTCCAGTCTCGTTCCTGCTCCATGACAGAGTCCCAGCCTTTGTGTGACACTGGGCAATTTTCTTCTTTCTTCCAGCTTTTGAGGCTGGTGAAGAATCCTCTGTAGGAAAAGTGTGTGCTGTGCCACAGAGCCACTGAATACATCTGCTACCAGCATCCCTGCCTTCTGGGGGATGTGGGGGGGTTGTTATTCTGCATCACCTGTCCTCCTGTGTTGGCAATGGCAAGCCTTGTACTCTCTTGGAACTGGTCCTGGAGGGATAGTGGATACTGAAACTCTTAAGCTATTTCTGCTGCTGTCTCTATTCAGGTGTTTCCTACATTGCCCCCCATCTCAACAACCTCTACTTCCTGTCCCTCTGCCGCCGCTGGGGGGTTTACGCTGTGGTCCGAGGACTCTTCTTCCTGAAGCTGGCTCTCAGTGTTGTCATGCTGCTGGCAGGACCTGATCAGGTGCATCTGCTCTGCATCTTCATAGCAAGGTATGCACTTGCTTCTCCTGCTCTCTGACAGCTGGGGAAGGAAATGACTTGTCCCCATTTCCCAGAGGGAAGAGTAGCCAGGGTCACACAGAAGCCATGTGGCTTCCAGCTCTGACAGGTTCCAGCTCAGGAGCAGTCAGTGCAGAATCTGCTGGCTGTGCAGGCAGCAGTGAGGGAGGCAGCAATGTTCAGGCTCTGCTGTGTGGGAGGACAAAGACTTGGCAGAGCTGGCGGCTGCCTGTAGCAACCCATGCCAGCTGCTGAGCTGAGCTTCCCTTTTCTTCTGCAGCCTGCATGGAGTGATTGCCCTCAGGATGGGCTAACAGGGAGCTGCAGCACTAGCCCAGTGTGTCCAGTCCCCAGGCCTCTCTGCATGGCAGGTCCAGGGCATCACTGTTAGGCACACAAGGCTTTTATTGCTAGAAGTGTTCCTGTCCAGTTGCCAGGGTTTCTGAAAGTGTTATTTTAAGAGTTAGGCAACCTTTCTAATGTCTCTCTCCATTTTCTCTGATCTCTCACCTACTCCTGTAACTTCTCGGTGCCCCCATTCAGTACTTTGCCTGTTGTCCTGCAGCAACCGGGTGTTCACAGAAGGGACCTGTAAGTTGCTTAACCTGGTGGTGACTGACTTGGTGGATGAGGATCTCGTCTTGAACCGCAGGAAGCAGGCGGCTTCAGCGCTGCTCTTTGGGATGGTTGCTCTGGTCACCAAGCCAGGACAGACCTTCGCCCCCTTGATAGGCACTTGGCTGCTCTGTGTGTACACAGGTAAGTGTGCTCGGGAAAGCATTGTGGCAGGAGAGGGCAGAGCTGAGAACTCAGTGCCCTTTAGGGTGTCTTGGGCAGATGGAGAACTCTCTCACTTACAAAGCTGTGACTGATCTCTGCATCTCCAAGCCCAGCCTCTCAGAGAGGGGAGTACTCCCATCTCAACACACTGTTCTTTTTCCCCAGGCTATGACATCTTCCAGCGTAACCCCTTGAGCAACGTGGTGAGTGCCCAGCCAAAGCTGGAGTCCGATGCAGTCTTGGAGCCAACTCTCCGCCAGGGCTGCTTTTACCTCCTGGTCTTTGTTCCCATCGCGTGTGCCCTGCTGCAGCTCCTCAGTTGGTCTCAGTTCAACTTGCATGGGAAGCGCCTGCAGCTGGTGAAGGCTCAGCGCCAAGGCCTGATGCACGGCCGAGCTCCAGAAATCAAAATGATTTAGGAGTGTCTGCGCCCCTGGAGGTGTTTCTGGTTCCAGGCTGGTGCTGGGCTCATGGCAAAGTGAAGGGATTGCTGGCTGGGAAAGCCCCCATGTTTACAATTTAACTGTGAAGTGCTGTGATGCCAATGTTTACTCTACCCAGGAGGTGGCTGCAGGGAAAGCAGAGGACTGTTGGGCATGTACTGGGACTGGGATAGATTGCTTGGTTACAGCAGTAAGAGCATTCCAACCCTGCTGGTCCCAGAAAGCAGAATTCCAGGGCAGGGCTGCAGCATGTGCTAGAGATCCCTGATGTGATATTCCACCTTGGGCATACCCCTGAGGACCCACAGCTGCTCTGCAAAGCAGGAAGGGGGGAGCAACAGGAAGCCTTTCCTCTGGAGCCCTGTGGTTTTGGGGAATGAAGTGGGAGGTTCCTCAGGGAGCAGGTGACAAAGGAGGGTTAACTTCAGGAGAGGAGGAGATGGGATGGGGAAACACTAAAGGCCTTTCCCAGTAGCTGATACAGTCTTTCTCACATCCAGTGCCATGGTTCTTGGACCAAATCTGCTCTTAGGCTTTCTCAGACAGTATCCTGCACAGCCAGGGTACACAGACATTCCCTCTTATGTGTCCTTGCACAGGGAGGTGCTGGACTCAGAATCTGAACGTCTCATATGGCCTCTGTTCATCCTTCCTTTCCCCAGCCCTTCACAGTCAGTGCTGTCACAGCAGTGCTTCCTATGTTGGCTGGTGGGTTCAGATCAGGGATGCCTCCCTCCCGGGCTGACCCTGCTGCCTGTGTGAAGCTGCCTGTGTGAAGCAGCCCAGCCTTCCCTTCTTGCAGGGGGAGAGCACAACCTGGAGGAGGAACATGTCATGCTTTTGTGCCTTCTATTCCACTGAAGAGCTTGTTTGACATAATGTGGGGCAGTCAAGGGGTTGAGATTTCCCCTCTGGGGGGAGACACCCTCGTGTGCTTCTCTTCATCAAAACATGCAGAGCCCCAGAGATTATCTATCTGGTTGCTGACTGATGGAGCCAAGGAGAGGGGGTTGTTTGGACTCTTCCTCTGGCTGGGAGCAGATGGGGCAGGTAGTTACCCAAAGTCCTCAATATGAGGGAGCATCTCAGTCTTAGGGTGGCTCTTGGCAGGCAGAAGCAATGTGCTAAAGTAGGGTGGGTGGAGGCCAGCAGTGCTCTTTTCTTCCCTGTGCCTCCTGCAGGAGGGGGAGGTTTGCTCACATCTGTGCTGTTATTCACTTCATCACCTCCCAGACCTTTGTACCAGGTTCCCTTGGGGGATGCAGCCCACAGATCTGTTATCTTGCCTCAGGACGTGGCTGCCTCCTGTCTTGGACCAAGACATTTCTGTTGTGAGGCTCCTGTTGGTCTTACTGGTTCAATCATGTTATTTATGTAGATTTTAATGAAGTTTGAGAATGATTGTTCATTTCATAAATTAAATATCATTTTTTTCTGTATTGCTGTGGTCTCATTTGAATTGGCAGTCACTCCCTCTGGCCCTTTGTGGGCTCATCCAGCCACACGAGGCTCCAGGTGTAGTGTCCCTTGCTGAACTGGGAGGGAAGCAGGAGCTGCAATGGAGTTATTTTGGGATGCTGCTTGACCCACTTACACCTGTTGGAGCCTCAGGCATGCGCTGTTCAATAATGACAATGTTAAGTCTTAAGGCAGCAGAGTATGGCCACAACTGCACCCTGGCCTTTGCCCGTCTGTGACTGAGAACCAGGTCTGACATGGTCCTGCTCAGGGACTTCCTAGCAGATGGATCTGACATTTCTGGGTTCGTGCAGTGGTATGGGGTACAACCATGGGTGCATGGGAGAAAATGGGATTGATCAAAGGAGTGGAGGGTGAAGTAGACACTCCTTTCCAGCGTGACTGGGTGCTGGGGATTGGACCAGTTATTGCCTTTGGAGGCATGTAAGTCACTTGTCCCTGCTGTTCTGGAAGGCCCTGGGTGGAGGTGCAGGCCTGGGCAATGAACCTCATATCCATTCCCTCAGGCCTGTCCTGGGAGCAAAGCTTGCCTGTGGGTTCTCAGCACACACCTGGGTTGGCACTAGCTCTACTCATGCCAGCAGCATCACTCTCATCACCCTTGCTCAGCCAGGGCAGCCCTCACTGCTTGTGCTATCCTCTCTCTCACAGTTTTTACCCTTCAGCTGCTCTGTACCTGTCTGCAGTAACAAACCAGGGCCTTGGGAATAATGGTTGTCAATGAGAGCAGCTTTAGACACAACCAGGAATGTCCTACCTCAGCACAAAAGACTGACCAGGAAGGCGGTTTTGGACCACAGGTGCTGTTTCCATGCAGAGATTAGCCAGCAAGTTCTGTACAGGCAAGAGAAGAACACAAGTTACCTTCTTAAATGTGGGAAGATGAGGCCAGGAGGCTTGAGCTTTGTATATGAATGACTTTATTTAAGTATGCTGGGCACCACCAGGCAACATGATTTGGATAGTGTGCGAGGGAACAGTCAGGCAGATATGAATGCTAGATTGGAGATGGCACCTTTCTGTCCGGTCACTGCAGTTTACAGAATGGAGCACTGCTGCTTCTGCAAGGCCAGCAGAGGAGCTGGGAGGGGGAACAAGAGATCACTGGCACTGCCTGGGGCACGTGGTAAGTGAACAGAGAGGGGTTTGTTTCTTCCTCTCTGCATGCTGCAGCTAATCAGCAAGACTGCAATTTATCTTCTGTTGGAACGAGGCTGAGCATTGACAGCTCTTCTCTACCTGATGTGCTCTTGCTCAAAAAATACAATCTGTTCTGACAGGAGTAGGAGAGCCATGTGGCCTCTGCTGGGAACAGACCACCATCCTGCCTACCTCCTGGAGCAGCACACTACTAGCTTACATTCATGTCTGCTGGGGCAGTGCATCAGCTTCTGCCAGGCCTCTGCAGCAGGGCTGCTGCAGCCTTCCAGCTCTTGCCCTGCCTTGGCTCTGGAGAGTGACCCCAAAGTGATGTGTGGAAATGAAGAGAAAGGAGGGAAACAAGAGGAACTGCCACCAAACAACTCCAGGCCCACTGCTAATGCCAGGTACTGCAGAAAATCAGTGGTGAAGCAAATGAGCACCAAGCAATGTGTAAGAACACTCGTGACTAACAGTGCTGCAACCTAACACAAGCTGCTCTGGAGGCCTTACAATCTCTGTAGGAGCAGCAGCTACAGGAGAGCAGCCAGTAGATGAACAGAGAGGCATAAGCTGCTCAACAGAACAGCAGAACACAGCCACTGCAACAGCTTGCTGCTCACATCAATGTACACATTCTAATACAATTTATTGTCCTCTCATGTAGTGTATTCATAGAGAACAGCAAAACTCCCTAAAAAACACTGGTGTTGCAGGGCTAACTGGTTATTTTGCTAAGCATGTGTGCTGTAAACAGTGTTAACATAAAACAACGGACAGCTGGACAACAGGTGTTTAAAGAAGACCCAAAGAACAATTCCCAGGTGCTGTGGTCAGTATTTAAGATATCCTCAGAGATTTCAATAAATAAAACAATTCTTACATTACAATGCACCTTTCCAACTATTTTGCCCCCTAATGGATAAAGTACACAAGAGTTATGCCTGGCTGAAAATACATTTGCCCTGACATGGCAGAGGAGGAAGGAAACAGCCTCAACTCTTGCAGAGAAAGAACGTGAGTGCTGTAAATCTTGGCAGGTTCAGGGAGAATGCACAAGTGCCTTCACTCCCACTCTGGGGCACTTGCTTCCAGAAGGGAAAAGGTATTTAAAAGAAGGAACAAGAGAATAACCGTCTAGCATAATGAAAGCTGATTAGAGATTGCTTTGTTCTACTCCATGCAATACAAACTAAGTCCTATCACCAACTTCTCCAGCTGTGGCACAGACCCACACATCAGTCTGAGAAGTTACACACTCAAACACACACACTGAAAATAGTGGGGGTAAATGGGCTTAACTGCTGAGAATGTGCTTTCTCTTAGTTAAAAAAAAAGATACATTAAAAACACCTTCAAAAACCTACTGATGGTGGAGACACTGCTGAAGAAGAAAGTAGCTACAGGGCTCCAGCTATGTATTTCCAGACAATCCAGGCATTGCAGTCAGGCTGACAAAAGCCTACACATGAGAAGTTTGCAGTGGTTGGCTCCTTTCTGATTGCTACGCAGATTCTAAGCTGTTCCCTTTGTTTTTCCTTGCTTGTTTTACAGTGGCAAATGTGATCGTAACACAGAAACTAAGGGACTGAAATGAAAAAGGAATGGGCCATTCCGGAGAAAAGCAGACTGGTATTTTCTCCTTTCCATTAAAAAAAAACAACAAACCAACAAAAATAATAAAAAAATAAGTAGTTAGTACTAGTACAACCCTCCTGCTGCTGTCGTCTTTGCTCAGTGACATCGGGGCATGCTGGCGCACACACACACATACAGGCAGCTCTCAGACACTCGGACTCAGAAAAGCGAGTTTAGAACTGAAGTGAGTCTTCGGAGGAGACAGAGGATAGGTCCCAGGGCTAGAAGGTTTTTCGGTGGATGGCACGAGCTCCATCTTCTTCATATTCCTTTTTGGAAACCCACATTTTCTTAAAAGTATCCAGCGAGGCCAGGATTGAGCCACTGGGGAGAGAGACATTATAGATTAAAGGAGAACATTGGGGACACTGTCACTACAACTCAGCAGGGAAGAGCAATTTCTGTTGCACAGCTCTTCCGCACTTTAGAAAGGTGCCGAGGCTCCTGGTTGCCTACGACAGAAGTGCTCTCTGGACAGTCACTTCCCCTCCTGTTAGCCTCCAATGTGCTGGTGCTACAGAGCCTAGCACGAGCCACACTCTCACAAACAATGCGCTGACACCACTGTAAACCAGCAAGCTCTCTTCACATGAGATCTGGTCTCACTTCGTAGGCTTCTGGAGCTGAGTTTAGTTCTCCTGATAAGCAACAAAGATGTACACAAGAAGGGAAACGTATGTAGTGCCTCTGCCCTACAGAACGTGCTACCAATGAGACTGTTCTATGTTAGAGTGGATGTTAAGACTGGTTAAGAAAATTAACAGACTTGCAGGAGTCTTAAGGATGCAAAGAGTTAAGGGGATGGCAGCATGAATGGAGGCTCAGTAACCAGGCTGGGTAGCACGTGACTGAGCAGTGACACCTTCCTCACACACCACAGAAGCAGGGACAACAGTGCAAGCGTCAACAGGAAGACCCATCACCACACAGTACATACCCAATCCATGTAGAATACAATCTCTCCTGAGGAGCTGATATCTAGGAGAAGAAGGAAATCAGTCAGGACCTTCTCAACTACAGTCTGCTCCTCCTGGCATGCTGCCCTGATTTCCCTACAGCTGACCAGTATGACCTCTCCCATCAGAAGGTCCCCCACAAAATAGCCACTGTGGAGCAGATCCTGGACAGGAATCATGCTGTCAGAGGAGCTACCCTCCTCCAAATGAAACCAAACAAGCAGTTATCACAGCAAGGCTGCTACTTACTGGTTTGAATCATGTGGCAGCTGCACTCTTAGTATGGCCTTTTTTTTTTTTTTTAAAGAGGGCAAAGGTCACAGAACAGCACTCAGTATGGGATGAACACCCAAGAGAATGCTCCTACCCTTATTTTGACATCCTTCGGAGCTAGTTTCTTTACTTCGCTCAAGAGTCTGTCACCAAAACCTGCACAAGACAAAAAAAAAGCAGCAGTTTGAACCCCTCAGCAAAATCCCAAGTTCCACCTATTAATGATGTGGACCTGTACAGTGGAGTAGGGTTTGAATAAGAAAACCAGGATCTATCTGGAGATGTCCACCTGTGGTCAAAAGACTGATGGGTTCTGGCAGAGGACACCTATGTCCATATGGACCAGATACACACTGTTATGACTAGGGCTCAGAAAATTAAAGAGCAAGGATCGATCTCCTGCTTCTCACAGTAACCACCCTGAGAACAGAATTCCCTCAGCTGCCATCTCAGGGGACAAGTTTGGTGTTATCTTCCCTGCTCCACACGAAATGAGAAAAAAGATGTAAGTCCACTGAAAAACAAGAGACAGGCACCTTTGAAAAGTGTGGAGCCTCCAGACAGCACAATGTTGGAGAAAAGTGTTCGCCTCAGATCCATATCTGATTTCTGAATGGCAAAAACGAGCACCTCATGGAGTCCTTCACATTCTTCCCCTATCAGGTCTGGCCGGAACAAGAGTTCCGGGGCACGAAAACGGGCAGAGCCAATCTGCAAGGGAAGAAGTTAGCACAGAGGGGAAAAGACAGAAATGTGGCACAGTTCACTGTCTACAGCCTTAAAGTTGAGTCTTTCACTCTGGGGTAAAACTTCAGAGGAACAAAGCTTTTTGGACATCCACACTACATCATTAGCTCCCAGATGACCACCATATTGACCTACAGCTTCTGGCAAAAGTGCCATTTCTATTCTGCAGAAGAAAGAGATGAAGAAATCTGCTCAGCCCCATACAGCAAGTCAATGGCTGAGACGTAAACGGATCCACCTCTGGTGTTAGAGGTAAGACTTGTGTTTTCTCTCCTTCAACCATTCTACAGAAGGTTCAATCTCTTACAGAATATTCCTAAGTCGTTCTTCAAACCGGTAGTTTCTGCTCATCTGGGCAGGAAAAAAGCCACATACAAAACCACAGTATAATTTACAGATACCAACCCACACTCCATACCTGATCCACGTAAAGACTTACTAGATCAGAATCTGCACTCAAACAATTCTCAGACTCCATGGTCATGCTTTGCCCTTACCAAGAATTCCAGTAAATCAGTGAGATTTCTAATAAAGTTCTCTTTCCCTAAAAATACCAGTTCCCCAGCTCAGCAACATGGGATGCATTTTGGTCTAAAATTATCCCCTCTCACCCCACATTGCACTATATCTCCCATCTTTTACAAACCTCAATAGTGCTTCCATCTGGCAGGTAGTACTGAGCCTTCTCAGTCTCCAGAGTCTCATCCTTTTGGGGGTTTATTGACAGATAGCAGGCACGCTGAAGATGAAGCAGAGCCAGAAAGAGTGAGATGAGGAGGGTAAAGCCGAAGACCTAAGGAATACTTTTTTCACTACAAAAAGCCAGTTCCTTAGCCATCAAAATTCAAGTGTATCCTTGGAGAGACCAATTTCAGTACCATTTTGTTGAGGAAGACCTTTTCACATCAGGAAAAATATCTTATTTGCCCTTCAAACTACAGCTGCTCACAAATTTTCAAGCTTTTGTTCTTGTCCCTCTTTTACTGCTTAAGAAGTAATCTCCCTCTGCACTGGTAAGATAACTACCTTGTGAGCACTTCCAACCTATCACATCAAAGCAGGCATCTGAAACACCTCTAATGGCATTAACCATGTACAAAGGCGGTTTTAGGTAACTTAACAATAGATTAGGAGCATGAACAAAGTCCCTTGTTACATTTTAGAAGAAATGATAACTAACAGCTATCAGCAAAAATTTCTTAGCATAGCCTAAATTCCTATCATGCACCACATTCTAAGTTACAGGAAAGAAAATACTTTTACTTTTCAAATTGCTCCAGCAGCCCATACTTTTTCCTACATAGGTAAGCTTTTCTATTCCAAATTGTCATCATTTGGGGATTTAAAACACATCTACACAGAATCCACAGAACAGCTGAGGTTGGAAGAGACCTCGATGTTGAACCTACTGAAGCAGGATCAGCTAGAATAGGTTACTCAAAACCACATCCAATCACACTAGGAGTAATTCCATAAGATAATCTACAACCTCTATTCTGAGCAACCTGTTCCAGGGTTTGGCCACCTTCACAGAATCTGGGCAACAGGCAGAAGATCCCTCTGCATAGCCAGGCTGAGCTACAGCCATGCAGAACAAGCAAGCTATTTCCATTACATATTTTTTGCATTAGGTCACAGACCCAAGAACAGCTCATTGATGTTCACAAGACTCGGCTGCTGGCACAGCCCAAAGTTATCTGCAGCAGTTAAAGCTCGTGATGGAGGCCCACTGCATGGCATCAGCAGTTCCTATCTGAGAACTGATCCCATGTTCTGAAGGCACAAATAGATAGGTAGCTCGAAGCTACACAAAGCCTTGCTGAAATCAGAGAGCAACCTGTCTGCATGAGAACTGCAATGCCACAAAGCCATGGTGAGCAGCCACCAGCTGAGCTTCTGTTCACCATCCCACCTTTGCCCTTTTCTCCTGGAACATAAGGGACGCCAAGGCAACTGCTGCATAACTGCAAGGCCACACAACACTGCAGATGCAATTAAAAAAGAAAGACTTTGTAAATACGAATGCCCTGAGTGAACTTTTTCCATGGAGAGTTAAAAACAATAGCAACCCACTTGTGATCCCTAACTGCCATGGATTTTCTAAAGTCCTCCCTTGAAGAGTAGGCAAATACTAATGAAGGATATCAGACCTGATAAATTGCTGCTTAGTCACCCTGACATTGAAAAACTGTTTTCTTTTACATTCAGATGGAGCCTCCTGTGTGTCAGCAGGTGCCTCCTGTCCTGCCACCAGACAACACTGAAATGAGTCTGGCTCTGCTTTCCTTGCTCCCTCTCTTCAGATATTAATACATGCACTGATGAAATCCTCCCTGAACTTCTATTCTCCAGGCTCACCAATCCCAACCCTCTCAATCTCTCGTCATATGGGGGATGCTCCAGTCCCTCAATCATCTTACAGACTCTGGTCTCCCTTGGGTAGATAAAGGAACGAGTTTCAGAGCTAGGTAGGCTGGCACTTCCCACTACACTTCAGGGACTGATGACTTCCATCTGGCAGAAATCCCTTTGTGGATAAGCACAGAAACAAACAGCACGTCACCTCCTTGATGGTCTTGACAATCTCAAACTCTGAGGTTGTGTGGAAGTCGTAGCCTTCCTTCCGGAGATAGAGACGCAGGAAGCGTGAGACATCGCGGCCTGCGATGTCAATCCGCATGATGGAGTGAGGCATGGCAAAGCCTTCATAGATGGGGACGGCGTGGGTAACGCCATCCCCAGAGTCCAGCACCACTCCTGTAGTCCTCCCTGTAGCATACCTAGCAAAGGGACACAACTCAGATATCACTGTGTTCTTTCTCATTTCGTTTTGTTGTTTCTTTGTGGGGGAGGGGGTAAACAGAAAGGATTCCATAAAACAGTTTGCAAGTGCACATCAAAGATGAGAGGAACTTACAGGCTGAGCACAGCTTGCATGGAGATGAATAGTGCTGGAACATTGAAGGTCTCAAAAAACACTTCAGCAGCACGTTCTCTGTTCTTGCGTGGGTTTAGGGGTGCTTCTGTCAAAAGCACAGGATGCTGGCAAAGAGAAAGAGCTATGCTTTAATAACCAGTGTGCAGCTAGATGTATGCTCTCAAAAATGGTAGCTTATTTTTTCACTTTAGGAACCACTAGTACAATAGGATACATAAAAGGGACTAATTTCAGCTAGTGAGCTCTATTACACCATGCATAAACTCTACTAGGTTGGGGAACCAATAGGGCTCTGGTCTAGCCATAAAGAAATCTTAGGAAATCCACTCCATGAGTGACCCTTTGCCATGAAGGATGATCAAGATCACTCTTTGTACCAAAAGGCAGATTGTTTGACCCAACTACAGATAACCTGAGAAAGGGTGAAAGCATATGGTCCTTATTATATGCAGGTAGAAATATTCCTACACCAATTACACAACCTATTGCTTTCAGTCATTCACTGGTTTTTTGGTCAGCTCCTTCAAGAACACGACTATGTTTTCTTCCCTCCTTACTTCAGATTATGTTACAGCATCAGATGTCCCTGATGCACAGGCAGAACAAGAAAAGTCAGGCACACTTGGCTTAGAACACAATCATTAGAGAGAGAGAGAGAGAGAGAGAGAGAATAACAATCTGACTTTCAGCAAGTCAGATTTTGAGCCAGGCCAGAACTTGAGATGTGAGGAGAAATTCTTCTTGAACATTTCTTGTGTAGTATCTCCTGAGAGATGAAAAGAACTTAATTGAACAACAGGTGAATTTAGAAAGAAGAACAAAGGAAGAGTCCCAGATTTCCTTCTGGAGTTCAAAGGCTCCTGGTGTTATGCACAGAAAGGAAACACACTGGTGCCTCTACACAGTGAGGCATCTCACCTCCTCTGAGAATGTCTGAAGTTGATCTTTTGAATACACATACTGCCAAATACGCTCCATGTCGTTCCAGTCCTTCACTATGCCATGTTCCATTGGGTATCGGATCGAGAGGAGACCTCTGTGCTCCTGAGCAAACAGAAACAATACAGCGCACATGTCAGAAACTAACAATTTCATTTCCGAGCATTATGACTACTAGTTAATCTGACAGACTCAATTACTTTCAGTCCTACTAAAAAGCAACACGTCTCCAACATACACTATACAGACTGAATAACATAACCACAAGCATTTTTTCCAAAGAAGTATTCATGAGCTTGAACCAGGAACACATTACATTTGCAGAGCATTTTCCATCCTAACAGGTTTCTAACCACACAGACACCTACCAGATGTTATCTTTGTTCTAGCAGCTCTGCAATGATGTAAAACATAGCAGGATGATAGCAGGGCTCTGTGGGCTCAGGGGAACTATGAGACCGTGCTGACAAAAGAAGCACTGTGGAAAGCAAGCCTCTTGCCAACACCAGAGAGATAAAAAGCAACCAACTAGGGTCCACTTCTAAAGTTCCCAGTGAAGAAAGTGGAGATGTAACCATACAGACCGCAAAGTAGCCTAGAAAAAAGGATAAGTACAAAAGGACTTGGGAAAATGAACTGAGATTGAGAGAAGAGGTCTGTGGTCAGCAGGCTGGCATGGGAATTTTGTGAAGCTTCCTACTTCAGCTTGGATGCACTTAAAAGAAGTGACAATCTATTCTGCTCTTCTGATGGACACTGATATCAAGGAACCACAGCTGTTAACACACTTTAAGTGCAACTGCTACAGCCCCTCTAACAGCTGCATTGCAATATGCATGGAGATGTGAAGTAATACAGGTTTTCTTACCTCTGCCTTTGGACCAATGAAGATATCCCCTTCTAAAGCACCAGCCATAACACGAACGTGCTTTGGTCTGCCCACACTGGAACAGAGACAAAGGTATAAATGCTTCTAGAGAGACAATTCAGATACACCCAACATTTTAATACTTTTTCTTCCTCTCAGCACCAGTCAGCACTTTCTAACAGCAGTAACAGAGTCTGAGGGCACTACCAAGTGCAGACAGACTAACTTGTTTCTCCTGCTACAAAACTGGACCACTCTTCCCCTCTACATATTATGAATTGGTAAATGGACTGAGAACTTATCAAGACCAGCAGAGTACTTACTAGTTTGGAAAGCAGTATTTTGGTATTTGATCACCAGCAAAACCTGCTTTAATCACACCCGAACCCTGTGGGAGAAACAAATACATGAGCTTATCATTCATTCAGAAGTCTTCATAAATTTTAAAAGAGTACCATCAGCATTGCAAGATACTCTCCTTTTAACACTGAAAAAGCTTGGATAATAAATTCTCCAAGCAGAGTTAGGGATGGGAAGGCGCCAGCAGACCAGCTTGGCCACTAGAGGGGAGTAACCAGCACCTTGGCACTGAGGCACCACACAAGGCACAAGTCCCAGGATGCCCTGGGAGTAGGCTGTAGGAAGCGAGCTGCAGTGGAGAACAGGAAGAGAAATGTAAGCAGAGAATAAGCTAGTTAGCACTAAGGCAGCACGTCACAGAAATCTGATCAGTAAAGACATTGGTACTAAATGGGGCTAGAGTCTGGAAACAACAAAGATGTCAGTCGGACTGCAAGAGGAAGGGCTGGAGGCAGGAAAAGTGGCTGACAGGACAGGGCTTGTTTAAAAGGAACAAAGAAGAAGAAATCAGGCATGGCAGTCAGAAAGGAGCAAACCCAAAAGCATTCTCCACTACACAAAGCAGTGCAGGCAGTGGGCATAGAACAGTAAAGCAGTTGCAGGGAGACCCTGGCAGGGACTCAGCACCAACAATTAGTAGCACTGCTCCTGTCCCCGCTGGCAGCATCCGGGCACATCCTGGAGCCTGACTGCCAGCCTGGAGCTAGGTTGAGCCTCACCAACTCCATTTCCCACCCCTGCACGACAATTGTGAAGCACTGAGCAGCTTGCAGGAACATGCAAGTTTTGCTACGGAGCAGATTTCCATGGGACCCCCTCAGATAAGGCATTTCATTGCTAATTACAGAGTACCACAGAAGCAAGCTCTTCTATCCAACTTATCTTGAAAGAACAGCGTACTGGGAGCAATACACGTGCACTCACAATGGAAGCAGTGACGGACAAAGTGCCTGTTCACTCTCAAGGGCTCCACAGCAGAACTGCTGCTGTTTGTGAGGACATTCTCAATGTGTTTTAAAATTAACAGCAACGCAGCTCCCCAACTGCTTTCCCCTTCCCAACTGTTCTGTGTGGGTCAATATCACTCACACATGGGGCTGTGCAGCTAAGCCCTGGCCATAGGGGATGCTGACAGCCCCCAGCCCCATGGTGAGAGGGGTCAGCAGCCAGCACAGGCTCAGCAGAAAGGAACATTGGATAGCTGGCCACTCCAGTTCATAGTCCAGAGCCTTATTCCCAAGATCCTCTTGTCAGCTGGCTTAGGTGAGGTGCCCGGCTTTGCAGAGAGCATGCACGCCCTGCCACCAGGGCCTGGGCGCTCCTGGGCCACACAGCCAGAATCAGGTTAGCAGTGATGCATCTGCAAAAAGGAGTACCAGGAACACTGCAAACCAGATATGGCTGGTTATGAAAGACGTGAGAGTGATGCAGTGCTGAAACCCCAAGCTGGCTCCAGCCACAGCTCCCAGCACCTGCATTGAGAGGTACAAGTGGAACAAAGAGCCCTGTGCCATGGTAAGAAGGCAGCCCTCGAGGCAGGTACTCCCCCTCGACCAGTCACCTGAAAGCAAGGAGTAAGACAAATGCTATTGTGGCTTATAAACAACACCATGCCCAGAAAGTAATATAATCCTTCGTCAAATCTTCCAGTAAAATAATAATGAGTTAAGCCACTATCAGAATACTGTGCTCATTGGATATTTTATTCTAGCTAATGCTTGATCTTATGGCCAGCGCAGTCTGCTGCTGGGAAATGGTTTTGGGAGAACAATGATGCTCCTGTTTTAATGCAGAGATCAAAACTTCCTTATGCCAGGCCAAAAATTACCCTGCACATCCTGCTGGGCTTCCCAGCAAGTTATGTATTTTAAGATTTAAGTACTGAAGTTCAAAGAAACTGAGTATGTCAGGTGCTCCAAACTCTTTACTGGAGTTGGAGGTGAAGGTGTCTCTGAGGAGTGGTGGCAGAGGATCTGGGCACTGCTGTGCTTCTCAGTGCCTGCAGACAGAGCACAGTTGTTTACCATCTCTGCAATACAAAGACCCAACAGCATTTTCTGACCTACTCAATTCTTCTTGAAAACATTTTACTTCCTTGAAGATCAGTGTGTACTGAGGAAACCTGTTTATTATAGCTCAAACTGCAATTTCTATATAATTAGAAGAAAATGCTTAAGCACTGCGGCAATCCTTACCAACTAAGTTTAAGATAAAGAGCTTGTTTTTTAAGAGGTAAGGACAGAAGAACACACAATGTACAAGCTAATATTTATTTAAACTTAAAAATAATTTCAGAAGTAACATCCTTTCACCTGTAGCTATCCTGGCTGGGCTTTCATCCTGCATGTTGGCTTGGTGTAGTAGAAGAAGTTAAATAAAGCAGAAAGAAACAACCTGTCAGACACTAAGGTCAGGGATGATAATCTCATGAAAAATTATCATGAGCATCTGAAAGTGGCTGAACATGCCTCTTCTGCTAGTTCCTAAAGTCAGTTTCATTCATTCATATTGATGCATTTCAGACTCAGATTTAAGAGAAAATCATCAAAAGAGTCAGTGTGCCACACAGTAGTTTTTATAAGGAAACTACTCTGCTAGATACACATTTTATTAGATCAGAAACAAAACAAAGACACAGCAGACCTTACTGACAACTCAGCTGTTAAAAATGCCACCATTTAGGTGACAAACTTTATCCTCTTTCGAGAGAGTGGAGACAGTTCCATGGAGAACAGGCCACAGCTGAACCATGCTGTCTATTAACATGTGTTTTGTGTACATCAGGGCTCCAGGGACATTTATTTCAATAAGAAGAGCAAGAGGAGACCACACAGATTTTAAAAGCGACTCAGTGGATGAGGTGGAGTGTTGAGACTGCACGGAGGTACAGCTTCATCCTCTCACTGTGTATTACAGAACCGTCCTGTCACAGCAGGCCAAGACTGTGGGACCCTGGCTTGTCCACCACCTCAGCCCACCCTCCCTTACACACACATGCACGATACAGGAGGACACTCAGCCTTGAGAAGCTGCCTGCAGTTCTTCAGTGTGCAGCCCTGCTGAGGCAGCAGGAGCAGCAGCACCATCCCAAGCAGCTCCAATTCTCATCCTGCCTGAACGCCCAAGTAAAAAAATGCAATGTCACCACAGGGCTCGGCCTGCAAGCATTAAGGGCAGATCTCACAACCACTTCATTCTGCAGCTCATACAGGGAGAGGAAGGCAGGCGTTCACTTATCAGGGAGGCAAGCAGAATGAGCTTTTGTAAGACCAGCTGTTAATATCAGAAAAGAAGCAGTCAGTCTCCAGTAGCACAGGAGCCCTTTTTCAGGCCTGAAGCAGGGAGGGGGAGCAATCATGCGAAGTAACGAAGCCAGGCTGAAACAAGACATGGACTTCTATAACATGACCCTATCACAAAAAAAAACCATAAACAAACAAACAAAAATCATCCTTGCAGTGTCTGGAAGTAACTTCAGTGGCTAGCTGGCCGCAGCACCACAGCAGGTCAGCATTATTTCCCTCATTTCTATCAACAATCAGCCTGAGCTATTCCTTTAAGTTTCCAATAATCTTTCTGCTTCAATTCCCGAGGAAGAAACAAAACTAAAGCTGTCTCAGACAGCTCAAGTTATAGAGAGGAATCGGATCAATGATAAGAGGTCAGAGGCATAACCAACTTGACCTGAAAAGATCTACAAATCATACAGCTCACAACAAATGTAAAAGAATCATACAATGGCTTAAGTTGGAGGGACATTAAACACCAGCTTGCTCCAAACTCTCTGATGTGCCACCCATCAGATCAGGGCCCCAGGGACCATCCAACCCAGACCTGGACACCTCTAGGGATGGGGCAGCCACAGCTTCTTTGGGCAGCCTGTGCCAGTGCCTCACCTCCCTGAGTAAAGAATTTCCTCCTGATGTCTAACCTAAATCTCCTTTCTTTTAGTTTAGTCATTCCCCCTTATCCTGTCACTATCAGACAATGTAAAACGTTGGTCTCCCACCTGTTTACAAGCTCCCTTTAAGTAAAAGAAGGCCACAATGAGGTCATCCTGGAGCCTTTCTTTGTAAAAGAGGTTCTCCAGTCCTGCGAGCATCTTAGTGGCCCTCCTCTGGACCCACTCCAACAGCTCTGCATCCTTCCTGTACTGGAGGCCCTAGACCTGGATGCAGTACTCCAAATGGGGCCTCATGAGGGCAGAGCAGAGAGGGACAATCACCACAGAAACCCACTGAAAGGAAGGTGATGGAAGAAGGAAGCACATAGCACCAGCCCTTTTACACAGCAGAATCTGAATCAGCAGCAGGGCCGAAAGGGAGGAGCGGGAGCCTTGTGTCTCACCGCTGCGGAGGAGGCTCCTTGGGATGTTCCAGCCCTTTCCTCCTCCCACTTCTTCTCTCACCCTTCCTCCCTGAGCCCACTATGGATGGAGCAGCTCAGGAAGGCTCCCAGGACCACTCCACGTAACCACTCTCATCCACCTCACCCCTGCAGGCCTGCCCCGCGCTGAGGCAGCACGCTGTCAGTGGGGACGGCCGTCCACACCGCCACACCCAACTGTCAGACCAGGGCTGACGCAACCCACGCCGGGAGCGACTCCTCCGGGCACACTGCCGGCTCGGGCCGGGGCCCGCAAGGCCGCGAGGAGCTATGCCGTCGCCGTGAGGAGAGCAGAGCACACCCGGGGCACGCGGGGAGTCAGGCCCCATTGTCCCCCAGGCACAAAGCGGGGCCGCAGAGCCAGGATGCTGACGGACGGCTCCTCCAGCCAATGGGCGCAGCTGTTCCCCGCAAGGGCGTGCCGGGAGGGGCCCGCTCCGCCAGGTAGCAGCGGGGCATCCCGGTGACTGACAGCCGCCTCAGCCAATGGGGGCGCGCCGCCCCTCCGGCCCGCACACACCGCGGCGGTGGCGGGGGCCGCTCCCCGGCAATGAGGGGCAACGACCCTCCGGGGGTGACAGGCGGCCGTCTCAGCCAATCGCAGGCCGCCGAGCTGTGCCGGCCCCGCCCTGCCTGAGGAGGAGGTGTACGGCGCCAGGCGAGGGCCTGAGGCGGAGGCCGAGCCGCGTTGGGAGGGGGGAGGGCGGCGGGGCGCGGCCGCCCCCGATGACAAAGGGATCGCGGCTGGCGGAGCCCCCCCACCCCTCCCGGCGCCGGGAAACGCGGCCGCCCACACTCACGTTGTCTATCACGACGGGCTGGTTCGCTATCACGTCGTAGGACTCCATGGCGAGGACCCGCCGCAGTCACCCGTCAGGGAGCAACAGCCCAGCCGGCGGCGGCGCATGCGCGGAAGGGCGGCGCGGGGCCAGCTGGGTGATGTATTCCCGCGGCCGCGGTGCGCGCCGGGAAGCGCAGTCCTGGCGCCGAGGCGGGCGGCGGGGTGTGCCGGGAAGTGTAGTGCGGCGCGGGCGGAAGCAGCGTGACGTCAGTGCACGGCGGTCCCGTGCCCTCCATGGATGGAGGGCGGGCACTCGCTCGCTTCTCAGCTCCTTGTTTGTATGCGGCTGCAGGACGCCCAGTACAGCCGTGTGGCTTCGTACGGCTCCCTCACAGCCCCGCGCCCCTTCACGTCCCCCGCGGCCTCTCCCCCCCTGAAGCGCTGCCACTCCTCCACCACAAGGGGGCGCTCTCACGGCACGACGCGGAGGCGGGGGGAGAGAGGCGCGGCCGCCCTCCGCGCCGCGTTCCGCCACTGGTGGAGCTGCGCTGCCAATCACCGTCGCCCGGGCAGCGGGGCCCGCCCCCTTCTTCCCGCATCGCTGCTTGGGCCGGGCCGGACCGGGAGTGGAGCGGACCGCGAGCTGCCGCCGCCGGGCCATGGAAGGCACGCGGCCTGGCGGGGCTGCCCCCGCGGGCGGAGCAGGCTCCGGCTCGGGCTCCGGCTCGGGCTCCGGCTCCTTTCCGTCCCTGTTCCCGCCGGGCCTGCACGGAATCTACGGCGAGTGCCGTCGCCTCTACCCCGAGCAGCCCAACCCGCTGCAGGTCACCGCCATCCTCAAGTACTGGTGAGGCGGCCTGGGGCCGGCGCGGCCTGGGGCCTTGCGAGGGGTTAGGGGGTCTTTGTGTGGGGTTTGGAAGTTGCCTTGCGTGGGGCTTGTGGGGCCTTACGAGGAGCTAGGGGCCTTGCGTGGGGCTGCAGGGAATGGGGGGGTTGAGGAGCGTTTGGGAAAACAGTGGAGTTGTGGGGAAGTGTAGGGGCTGAGGGCCGTGTGTGAAGTTGTGGGGGAGCAGGGGGCCTGCAGGGGCTGTGGGCGAGGAGCATTGGAGCTGAGGGGCCCGTGTAGGATTTCAGAGGATTTAGGGGGAGTAGTGCGGTCGGGGGCATTTCATGGTGCCAGAGAGAGGCGCTGGGGCAGCAGAGGATTGTAGGAAGGCAAGGAAACTGAAGGTTGGTGATGAATTTGGGAGGAGATGTAATAGGAAGGTTTGGTGTACTGGGCCTGGGGCTGTGATGGAGTTGAGGGTGGAGGGTGCAGCGTGTTGGGTGGAGGGAGGGCTGTGTTGGAGAGAAGAGATTTGGGGGAGGAACTGGAGGTGGGGGAGGTGTTTCTGGGGTGATACAGAGCTTCCCTGAGTGGGGTTGAGACTAGATACTGGGAGAAGGGAGTGCGATTCCTCATCTGAGCAGTTCCTGGTTGGGCTGGAGCTTCTTTTCCTTGACAGGAGGCTCATGCTCTGTCTGCTGACCTGCAGCTTGGGGCATACCCAAGGTATGGCCCATATTTATGGGAGTGAACCAGCGTGCCAGCACCGAGCCTAATGTTTGCTGTGTGCCTGCAAACCTGAGGAGCAGACACAGCTTCTCTTGCCTGTGTGTTACCACAGACGGAGAATCTGTTACTTCTTCCCATTCCTGCTGACACAGTGTCTGACAGGGTAACAGCAGTTGTTTATGTCAGAGAGTGGCATGAGGGAAGTACTTAGATGTTTAGCTAGATAAGTGTCTAGTATCTAGCCCTGTGGGAAGTTGTTCCTTTTGATTTTATCCTCTTTCTGCTGCTTAGCTCTCTCTTCTGGATCAGAGGAACATGATGAGGTGATCTCTGAGTGTCTGTGTCTGGTGAACTTGGCATTGACTGGTTTCCAGTCCAGCACTGTGAAAAAAATTAGTAGAAGCTCAACTTGTACACTTGCAGTTTGTTTTAACCTGTGTGTCTACTTGGCCGAGTCCTTAGCAGCAGAGTAGTATCCTTCTGGGGCTCTGTTCTAGCAGCCACATTGTTGCTGTTGTTTTTTGAAGGAATGCTCTTTAATGAGCTTCAAGCAAGAAATATATCTTAGTCCATATTGCTTAGAGCATTTTTGGTTAATCACTTAAACTTGCGGAGTGGGCTGAGCTGATTTGTTACTCATCTAGGTTGGTCAGTGCTGCAGCACTGCAGTGAGGGTATGATCAGTTTTTTACACCTGTAAAAAGCTCAGTGAGTTTCCAACCATCATGATTTGGGAGTCAGTGCTTACTTTTCTGCCTATGTCGTGGAGTGGTACTGACCAGAGTGATGTCATATTAGTGTGAGACAGAGATGGAGGTCTGTGGTAAGGAGTGACCCAGCCCAGGGGGCAGAACCTGGAGTCTGATGCTCACGGAGCCTGGGAGAAGGGCTTCTGCTACCACTTGATCTCTTCTGCCTGAGCTGGAAGCTGTGGGCTGGTCTAGATTAAAAGAATTTGCTGAACAAAGTTCTGTGCCTTGAGATAAATATTGTTACACTAATCAGCTTTATAATTACAGCTATTGGTTTCTCTATTGTTAGCAGCAGTTATTTTTGTTCAGGTAGCTGATGTGTTTTTGGCATGCAGAGCAGATCCTTCCTTTATACAGCTAGACAATCTTCAGGATCACACACCCATTGAATGAGGGGGCTTAGTTGTGTGGAATTTTTCATAGAACTAGCTTTTTTTTTTTTTTTTTTTAAACATGATTTTCAGGTATTGGGAGAAAAATCCTGGATGCGATTGAAACCTCTTGGAAGAGCTCCTGTCTTTATTTATTTACCATAAATGCCCCTTGCAAAGTGTTCAGGGGAAATGGACTGGAAATTTTCCTTTTTTTTATTTTTTCTATTATTAAGCTGTTTCCTCTGCCCAATATGGATTTCTCCCTGGACAAACACTTCAGCAACTCATAACAGCATCCAGAGAAAGCTCTGCATGCAGATGCAAATGCTACTTTTCCCCTGAGGCTGCCCTTCTGTCTCCTGAATGAGTGCAATGAATAGTGAATGCAACAAATTTGTACCCTACCTGCAGCTTTGAAGTTGGGCTCCCTTTAATAAATTCCTCCAACGCTTCCAGCTCTTTGTGTGAACCCGCTTACTGATATGTAGATGTGATATGAGGTGAGCACTGTGGGCGGCAAGACTTACAGGGGCTGGAGTTGTTGGTGCAGCAGTGAAACCTGCCCCAAAATGGAGTAGTGTGCTGCAGCCCTTCATGGGGTTCTTCTGCTAGGGTTGAGATCCTGGCTGTACTGTGGGGAGGGGGCTGCCTGAAGCTAGTGCAGGGTGCTTCTGTGCTTGTACCTGTGCTGTGCCATGAAAGGATGGTTTAAGGGTTTGTGCTGTGTGCTGTCAGTGTAAGAACACTTTTGTCGGCTCCCATCTGACTCATTTAACATCTAAGGTGTTATTAAACCCAATTTAGGAACAGGTTTTATGTGTGGGGGGAATGCTTGTTGCTTAGCAGGTGGAGATGTTTTCCTTTTGTTTGGGACTGCTATGTGTCAGCTCTGAGGACTTGCTTGTGTCTTGCAATCTGCTGATTGTGGTATGGAGCACTCTTGCTCTGAAGACTTCCACTCAGGTAGCTTTGTCTGAACACTTCTGTGGGGCTCTCCTCAAGGGGTCTGCATGCTTGTGTTGCTCGTTTCCCTCAGAAGAATGGGGCCATGCACTTCTTCCCAGCTTGAGAACAAGATTTTAGAACTAGGCACAGGGTAAACACAACACTTGCAGTTTCCCAGATAGGTTTCCTTTCAAACACTGGGCTAGATGGCCTGAACCCCGTTAGCACTTCATGGTGCACAGGGGCTCTGAGATGTACCTGTGAAGGTGGACCCCATATGCCATGTTCAATGGGTACAGTGTCTGTGTTCCTGTGTCCAGGCTGGAATTGGGCCTAATCCTATTGCTCTGGGCAGGATGCTTGCTTCTCCAGTCCACACTTCTGGTGACTGCACCACTGGCCAGTCCCAGTATGCCAGAGCTAACCTGGTGTGACTTGCAAGGAAGTAAGGGCTGGGGGGCTGTCATGCTGTTGTGTCTCTTCTGGACAAAAGCAGGAGAACTGCAATTAGTGCTTTGCTGTTTGATGACCCTAGAACCCAGTTGTGGACATAAACAATTCTGTGGTCCTGGAGTGTGCTGCAAGCAGGCTGGATGCTATGACTATTTCTTCCCAGGTCTGCTGCTGTTTGATATAAGGCAACAGTACTTCAATCATGGCACAAAATTGAGGTGTTTGTATGCCTTTTGTGCAGGAGTCCTGGTACGCAGAATGATTTGCAAATCTCGAGGGCAAGAGAGGGAAGTATAGGTGTGCTCTGAAACCTGCAAATGGCAGTGCTGGGATCAGAGCAGGTGCTGCAGTTGATGGTAATTAGCCTAACAGGTAGTTTGAATGAAGGAAGTGCTCTTAATTTAGACTTTCTCATTTTGAGCAGTTGGGAGTGTTTTACTCAAGAAAGGTAAAAGATTTGGATTCAGGAGGCAGTTACATTCCTCTCACATTCCATGGTTGTGGGGCACATAGCAAGCTGAGCACTGGGCTCTGCCAACATGGCCACCATGTCCCCATGTCCCTGGGTAGCAGGTGGCAGCCTGGCTCTGCTGGTGGCTGAGGCATCAGCCTTGTGCTGAAGCAGAGACTGCACTCACCTTTAGCTCCTTTTTGATTAATGCAGCTCATGCATTTTACAGGTGCAGGTGCTGACTCTACATCAGTGTTTTCTCTGCTATTTTAACTGTTGTGTCTAGGTTCAGAGCTGTGGATTTTTTTTCTTCAAAACTTAGACAATTCAGATTTTGCATTGAGGAATGGGGTTTTGTTTTTCAGTGAGGTATGTGCCTCTGGCCTGAATTAAGAGCCCTCAGTGTGGATGCAGCTATTGCTCTTTTACTGGTATAATTTTGTGATGATTTTGAGGAAGTTTTAATAGGGTTTTCCAGAGGTTTTCATGCTTTAATGTTAAAAATATTGTAGTATGTTGCACACATGCACTTTACCTTCCTGTGCGTGGAACATTCTGGACTTAACCCAGCCTTTCTCTTCAAGTTTTCTGTTGTTCTTTAGGAGTAATCTGACCATGTAAATCTTACTTTTGTCATTAGCTATGGTTTATAGCAGGTCTCTTGTAGAGTCTAAACAGACTTCTCCTTTGTAATGAATAAACCGATTTACCTAAGAATCTTTTTGATTTCAATGCAGGTTGGGAGGACCTGATCCTCTGGACTATGTTAGCATGTACAGAAACATAGGAAACCCAGCGCTGAACGTTCCTGAGCACTGGCACTATGTCAGTTTTGGGTTAAGTGACTTGTATGGAGACAACAGAGTACATGAGTAAGTATTATCTGAGTTCTGTTGCTGAGCTCAAGTTCTGTCACGTTTGGGGAATGTAGGTAAAACCCTGTCCTGCTGTCTGTATTATTTGAACAGCTGTTTTTCAGCTGAGAAGACTGTAGGCCATGGTCTTGCTAAGGGGTGACGTATGCCTGTTCTTGGATGTAGAAGAGTTGCTGTGTTCCCCTCCTTGGACTTTGCATGCAATATATATCCTTGTTAGTGTTAAAAAGTTGAGTGTTTTCTGCAAGTTTGTGGTGGTGTTTTTTTGTTGTTGTTTTTTTTTTTAAACTCATAGGGAGGCTTTTTTTTTTCCCCTTAAACGAAATGTCTTGGGTTTTTCCATCTNTGTTTTTTTGTTGTTGTTTTTTTTTTTAAACTCATAGGGAGGCTTTTTTTTTTCCCCTTAAACTGAATGTCTTGTGTTTTTCCACTCTTGGTAATCTCCTATGTTTATGTGCTTAAATTCTGATCCCTTCCTGTGCATGTTAAATGACTTACTCTGCAAAACTGCTGTCAGGGCATTTTTTCCTATTGCTGGCACAGCACAGTTACTGTTAGCAAGAGAACTGCCACCCCAGTGGCTACTGTATGAAGTGTGAATCTATTGTCACAGAAGTGTAATCAAATCTTTATCTTTACCTGCTGATATGAACAGTCTTTACCGGGTGTTTTGTGCTAGGCCAGGCAATGAATGTGATCTAACCTTACTCTTATCTTTCTTTCGCTGACTTTGCTTCTTAACTCCAGTGCTAACAAGCAGTAGTCACCACACTTTCACAGTCTTAAGACTTGTAAGCCAGACAGAAATGGCAGAAGGTTTATTCTGTTACTGTTTAGTTAAATTGTCTTGTGCTGTTCTGCAGTTGCATGCTAAATTTCCACCATGAATGGTGCAACAAAGTTCAGATTTGTTCATCCAAGCTTTTTCTCTTCTGTTCATTTTAGTTAAGTTTCAGCCAGCAGGTTTTGTTTTGTTTTACCTAGGTGCTTCTATTGCAACAGCAGAAGTCATACAGTTGTGTAACTGCACCTGTGTCCTCAAGGTGGTTTCTCCTGTTTGTCGATACGGATCTGCTTTTCAGAAATCGAGGCTTTTAAGACCAGAGTTTACATAGAAGCTTAGTGTCACTGAAACCTTCCTGGGGCATTTTATCCAAAACACCTGGCGACAAACTCCATTCATTATTTGCTGGGGTGGAGAAAGGGTAGTGCGAATGAAAGAAATGAAATTAAAGATTTAATTCCCTTGCTTTCATGAGGGATGTAGCCATGGACATGCAGACTTTCATATGATGCCTTTGTTCTCAAATCATGAGACTTCATCTTTACCACTGAAAATATGAGGTTGCCAAGATTAGGCAACCTGTGTTTTCCGGCCTCATTCTACTGGAAGTTAATTTTGGAGGGTGTAAGTGCTGTGTTGAATTCCTCTTTTTGATGGCTTGCCAGACGGAAGATTTCTCATGGTGAGACTGTTCTCTCTGATTGAACCTGTTCCTGATGGCTTGCAGAGAGAGCAGCAATGGGCCATGGGAGTCTCAGCTGAAGGCATGAAGAGTGTGGAATGACTTAATGTGTTTTTAGGAATGAGAAAGCAAGTTAGGTAGGGACATAGCCTCTTGTGGCACATGCTTTGGTTTCTCAGTCCCAGGCTACTCTCTGCTAGACTTGTTGTTCTGATCTGGAGATCTTGGGAGTGAAAGTGTTACACAGGTATGTCACAACCTTGAAAAACTTAGTGGAATGAGACTTCAAAGCTCTTCATGCTGTCATATAACTTGATCTGGAAATTCAGACTGAGATGATTGAAGATGCCTTGTGATGGTTGCAGTGTCCAGCAATTAAAAAGAATTCTGGACATGAGTATGATGCTATGTGCCAGCGGTGAGCTTGAGCTGCACTACTTTCCCCCCTGCTTTGGCAGGAACATGTTAAGCACAGAACCACTAGTCTCTGGCAGTGATTTCTGTGCCCTCTGTACATGTATGCATTTCCATTCTCTCTGTGGGCTGGAGCAAGGCGTCCCTGTGTCAGTTGTCCTGTGAGGTTTCAGCTGGCTGCAGTTTGTCACCTTTAGTTTAGCCTCACTCTCAGGGCTAGAAAACTTAATGTGCTGTCAAGAAGATTGCCTCTGCCTTTGTTACAAATTGTCTTACTACACAATGATGGATGTGGTAAAGTTGTCAAAACTTGCACATCTCTTGAACGCAGCCTGAAATTATTAGCTGGTAGGTGAGCACTGAAGGTGGACAAATGGAGCTCAGTACCCACCAGTAGTTCTTGTTCCCAGCAGCAGTCACTTTTTGTCACCTGCTCTCAAAACACAACTCCCACATAGACTGCATGCCACTAGGCTGGCTCTGCATGCGTGCTTACAGGATGGTGGTGATTTTTGTGTGTGCTCAGAAAGCTCTCATTTTGCAGGAGGGAATGTACTGAAGCCCATGTTTTGAGCAATTGCCTCTGTTGCTCCATGGACTTTGGAGTTCTGCTGTCTCATATAGGAGCTTCCTACAGGATGGTTGGCAGCAGAGCAGGGTGACAGGCACATCTAAGTTTCTGGAAGATTTCTGTGAAAACTGGTGGTACACTGAGCTCTGTTCAGCTGCACTGGCCACTGGAGATAGCTGTTGGTTTGTGGCTTTTTATTTGCTTTCCAACTCTGCAAAGAGTGCAGAACTGGACCTGCTTCTGACAGATAGAAAGGCTGTGGCAACAGAGGCATGTTTCCATAACCTTGCAGCCTTTCAACCTTCAGAATGGGACAGATAGTACACTGCCAAGTGCCTTCTTCATCTCCTGCTTGACTTTGGGTAACACATGACTTATTTCTTGTGGACTTCTTCTGGCAATACAGGATGATTTAAACCAATTACAATGAGTGTTAAATGAGAACAACTTTCTGATGATTATTTTGAGTGAACTGGGGCTGAGTTGGAGGCCCTTATATTTTTATTTATAATGAAATAGCAAACAGATGTACCGTGTAACATGAAAATGTTGACTTTAATTTATATTTTTTAATAAGAACCTGAAAAGTCTGAAGTGGAGCTCTCCCTGTGCCTCCTTGTTGACAGATTTATTTTCAGTTAAAACAGCACTATTTCCTGCTCTGCTTAAATATCAGCTATGCTCTGCTTACAGAACTCTGGCCTGTTCTTAAGAGTCCACAGAATAGCATGGGAGAAATCTACAAATTTCAAGTGGGGAAACCTTTTTCATTTAAAAACACTCAGTGATTCATGGTATAATGGCAACCATGACACCAGCTGTGCTGAGCTGATTGCTCAAAAAATCCTAAATCATGACATCATGACAGCACTGGGGAGCTGCAGGCCTTTCCGTGGGATTTCATGCCAAGCTGCTTGCATGGCAATAAGTCTGTCCAGTCAGGCATGCAGCACAACTTGAGTGACAGCAGAAATCCATCTGGGATGTTTTTCTAAGTTGTTTCTCTCTCTCTCTTTTTTTTTTTCTTTTTAATTTTTTTTTAAGTTCTTCTATCTACTTTAAAATTGATCAGCAGGGTTGAAGTAGATCTTTTGCTTTTTTCTGGCTGTTCTTCACTGCAGTGACCAGTGAGTCGGCAAGGTATGAACACACAGCTATGGCAGATGGACCAGGTTCTGCTCCCTTTGCACCCTGGCTGGCAGCTATTGTCCTGCAGCAGAGCTAGCAGCAGGGGATGTGACCCTCTGCACTGGGCACTTGGTGCTTCCTGCAGCTTCCAATCTTGACAGTGACTTCTGGCTGTGTGGAGAACAGACACCAGAGGAAATTGGCTTCAGTAATTGGAACTGGATTCAGGCTCTGTCTGTAGCATCTCCAGCTTTGGCTGCTGTGGTGCCATGATGTGCTCTGATCTCTGGATGTGCTGTCACTGCATCCTGGGACCACAAACGCTGTGGGTTTTTTTCACCAGTCTGCCTTCTGTCTCTATTTTACAGGTCAAGGTTGGATCTCCAGTTAACTATTCCTATAGTTCCACAAGTACTCGTTCTTTTTGGTAACAATTTTTAAAGTGAGTGGGATGTTAGAATCACGATGTGATATGATTCCTGAAAACCTTGAATAGTCTTATTTGTATTAAAATTGCAAGGTTACCACTCAGAGCCACACAGAAAGCAAAACTGAAATTGTGGCTAGGTTGTGAGATAAGATTTGTACTTGCGGCCTTCCCACATCCTGGGAAGACACATGCCAGCTGTGTTTTGATGTTTAGCCTTTTGTGTAAATCCCAATAGTTGGGTTTCCTGATCTACACAAACATCATACTGACAACGTGGTATTTTCTGTTTTTTTTCTTTTCTGGCAGCTTGCCAGGAGGCTAAGTGCAGCATGCCATTTGCATAAAGTCAAAAAGATTACAGCCGCCTTAGTCTCTGATGCAGATGCATGGTACCACCCGCCAAGACAACAGGTTCCAGCTTGCTGTGGCCCTTTTGATTTACGCTGCTTCCCATTGGGATCAGGAAGGAGCGGTGCATGCTGGGGAGAATGTGTTGTCTCTGTGGGTGGTGCCTCCCTATTAAAGGTAAGGGTAAGCATGAGCCTTTCATGATCTCCCATCCAGCTTGTGTTCTGCTGGCTTGTATAGATCCTCTGAATGACCTTAACTTGTTAAGGGGGCAAGGATGCTTGTTAGAGCTGGGAGGAAGAAAAAGGAGTGCAAAACTGGATCAGGTAACAAATGTGAGGCTTGCAGAGGGGTGGATGTTTTCTGGAAGGCTTTTTCCGAGTATGAAAAGAGTTTGAAAAGAGTATTTAGAAAATAGCCTGAAAGTTGGAACAAGTACTCTCTTTCTTTTGAGTGCATGCTGGCTTCCCTTTTGAGCCTGCATGAATATAGGATGGAGTGGTGCTGACAGCTGTCACTTTAGTGGCCTCTTAGTTCTGTAGTCTTTCATAAATTAAAAAGCTTGCTGGCCCCAGCTTGCCAGCCTGTAGCCTTAAATTTTGGTATTTAATGCGTCTTTACAAACCACGTGCCCAAAGCAACTCTGAAATATTACACCCAAGTCCGGGGTGACAGTGAACTTTATTTTTAAAATGGTGGAGATAACTCTGCCCTTCTTTGTTTTCGTGAAAATGCAATTAAATAAAGGACCTCTCAGAAGACAGTGAATTAGAAGTGGATAGTGTTGGTTGTTGTGGATCAATATTTCAGAGAATGTTTTGAAACAACGCTTGTAGAATACAGCATATCTAAGAGGAGAAATGAAAGATTGAATCACTCTGGGAGCTGAGTGAAATTCCAGGAAAACTTAGAAGCCCAAGGTTTTCTTTCATGTCATCCAGTTTCTTTGAAATGTGCATGCTTTCACATAGAAGAACCTGAGGGCTTGTTCTGAAAGAATAGCAGAGAGGTGCAAGCCCTCAGTCCTCACCCTCACCTTGCTTCCCTGGGCTGTTAGTTCTGAAGAAAAATGACACCTGCTGAGTAAAGGCTGACTGCTTGGTTTCACTTCAGCATTTAGAACAAGGATGTGAGGTTGAGTTCTGGGAACAGATCTTCAAATTGAGGACTTTCTGGGTACTGTTACTGGTGTCTGCCCCAACTGAAAGGAGTGACGTGGGAACTGACACTGGTAAGACTCATTTTAGAAAGGAGCTACAAGAGCTAAGGCTGGAGGAGGGGGAGACCAGGTGTAGTGGAAATGCTGAATCGAGGCCTGAAGCAGTGATTGAGCACCTGGTGGGAAGGCAGGGCCAACCCAGGGGAGCTCAGGTGCATGGTGTACCGGAGTGATGGAAGGGGGTGGAGCCAGGATCCACCCATTCCCAAACCTTTAAGGGTTGACAGTAGGTGAGGGCATCTCTTGCTGGAGATCCCTGCCTATCTCGGACCCTCCAAAGGTAAGCAGCTCCTTTCCTTCATTTCTATGGCTGCTGCATTTGGACTCATTCTCATTTGCTGTAGTCAAAGACTTTGTCAATGCACTGTTATTGTGGTACTTTTATCCCATTATAGCATTACACAAGAATAGGCACTGAACTCTCAATGTTCCTTTTCTTCCTGATTCTGTTTGTCTAACAGAGACTGACCCCAAATGTAATGCTTGCTTTTTTGGTTAGTTTTCATTCTGAGACAGAGGAGAGGAGAAGCTTCGTAGCAGAGTAAGAAGGGAGAAAGCACAGAATTGCAGAGTTCTGTGACCAGAAAAAAATATTTCATTGTAGTAATAGCTTATATAAGATGTCATCAGAGTTGAAATGTTTGTGCTGCAGGGGACAATAAGATCCGTATTCTGCTGAATTTATCTTGTGCTTGGGTTTTTTTACATACCTACAAAGAGATGAACTCGTTTGAGATTTTTCCTGAGTTCTGAAGTGCTTGTAACAGCTCTCACCTTTGTGCATTCTGTGTTGAGGAATATAGCTGTGATTCCACTGATGGACCTGTAGGTCCATTTTTCTGTCCAGCTCTTTGTTTCTGCCAAATGTGTAGAGAGGTGATGGTATTGGGACGCCTTCTCCTTTGAAGAGCTTTGAGTGTGACTAATGTGTTGAAAAACTGGGAGGCATTTTAAAAATGCACGAGTGTGATTGTGAAAGATTCAACTCCACATTTCCTATGCCAAAACCGGTGAAACCAAGAGTCGTGCCTGTCCACATATCCCATTGACCGTGTCCCTCTGATGATAGCGGCAGCGCAGTAGGGTGAGGAGTTGTTTGTCTGCTGGAGGCAGACCTCCCTTGAAGCAGTGGTCACCATGGGGAAACCTATCTTTCTCTTGTCCCAGGCGGAGTGTACTTGGCTTCCAAATGCCGTTTGCTGGAGGTAGTTAGCGCCGTTAATAATGTGGAAGATGCAGGCCACCTACAGAGAGAGGTCTGCTTTGTGCTGCTGTGTTTCTGCGTGTGGAGCTTGTGGGACCAGAGCATGCTTGAACTGTGCTAGATTTGGAAATAGTTTTTTGAGGCATTGAAGGAAATTTGTTTAACGTTTAAAGCAAAGTAGTTGAATTTACAAGGAGGACTGTTTTCAATAAAAAAAAAGAAAAGTTGGATGTAAGTTTATGGCTGAGCATTGCTGAAGCCTGGTTTCCTGTTCAGTAGCGCATCTGCATGTGTATCCTGGTAAGCTGAGCCCCTGCTGCCGTGTAGAGATGGGGCGCAGTGCTCAAACAGCCTGACTCTTTTCTGTTGGCACAACTGCATTTATGGTCTCATTTGGGAGGAGAACTGGCCCCAGCTAACTCCTCGCTCTCATCTCACAGCTGGGTTAGTGCTGAGTGTGCCAGCAGGGCTCGGGTGCTTGGCTTGCTGGGAAGGGGAGTGACTGAGGATCAAACCTGGGTCTTCCTGTGTGAGATTGTTTAATATGATAAGGATTGTTTTAGGATGTTCTAAAAATCACTAATTAAAAGATAGGGTTGTTTTTTCTCTGTGGGATGTGAAGGTAAAATCATTTTGTAAGATGTGTGGCCACTCCAGCTGTGAGATCAAAGGGAATTTGACTTTCTTCTTTTTTTATCCTCTTGCTTTCTGGAATAATGATACCAACAAAATGGTTGTTTGAAGAGGTGCATCTGAATGCTGTTATTCAGACCTAATCCCCTGTTTTTTTCAGTGCAGTCTCCACTTTGGGAGCATGCCTTGCTAACTAGCACAGTGCTAGGATACTCTGGGTGCATCTTGATGGGACAGTTCAATTACCAGATTTATTTTAAAATTTGATCTATTGGCATTTATCTCCCCTAAGCTGCACAGTAGTTACTAAATGCATCTACTTTGCTACTGTCATCTCAGTTTTGAATCGAGCCCCAGTAGGCAGTGACACCAAGCTAACAAAAGCGGGCTGTAAATCTTGGTGGTCTCCATTCACATGGCATTCCCTTTCCTGGACAAAAGGGTGGCCAGGGCTCCTGAGTGCCACGCTGCCTCCAGGGATGGTGAACAAGGGCTGGATGTCTTGGGGGAGGCATTTGAGATCAGGGGACAAAGCTGTTTGGGTAGATGGGATACCACCTGACAAAGGGGCTGAGGTTTAAAGAGGGATTCTGCTAGGGCTCTTTAAGAACAAAAAGCACACATACACAAAACACAACTGAAAACTATTTTTGCAGGATGTAACCGGGGTGGGAGGTGGTGAAGGGAGACTCAGCCATTCTTAGGGAGCTCTGATTTAAACCCAGAGGGCAGAAACAAGGGGAAGAGGAAAGGATGCACAGATGGCTCATTGTTTTCTCTCTCTTGGCATTCTTGCACTGCCACAGTGAAGGGCGATTGTTTTAAAATCCCTGTTGCAAAGGGAACTGTTATATCTTCAGGGACGTGTAAAAGCTGAAAAGTCAAACTGCAAACCAGCGGGGCTGGACATTGTCACTCTCTTGTTTTAGAGGGCAGTGCCCAGACTAAGGGCGTGGGGACAGCTGTCAGGCAGCATCACTCTGTAGGGGACCAGTAAAGAGCTTCAGCAGCCCAGGAGAGCACAGGGTGAGGGAATGCACAATGGGGACTGGTGCAGAGCAGCATGACCAACTGAAAAAACACAGCATAAACCTGCAACGATACCCAGCATACAGTATAGTTTTCTTACAGTGTTTTATTTTTTGTAGCAGATGATTCATTAGTGCGAAGCAATATTCTGCCATTCCTATGCTGTTATTCTTTCTACTGGTGTGGCTCCTTCCCCTGCCTCCCCTGTGGATCGTCGTGGCCTTTCTGGAGCAGGGGCCTTTTTTGGCGTAGTTGATGAAAATAAACCATAAAGGCTGCTGTTGTTATGAATAAGGCTCAACGGGGAAACTTTACCAGTAGAACTACAGCAATATAATTATACTGGTAGACTGGTTACTGTAAATTTCCTCATGAAGACAAGCTTAAGTTGACATTTCCTAGCTAAGTTGAATCCATATGTGTAGTGTTATTACACAAAAAATAATATGTCTTTGGGCCTTGAATTCTTTTTTTACCCAGAAGAGTAACATTAAGCAGAAAAGCAAAGAAGTTTGTGTTCAGCGATGGATGGGGATTTTTGGTAACAGAAATGCTGTGATGAGTTGGATGCTGAACTTTGTTTTACTGAGTAAGTTATTCCTTGGAAATTGAGTAGGAGCATGAGGAATGCTTGTGCTTCTCGCACTGAAACCTGAGTGGTACTGAAACATGCAGTAAGTTAACATCTCTCTCCCAGCTTCACTCCTGTTTGTAAGAGAAACTGATCCAGTGCACAGTTTCCATTACTGGTTTGACTGAGAGGTGAAATAGTTTACCTTTTAGGTGTAATCCTGGACCCACTGTGAAATGAGGAGGTGAAAAGTGTTTTTTTCCTCCCTTGCTTATTTTAAAGAGTCCAAGATTTGTTTTATCCTCTCATGTTTGTTTTGTTTTTAATCTTGCAGTGGGTAGAGTACATGTATTTTTGTAAGTCAGGTGTTTATTTGTAAAAATCAAAAAATATCAGCCTTCAATGTCTGCCTCTGGAAGTTTCTAAACATTCGAAAGAATGATGGTCTTTCAGGAGAAGCTTAACTCTTAATGCATATAAAAATAATAATAATACAGTGGACTTTTCCTTGCAACTGTCTTGTTGTTGTTTGGAATTAAGGCTTGTTTCCCAAGGCTGTTTCCCTACTGTAATGTTGGTTGAGACTTCTGATGGTGCTTATTAGTATGTTTTTTTTTTTAATGCACTCTTTGTAGTGAAGACTAAGACTAGATCTAAGGCTAGATAGCACCTCAGTGAGTGAGGTATGGTCTTGATTTCTGCAGCTAATGAAATAAAGCATGAAGGATTGGGTCCCAGATCCAGTAGGTTACGCAACTGTCTTAACTCCAGTTGAAATTTGGCCTTCAGGCTCCTCTGAGCTCCTGAATACTTTTTGTGCCTTAAGCTCATTTATTGCATTGCCAAGAACTTAACTGTGCAGGAATCTTCAAATGTGCTAAAGGCTCTGATGAGGTTGTTTCCTATGTTCTTCTTTTTACCTATGCTCTTAAACCAGTGTCAAAGTAATGGGAGATGCTGTGGTGTGTTTGTGCTCTACCTGCTGGAGCCTGAGATTTCTAAGCAGTGCGACAGACAACTAACTAGCTGTAACTGCCAGTGCAGCTTCTAGCACTGGGTTTTTCTCTTTTCTTTCCACCCCCTATATTGCTTTTGAAAGCCTCCTTTGTTATGCGAATAGATTCCTCCCAGCAGCTGCAGAACTTTCCACAGTAGGAGCTAGAAAGGAGCCAGCAGACACTGCGAGGGGGTGCCCTTTTCCCAGCTGTACATGCACAGCAGGACTGTCCTTCCCTGGCCATGCTGACTGCAGCGTGCTTTTTGCTTATGTCCTCTCAGAGCCGAACCATTAGGTGAAGTTTTTGAGGTACTTGAAGTTATTCTATCCAACCCTCTAACCACGTGATTTCATATATATATATATATATTTTTTAATTCATATTTTGGGAAACAAGGGTAAAATGATTTGGTCTGATCGGTTTGGTGATGGCTGGTCAAACCATTGCCAACTGCTGTGGCAACATCTTTGCACTACAGTACAGAAAATAAAAAGAAAACTACCCTCATGCGGTAGACATCTTTTTGCTGGGGTAAAGGGTGACGTATTCCATGCAGCCTCCTGTTTCATATTTTGGTGTTTTAGTCATTTCCCACTTTCAGTATTTGTTCATGCTGTGTAGAATATGGAGTTAATTTCCCAGCTTTTCTGTGACCTTTATAGCCAGAATATACAAGCAGTTACTATATCATCGGTGTGTCACGTTACCATCTGAAGTGGGAAACAGTGTTACTTTACATCTGAGAATGAAATTCTGAAGGAACTCAGAGTAACTGGTGGAGGGTGACAGGTTCTAGAGGAGGGATTCATACTTAGATCACTCAGGTGTTGTTTTGGGTCTGTATAAGTATTCTGCAGTTCCTTACTCAGTGCTAATAACGAAGCAGATCTCTTTGGCACTGACAGAGGCATTACAGCCTTCTGCCCTTAATCTACATGCATACTGTTTGTGCACGTACAGCTGTGTGCTGGCACTCTCCAGAACGAGAGGATAATGCTTCCAAGCCCCTGGAGCTCAAAGGGATTAACTCTAGCAGTGAAGCAGAATCCTGTCCTTCTGCCAGATACCACTGCTTTCATGGCAGGGACAGCCAAACCTCAAGAAGCTACCCCTTAAATTGCATTCATTTCCAGTTGAGCACATTGAAGTGACCTGAAAACTGATGGTGGTTTACTGTAACGTGCTGGGCTGGAGACAGCCCAGTTCTGGAGCTGGTTCATATGTGGGTGGGCAGGAGCTGAGAGCAGCAACCACTTCTGTCAAAATGAGGTTAGCTTGAGTGTGAATTATCAACTGTGGGTCCTGTTGGTATGGGTTTGGACATGGTGCCAGTAGTGAAAGTTCCTACCTGTGTCCTTGGCTGTAATGCTTTGCAGGATACTTGGTCTGTAAGAGCCCTTTGATAGCTTCTGGTTAAGAGAGGTAGTAGCTTCCACAGCCTCACAGCTCCTGGGTTTGATGGCTATCGTTATTTTCCATTGTGTCACTGCTGAGTGGTAGATCAATGAACCACAGCTCTGTTTTCATCCTCTCCATCTGCAAAGCAATTCATAAATTTCCCTCAGAAAATATATACTTGGATAGGTGTAAGTGGCTCCTACATGAGTATTTCAGAAAGCTGGAAGACCTGCTTGCAAAGAGCTGCATCTGTTTGGCCTTAGATGTCAGAATGATTTTCTAAAAACAACTGCAGTTGTTGTTTCTAGAACAGGTTTCCATTTAACTGATGGCAAATAGATTTGATGCAACATACAGTGAAAGCTGTCTCCAAGCAATGACTCTGGAATAGCTGTAGCTGGATGTCTTGAGCCATGTGTTGCTTACTTGATTTTACATTAAAAGAAGCCTTTGAGCATATGTTCTTTTTGCGTTCATATTTTCTCTTTTTCTATGGAAAGCATTATCTTACAGCAAGGTAGAAAAGAGTCCAGTAAGGCACTCTGCAGGTTCAGGGCAGTGAGAACTCGTGGAATTTCCTGCTGAGCACTCTGAAGAGATAACCATCTGATGGCTAGATAACTGTCCCTGCATTTGTCTGATGTTTTTATGTTTTTCTTCAAAACTGAAGCTTTCTTCGATGCTGGAAGACAATCCATGAGAATGTGAATAAGCAGGTGTGTTGGGGCTGAAACTTTTCCGGGTGCTTTTTAAGCCTTTCATGTTGGGGGGCTGCTGTGCGTACCACCAAGGCTCTCAAATGAAACTTTTATATGGTTTGACAGCTGCGCTAAAAACAACCATTTCCTGTTAGGCAAAATGGTGGGGGTACTGGGAGAGTCATTTCTTTGTCCCTTAACTTCTGGAATCTGCAAATGATTTTGCTTGTAGTGATGGGATGCGGTGCAAGTGCCTGGAACCTGATTCAGGAGGCTGAATCTGTGCAGACTCATCTGGGGCACAGCAACCAGTGCCCAGTGTTCTGCCCTGGAGATGAGATGTTGCTCCAGGCCTCCCCTTGGTTTCAGGCAGGGGATCACCCTTTGTGATGCTGTTCACAGCCAGATGTGAGCTGGGGAAGGGAAGTGTGCCTCTTTTTCTTAGAGAAAACCTGTGAAGTCTGACAGGTCAGCTCGCTTGTTAAATGCCCTGTTGCTAATGGTAATATCCTCACTGATAGGAGACCCCTGGGATGGTTGCTCTGTTCTCACAGTACCATGGGCCTGTCTGCTTGGGTTTATCTGGCTTTTCTTGTAACCCAGTGCCCTAGCAGGCTGATCCCTACTACTGAGAGCTGTGGATGCACAATTGCTGGAACTTTTTTTTTTTTTGAGGTAGAATTAGGACTATGATGAAAACAACAGCAGCTCTTATTGATACCAGAGTTAGAAATGTTAATGATATTGTATTTCTGCAGCCCTCAAAACAACAGCAGAGTGGCTCACAAACGGCAGAGCAAGAGGCTTGGTAGAAGACGTTAAGAAATACAATAAAGGAGTCAAAGCTAGGGGCAGTGTGTTTCCACAGAAGTGGAAGTGATGGAGCTGGAAACTGAAGCTGGCCTCACTCAGTGGTGCATTGTGAGCCTGTTCTTACTTCCCTTCCCAGAGAAACACCTTTTATCTCACTGCAGTTGCTGGGTGCAGGGTTGTAATTTCTGAAAACTCAGTCCTAACTATTCTCACAGACCTGGAAAGAACTTTCTTGTTGTTCCCTGGCTGAGATAAATGTAGAGAAGGGCCAGTATTTCCTTCTGTGAACTTCCATTTTGGGGCCTTTATACATCTTATATAAATATATCTGCTTACTCTTACACTCTTGAAAAATAAACACCTAGTACACTCTGCTCCTTGTCCAGTGCTGGGTTGCTTTTAGAAGCAGCATTTCAGAAATACTGCTGTTTCTCCCTGCAACAAAGCAAATCTTTTCTAGTTCCTTGCAAAGGAGAGAATGAAAATACTTTGGCAAATAGCTTCGATTTAAACTGAAAAGCCTCTGGCTTTCAGAGCTGCCTTTAAAGCAAAAGGCTAGTTTGGCTTTTGATCCTCTTAAGCTGGCTTATTTGATGTGAAAAACGCCCTGGGTACTTCTGCAGAGGGGAGCAGCCTTTCAGTTCTCTGTGTGTGGCTTCGGGAGGGGGCTGGCAGTGTGGTGGTGGGGGGCTTGGGAGGCTGCTGGCGCAGCTCTGTAAATAAAGGGGCCTCTATTTCTTTGGATTCTTTTGCTGGAACTAAATATCATGGTCAGTGAAACTCTTACCTCATTAAAGGAACAAGCCAGACGTCTTCAGTCTATGTGCAGTGCTGCACTGGGGTCTGATTTGCTGTGCAGATAAAGAGTTTTAAACCGAAGAACAGTATGCAGTATATGACTTTGGCTTTCGAACGGTTTGTTTTTGTTCGTGTGACAAAAGAAGGTTTTGATATTAAGTGTAGGGTTGGATTTGACTTGGCAGATACCGGAGCCTTCCATTACTGCTGTAGCCATAATATAAAACTATCTGATGGGTGCCAGTGAGCAGCAGCAAGCCAAGAATTTCTCCATCGCTGTTTGTTTTTGTGAAAACTCACATGGCTGCTGCTGAGCTGGGCTGGTGGTAGAGGTGATGCCCTTTCTTGTTGGAGGGGCAAAGCAATGGCAGGCAGAGCACAACCCAGGCTGTCTCTTTGTGCTTAGTATCTTTGGGCGAAAACTGAGGACTGAGGACTTTTTTTTNGGGCCAACCCCGGCTTTTCTTTTTGTGTTATTTTTTTTTGGGGAAAACTGGGGGCCGGGGTTTTTTTTTTTTTTTTCTCTTAGTGTTGGGGGATAGTTTGAAAAAAAAAAAAATACACAAAAAACAACAATCATCAAGCAGAAGCAAGGCATAGACCAAACTATGTGAAATATTCAGATCTGTTAGTACAGAAACTCAATGCTGTGTTGCAACTTTCAGTTTATGTACCTGGGGCTATGTGTGGATACAAAACATGCTTTTTGAGGTTTCCTTCTGGCACATGCGCTGTCAGTGTGTTGGGTGGTTTGGCACTGTTGTCTTCCTGTAGAGCTGAGACACTTTGGGACTATTGTATTGAAACTGTATTCCTGAAGAAATGGTGCGTGATGCCCTTCAGGGTTGGGGTGGAGAACTGCACTCCATCCAAAGCCTAAATTGGCTTTGTCTGAACTGGGCACCTTCAGATTTAAAAGAGGAAAAGTAATAATAATAAAAATAGAGAATCCAACCAAAATAAAGGAAAATAAATGACTTCAAAACCTACCCCCTGGTTTCCATCTCCCTTGCTCACAAAGAAGCCAACACCCAAGAGAGTTGAAGGCTTGCCAGTGTAGAACCAAAACCTGTAATAAGGAGGTGTTACCTGCAGGATTTGCATGGGAGCTGGGGTCAGGCTAACCTGGGCATAGTGTGGGTGCTTTCCTGTACACTTGACGGGAAAGAAAGAAACAAAGAGAGGTGCAGGGAGCACTGTGCCTCTGGATGAATGACTGTGAGCATGGCTCACTTTTGTGTGCCCTAGCAGGATGCCTGCAGAGTGTTTGTTTTGCAGGGCTGTGCGTGTTTGAAACCACTGCACTACAGCTGGTAGGAGTGTTAGTTACTTTTTGGGTTATCCTCCTCAACTCTGTGTGTTGGGGGGGGCATAGAGACTTATTCAGTCTCTGTCATTTGGAGTAACAATTTATTTTTGGCTTGCTGGGTGATGGTGGCTGGCCTGAGGAAACCTGGTGATGGGGTTTCTTGGAAGATTTGTGAAAACTGGGAGCTGGGGCAAGGAGCTTGATTTTGAACATCTGCAAGGTGTCACACCTTTTAGAGTGGTACAGTGTCCTAGTGTGCATTAACTTGTTTTTGGGGTCTCACCTGATGAGCCCTCCCATTGCTGATAGGCTTCTGGAATAGGTGCACCTTTTGTCTTGTTGGTAAGCTTTGAACCAAAAGGAAAACAGGTGATCTGGGGAAAGAGTGACTGCCAGATACAAAGGAAGAGTCATCTTACCTTTGTGTGAGATCAAAACCTGTTACTTTCATCTTCCGTTCTTAAGGTCTGTATGTCTACTGGTCTTTAGCTTCTTCTGAGGCAAACTGGGACCCGAGCCTGCTAGGATATCCATTGTGTTGAATTCTTGCCATAGTCTTGTCTCAACTTCTGGTGACTTTGAGATTTATTCCAGGCCACTTTGTAATTGAACTGGGCGTCTGAAGGAAAGGCAACCCCAGAGTCAGCAACTGGGCATAAAATTGACTTCGTATATGGTGTGACTGGATCCCAGGATTGAAGGATTTATGGGCAGTTGTTCACTGAGAGATTTTATGGTAGCTCTTGAAACTATTTTTGACTTATTTTAAAATAATATACCTTTTTGGACGAATAGAAGCAAAAGCTTTGGTGAAAATACTAGCTGAAATTGTCTACCCTCATTGCGTTCTGAAGGTTAATACTTCTTCCATTCTGTGGAAGACTTGTCTGAATTAAACAGAAATGACTTATTTAAATTATCACAGGTTTTTCAAGGCACCTGTCACAGATCTTCAAAAACAAAATAACTAAAATGAAATGGGCTCAGACTGAAGACGTTACTGATGAATTGCTTTGAACAACTGTACAATGCAGAGGAATTGCATCATCCAAACAAAGCAGTGTCATTTGAACAGCCCACAACCTTTAACTATTCTAAAACATTTTAAATCTAATTCTTCACGGTTACTTAACATCTTAGAAGGAAAATAACTTACTGTTTATTTACTGATCTTTTGATTTATGGGTCTTCTAACAATCCTTCTCTTTTAAGGCTCCTGTGTCGTTTACAAAACAAAAGTCTGTGAGTAAAGTTGCCTGTCAGTTTTGCCATTTCGCAGCTGTTGGTGTGTTGTTGGTCAGCCTTGTTCCCCCCTAATGTTCATTTTGCTTCAGATTTGCTGAAAACCCACCTGAACACTTCTATTGCTCATAACTTGCTTATGGATCAATATGAAACATGAGGTCTTCTGTTAAGCAGCTATTTCTGTCTGTCCCCTGAAGCAGGGAGGTCTGTGGAGGCAAAAAAAAAAAGCAAAACAACAACAACAAAAAAAAACCCAAACCAAACAAACAAAAAGCAACACAAAAGCAAAACTTATTCAGAATTAGATTCTTGTTTCAGAACTTGCCTTGAAAGGAGGAAATTCAATAGGGAACCATCTTACCCTCCAAAAAATTTAACTGTGTAAGTTCAGCTCGAAGGCTTTTAGCTAACTTCGATCCTTTCAAAAACTGACCCATTCATAATGCATTGTAGTTTATGGTGAATGCTTTTTCCTGGAATCAGTCTCTGAATATTACCCAATTCGAAGCATTTTTGATTCTCCCTCTATGAAATACTTCTGTTGTTCTTTTGCTAACTGCTACATGAAACTAATAAAACACAACAGGGGTGCTTAATGTACAAAGTACGACTTTGCATTTACGAGGTCATCACCACCCTGTACCAATCTTCTTGGCTGAGCTGCATGCATGATCACAGTACACAGGTCTCACTGCCCATCCAGATTCCACTCTGTGATCCTTGACTGTCCAGTTATTCAGTAAGCTCTTGCTTTGCTGAAGGACCAAATGTAATTATTTGATTTGTTGCTTCAAAGTACGTTTATTTCTTAAAAGAGGTTTTATATGTACCAAATGACCATTATGCAATGTGTTATCAGCTGTGTTTTTGGAGCATTTGTTTCTGTAGTACAAATAACTCGAATTCTTTTTTGAGGATAATACAGAAAGAAAAACAAATAGACATTTGGATATTTTCCCACAAATAAGTATTTGTTTGCTATATTATTTACTTCTCTTTCTATTGTAAGTGTCTGACTTTGCCTTCCTGCCCTCTTGCTTTCAGACAGAGCTGTTCATTATCTCTGTGGACTCTTCAGTTCAGCTCTGACCTTGGGTATATTAACTATTTTTCATGTTATCTACAAGTCTACCACAAAACTTCCCTTGAAGAGTCTTCAAAATAAAACTGCATTGAATCATGAAGGAGGTGCATTGATGCTTAAATTTGATGAATTTTTAGTGCTCGTCATTAGTCAGAGTTGCTATGAAGTATGTCTACTCCAAACAACCTTGTTACTGTTGGAACGCTCCTCGCAGCACTTGGAACTGGTCATGGCACTGCTAGTGATCTGTGTTTTTCAAATGGAAAGTGCTTTCATCGCTTTTCTTACTGCTTCCTTTGGCTGGGTTTAGTGGAGATGCAATGTTAACGCTTCTGTGCATTGTATCTTTCATGTGTGTCAGCAAGGTACCAGCATCCAAGAAGTTCACAAAGTTTCTCCAGAGAATTTGCCAATGCTTGGACAAGGAGATTTGAGTCCACTAATGATAGTGGCTTATGAAATTTTCTGTGAGGTGTCTTTATGCCCAGAATAAATCCTTTTTTCTTAAGCCTGCCTTCTTGGAACAGCTACAATGAGGGGTGTGATGACAGGGCTAGAAAGAAGGCTGGTGTCCTCACCTTGCTTTTGAGTTTGTGAGCCTAGATATTTGCACATGAGAGTTTCTCATTTTCACAGGTTGAATGCAGTAGTTTTAGCTGCTGGGGACTTGGATCTTTCCTGTACTTAGGGATCTTTCCTGTACTTAGAAATGCAAAATTCAGTATTGTGAAGGACTAGATTTGTTGAAGCAGAGTAGCATGCAGCATCCTTTATTTGCTCCTTTTTTTGTTGTATCTCTGACGCTCCTAATATGAATTTGTTCTCCTGGGGAGACCTCATCAGACCAAACCAAATAAACTGACATCTGTCTCTGTCAAATTGGGCAAATGGCCACATGTCATGATTTATTAACTGTAGTTGTGTTGTTAAATGCTTTTCCTCTGTTGTCCTCCTAGATACGGAAAGAGAAGGTGCACAAGCATATTGGTTTAAAATAAGACTTTCATGTGAGAGGTCATTAAATTCCTGCCTGTGTCCTCTTGATTCCTTTCCTACTGAGCATCTACAGTTCAGAAACAAGCTACTGTTTCAACCAAGAATCTAACTACTCAATACTTAAGGTTGCATCCCACTTCTGATTGTATAGAAATTTGAGTTCACAAGAATGGAATAGCGTTTTCTGTTGTATACTTTTTTCGGTGTTCCTATTTAGGAAAGTGTAATTAGGGCATCTGTCTGTGCAAAATTTTTTTGCATCTTTTAAAAGCAAAATCAGCCTGCTAAAAATCATACTTGTTGCGCAGAAGTCAAGATTCCATGGCGTTATTCTGGCTGGAAACATTACTATGGTTGTTATCTTTGAAATTATCACATCTGATAAACTATTGATGTTCTGCCATTTGAGCTAGCAGAGACTGAAATAAGAGAATGTGAAAAGAACATTCAGCCTTTTTCCATAGTGCTAATATTGAAGACTGTTCTCATTAATGTAAATATGTCGTGACTTTTCATTTTTCATTCACTGCAGGTTTACAGGAACAGATGGACCAAGTGGTTTTGGATTTGAGTTGACATTTCGACTAAAGAGAGAAACAGGGGAGTCTGCTCCACCTACCTGGCCAGCAGAGTTAATGCAAGGCTTAGCAAGATACGTCTTCCAGTCAGGTACTGCGGGGGTAATCTGTTCCTTCATGCTTTGTTGCTTTCATTCAGAAGGGCTGCATCTGTCATATGGTGCTACAGTTGCATCTCGCAGTTGCTTGGTCAAATCTTAAGGGGTTTTTTTTGCATGCAAACATTTGAGCTTGCTGGGTGATGATGAGGTCTTTTCCATCAACGCCATTTGTTGGGTACAAAACTCAGCTGCTGTTTGGATAATTTAATATTGCTGATATTGAGAAACTGAAGGTACAGAACAGTAATAATGGGAAAAGAGCAGTATAGGCAGTGACACTCTTCCTGTGTTGTTTGTTTCAGCTCTTCCTTGATGAGAGAAGATACTATAAGTATCTTGCTTATCTTGAAATGGCTGAGGTGCACGCATCTGATAAGGTCTTGCTTCTCAGCAGAGGGGCTTTAACTTCTAAAGCAGTTGGTGTTTCCACTCATCTGTGCAGTTTAGCACTAGTGTGTATATGTAAGAAGATGGGAAAGGCATAGAAGTTGTCAGAGATGCCAGAGCTGGGAATGAAAAAGAATTGGCACTGAAGAATCCGTCTGTGCTTGTGGAAACTTCCCAGGAAGTTAAGAACCATCCAACTCTTCTGCAGTGCTCTTCCTGGATTTTATTGTACCAGTTGATGGGATATTAGTTTGTATGGCAAATATGTGAAGCTCTGTGGAGTGGCTGAGTGCACAGTGTACTTGAAAGGCACCCTTAACTGTCACAAGATCTGAATGAAAACATTTGAAGAACTTTTTTTTTTTAATGTAGCTTGAGCTTACTTACCTGTAAAGTACCTCCCCAATAAATGATTATTGAATTTGTAACATTTGGTACTTGCCCTGTTGGTTAATAAATTGCTCAGTAACTCCTGATTCCACTGCAGGTTTTCAGTCAGCTTTCTGACTTTCAAAATGGAAAGGTCCAGGTGCAATCAGGATTGCTCTGGTAACTTGTCGTACATCAGTGTGGTGGTGGTAATTCTTGTGGGATTTTTTTTTCTAAATATTGACTGACAGAGACCAATGTCATCAAACATTATTGCTCATCTTTATACTGGGATTGTCTTTTGTGCAGTTTAAAATGATTTAAGAATTTTTAACCTTTGTCATGCAGCTGTCTTTTCCAATTACCATTTAAATTTGAGCTCACCTGCAATCTTTTATACCTTGATTTTTTTTGCTGATCTTATGCTTCTGAGTTTACATTACTTTAATAGTTTTTACCATTGTTTGGAGCTCCTATCCTGCCTAAATTGTACAGTAACTTCTTAGTTCTAACCATGCAAACTCACATTTTCTATGTATGGACTGCAGAATCTGGAAGAAAGCATCTGTCTCTAGCACTTCCTTTTCAAGTATAGCACACAGCATGTCATGTGTTAAATTGTAATATGTGTAGGACTGTTTTTGTAGCCTTTAATGTTATCTAGTTTGGTATGGTCCCTGCTACAGTAATCAGTAGTATCAGATACAGTAGTAGCAGTATCAGTGCCTTATATTTGCACATTAAACAACCTGTAGTAGTGCAGTTGCTTGCCTCAGCCTTTCCATGGATGAGAAAATGTGTACAGAGTGAGGTGAGATTTGGCAGGGCAAAATATAGGATGAAAGTCTCAGAGACTGAGCTGGTGCTGAAGGCAGAAACTTCCCTAGTTTGTGCAGCAGCCCTGGAACAACTCTTCCTGGTAGATGAGGTACTACTTTTTGCTTCACAGTATTATCGAGCCAGTGCAGGTGTTAATATGCTGCTTAGAAGAGTTTTGCTAAGCAAAGGATTGTTCTACTGAAGATTTCTCAAGTTTCCTGCACTGATGCCGTCTCATCTTTCTGACCTCAAAGCAAACAGTTTTCAGACTGGAAAGAGCAATTGTACCCATGTGTGTTTGTCTCTGACATGAACTTCTAAGGGCCTTCAATATTATCCTCTGCTTATCCTTGCTGATTTTGACTATCTACTATGACTCTTTAAAGGCACTGCTCAAACATGCTTTAATAGTTTTTAGCCTCTGGGTATTTAGCTCTCAATTTACATTATTAAAAGAAACCCAGAGTATGTATGAATCATAAATCGACCCCTTTATTCAAACTGAATGTGAGCCAACGGTATGCTCACCATGCAGCAGGCAAACCACATACTGGGATGCATTGAGAAAAGCATGACCAGCGGATTGAGGGAAGTAATTACCTCTTCCACTTAGCACTTGGAAGGCCTTGCTTAAAGTACTTGGTCTGGTCTGGGGCGTAACAGTGTGAGGGGCTGAGAAACCAGGGAGTCCTGTAGATCATGTAACCTGGGAGGAATGCTGGTTTGGTTTGTGGGGAGATGAGGGTTGGCCTAGCAGGAGCCAACTGCAGTTGGAAAGGTAGCTAGTAGACGCAGGGCTCAGTTTTGCTTTTAAGTTGGTCTTTTACAATACTTAATTGCTCAGATTTTAGAACTTGAAAGCTGCCACGTACTTGTAGGGGCATAATTCTTCCAAAACCCAATCAGCGTTAAGCAAGGTGCAGCACTATTGCATTGTTTCCTCTGATAGAACGTTCCTTTTTGCTCAAGTTGTCCTGTGACGTTTGGAGTGATTGTCAAATGCAACAATGGTGAGCATTGTTTGACTCCAGTGTACGTACCTCGTTGTTGTCCTGTTCAGTTGTTTAAACATCTGCGGTGTCTCTTTAGTACTTCAGAGAGCCTTAAAAATATTTGATGAACCAAGACAACTTGATGAACACTTGTTAATCTACTTGAAACAAGAAGCAAGAAAAAAAAACAAACTGGCATTCACTTTTTTTGGTAGGTTCAAGGAGCTTTGGCTTGTCAAAGGATTGTTTACTTTGAAGGCTATGCTGAGAGCTGAATTCTTATCTCTTGTGTAGCAGGCCAGTATTTTGGTTATCATAGATGTGCTTTGCTGGGTCCGGTTGTATTTATGGGAGCGTAAGATGTAGTTATGCTCCTGCTGAGCCTGAGCGTTTTCAGCTTCTGCTGATTGAACTGAAGGCTGATGTAGCAGCTACTGCTGTCCTAAATCTTGATACTGTGTACTGGAATTTCAAAATGTATCTCCTTGCAGGTGGTGTATTTTTGTAACAAAGGCTGGTAGGAAAATAAACGTTGTTTAATTGTTTCCATCTCTCCTGCTCTGTGGCTGTACTTTTGTGTCTTCTGCATTGAATTTCAGACCTCCTTGAGCCTCCGCTTTCCTGTTCATTGTAACGAACACTTGATGCTTTGTGCTTTTGATTAAATGGCACTATTTCCCCTCCTTCAAGAAAACCAAGATTGCAAGTCTCAAAAAAAAGTTTTTGTGGCTTTATCTGTTCTTAATTTTATCACTGTTTGACCATGACCACAAATTCCAACTCTTGTTATTTTTAGCCTGTAAAAAGAAACAATCCTGCAAACCTTGTAAATGAAACTTTGCACATTTCAGTGACCTGAACTTGTCATGGTTCGTGAGTATACTGGGAATGTCTGGTGGTAGAACCAATTTATGCTTCTCTTCAAACAGAGAGGAGGAAACTCTTTTCTGTGGAAATTTTATTCTGGATTTGTTACAATTGTTAACTCTTTGGGTACTGCAGAATTAGAGTGCTTGACTGGGATAGAGTGGCTGTGGGTTTTATTTTCCTGAAATTTAAATCTGTTTTTTTTTTCTCTCTGTGGTGAAATTTGTTTTTCAGTGTATACATCACGAGGGCACTATATTGATGCAGAGTGGAAACAAATGCACTGTTTAAGAATTCATGTGGCTGAAAGAGAAATCTTCAGCTGTAAGGTACAGTTTTTGGAGAGCTTGTCTGAAAAACAAAGGCATGAGATTTATAATTGGTCAATTAGACTTTGGCTCCTAAGTGATCAGTAGGAATATGTTTAGAGAATAATGGAAGTTCCTGTCTGGATTTATCAAGAATAAGTGAGAATAAACTAATTATGTGTCATAGTAATGGGCACAACAGGATGCAATGAATGTTGGTTACCTTGATAGCAGTGACACTTTGGACATAGTCTCATGTAACAGGCCTGTGAGCAAGCCAAGAAAACATGATATTGATTTTTAAAGAAAGGGATGCAGTACTGATTAGATATCTCAACTGGAGTAGTTGTCTATGTGTTGTCATCAACCACAGAAGATGGGTAGAGTTGGCATTCCTCTGAAGTGTGTTCTAGGGCTGATGCAATTTGGGATTGATCAGGATGATGTAAAGTATCATGACAAAACTTGCAGGCACAAAGCACTGTGTCATTTGGGGTGGAGTTCAGAGCAACTTTTGCAAAGTGAGGAGGTGATCTGGAGGCCTGTGTTCAGGAAGGCCAGTAAGGTGCAACAGGTGCAAGTTCCTGTGCTTCCTCAAGAATAATCTAATGCACAGTTACCAGCTGGGGATGGACAGGAAAAGAAGACAATTCAGAGTTGGTTTCACCAATGAGCAAATACCTAAACCAACACTCTGATAGGGAAGCAGAATTGTTCTGATGCGTAAATAGAACTGTTCTGTATATTGTATGGGATACATACAGTAGACTGCTGTCAGCACCTCAGGAGGAAATTGTAGAGCATTGGGTCTGGTTTGGGGCAAAAGGCTTCAAGTCAGATACACCCCAGTAAGGTCTGGAGGAGGGCAGTAAGAATGATTGTAAGATCCAGAAAATATGACCTGAGGAGGAATAATCAAAAGAGTTGCATTTGTTTAGTCTAGGGAAGAGAAAATGAGGGGGAGATGGGAGTAATGTTTTTGTGTGCCAACAGGATAGGAGAGACTACTTACATTTCTGTAAGGTAGGCTTGCAGCTTGTCATTAGGAAAATCTTCACTAAGTGCAGTGGAACCACAGAGAATTGTAAACTCCCTATTGTTGAATACCTTTGAAAGCAAGTTGAAGTACTCTTCATGGATATTTGTCAGGAAGAGCTGATCCTTCCTTTAGAGGAAGGCAGAGTAGGAACCAGATCTCCTTTAGTATCAATGTCTTGATGATTAGATGTCTTCAGATCTTTTATTCTTGATTTTCTGGTTCTGTAAATACACACCTTATCTTTTTTCATGGTTTCCTGATTACTAGTGCACTAAGAGATTTAAAAATTTTTGAAGTCTCAGCCAATTTAGAAGTTGAATCTTAAGTGTTTAACCTTAGACTGAGTCAGTAGTAGGGAGCTACTTGTGTCTGGGGAGCTGCAAAATAGTAGTAATGGAATGTACAGGCAAAGGAAGTAAGTATGTAAGATGCAGTTTCCAGGCAATGATTTAATGCAGATTTCAGGAGAAAGTTGCTTAAATGCAGCAGAGGCAGTTGTCAGATTACCTTGACTAAATTATTCCCTAGCAAAATGTATTACACCTTTGGAAAGTGCATTGGTCAGAACTGATTCCAGCAGATGCATGATGAGTTACACATATTGATAGTAATGTGTCAGCACAGTGACCAAACAAGCAATAGATTGGGGCTTTTTCTTTACAACCCCCTTTCTTGGCATGTATGACCCTCTGCACTTCACTATGAGGGATTCTCTTTCCAAAGGATTAGGTATGAAATGTTTTGTCCTCTAGTTATTACCATGAAACCTGTAGGAACTCAGTATCTCTGAACTCCTGTCCCATTCTGTCGTGGTTCAGGTCCGTGGGCCAACTTTCCAAAGTTACTGGAAGGGAAGGGGTGCACCAGAGCACTTAAGGCAGCATGGGCTTGTAAGCCTTTAGAAGCCAGGCTGCAAAGCAGGTCCACACTGAGGTATATCTAGCTTCTTGTGGTTATCTCTGACAGATAGTGCTTTTCTCAGGTAGAAATTACTGTCTGATGGATAGTTTGTAGCCTGAGAAAATGCATACACTGTTCCTGCCTATGTCATTATTGCACTGAACCAGTGTGAGTGAATTATGCTAGCTTTGCTGCCTTGGTTTCCCTTCTAGTAAATGAGCGTGGTTATAGGAGTGGTAAGGACTGCAGCTGAAGATGCTCTCTTATTCAGCAGTTTTCCTCTGATTTAAGTTAGTTTAATCCCAGCCACAGAGGCACTTTGCACTTGACAGGCAGTATAACTTTTACACTGAAAATGAGACTCGGTGGGATTAAGTGATTTGGCTGGGGTCACAGACCTGAAACCATTATGCTAGCAAATGCTTTGACACCTGTTGCCCTTGCTTAACCACTAGACCTCATCTTCAGCTCTTCAGGAGTTTAGCAGGCTTCAATGTGTAGCCCCAGTGACTCTTTCCTTGCTGACATGTTTTCAAACACTCTCAATGCTGGCCAATTTCTGTGTGTAAAAACAAAACAAACTCCTCGCTTCCTTGAATACAAATGAGGCTTGTCCAGCTTGTTTGTCAAACTGTTTATTTCTTCCCAATAGGATAACTAAAGCCAAATAAAATCTTCCAGTAATTCATAGACTTTCTTTTTTTTCCCCTGACTGTGCCTTTATGCTTTTAATCCTAGGCTGATTTATTGTTCTCTTCTGGTTGCTATAGCTTTCTAAAATATATTTTTCTATCATCTGTTTGTAATATTGACCAGTTTCCAGTGTGGTGCTGGCCCTGGCTTCTCTCTTGTATTCCAGGATTTTAGATTAAAAATGGGCGGATTAACTGTGTTTTTTACTCCACAAAGTAATATAAATCAACACAAATTTCATTTCAGCAGAACCTGTTATACAGTGAACTCTGTGCAAACTCAAAAAACAGTGTGGTGCCATTGTAGAGCAGCACTCGGCCTGCTGCCACCTGTAGGTGAGTAGGATTCAGCCGGGCAGGCAGGTTGTGTGCGTTGGTTCTGCGTGGAAACGTTATGTCCCTGGTTCCAATTTAACCCAAGTTTGTTGTGGCCAAGAGCTCTCATCATCTGATAGTTATTCGGTGGTCCATGAGAAATTGGTTGGGTTTTATCCTAGTTCCTCTTAGACATTTCCCATAAAACAAGCTGTTCTGTGAGCAAAGAGCACATCCTTTATGTATTTGCATCCTCACTCTTTCCTGTCCCGCAGCACTGCAGTAAATCCACTTCTCCCTGTGCTGCTGTTCATGAACTCACCTCCCCAATGTTTCTGACTCCCCATCTCTGAAACCAGCCCCAGTACATCCCCTCTCCTCCAGCTGTGGTCTGTGTGCTGTGGCCAGCTTCACATGCTGTGCTCACTGTTGGAACCAGGCAGCTCCACATGGGTGCTCAGCGACGTGCCTGGTAGGATGGGCAGACCTCTGTCCTGTTAAGTGTTGCAGCAAAGCACTGGTTGTAGAGGGACCCAGCTCCTTTTTTTTGTTTTTTTTTTTCCTTGTAGACCACACATAAAACTTGTGCAGCACTGCTGGTAAGCCAGAGAAGCAGCTATTAGCAAAGCTACTGATCAGCCACATCATAGTGAAAAGACCTAACGGAAAATAGTTTTATCTGTAAGATGCTTCTAAGAGGAGACATTGTATAGGAGTATGAATACACATTCTTTTGAAATACTGTCCCAGGACTGCACAGAGAAAATATTAAAGCTAGGAGTACTCTTATTCTTACCTTTTTATTTCTGTTCCTGCTCAGGTTGCTCTAGGTCTGAAACATGTGGGCTGGCAATAACTGCCCAGCAGCCAAATAGTTCAGTACAGGTGCTGCCAGGCACAGCTGGTGGCATTCACTTGCTTTGTCTGCATGCTCCCATAACTGGCCCAGAGTAGTGCCAGCTGCAGCAAACCCTCCTTCTGCACCCTGCGAATCATCAACTTGTCCTGACTGCCCTCAGCTTGCTGGCTGTGCATGCAGCTATAAGCCACCAGAACTTGTACCTGAGATCTTGGTGCTGGGCACCTGGTGAGGCACTTTCCAACACTTTTTCTCTGATATAGTTTTTTTTGTTGTTGTTTGTTTGTTTTTTTCAAGTGACTGCTCTGGGTTTGGTCCAGCAAGGCCCATTGAAACTGTAGTATAGCTGTTCTTTTCCATTCTCTATGAAACATCCTTTGGTTGTTTTTTCTTAAAGTCATGGCAGTCTTACCATCTATTAGGACTCTAGAGGAAGTGTAGCAGTACTGGTTACACAATGTCCTTGCTCTTCAGTACAGGAAAGGAGGAAGAGGATGGGCCCTGGCACTGGTGACACTGAGACTGACACACAGGTCAGCATGCAGTGGTGCCTCTAACAAATTGAAGTGCAGTTTCTTCTTTGCACACTTCTAGAAGTTAATGTTGTTTGTCTTTTTGTGTGGCTGTGATTTTGGGCACCTTCTGTGCGCAGTTCCTTTCCCCTATGCTCATGAGGCAGGGATGTGCACCCAGCTCCATGGTGCAGTGAGGTGCTGAGGAAGGAGGGAAGCTGTAGTTGTTACAGAGGAGCTGTGGTGCTTTCCTTAGCAGTGAACTGGCACACACCTAGCTGCAAATCATTCCTGTGAGTCCTGTGTGAGCCAGAGAAGCGCTTTCAGATCTTGGAGGGCAGGAAGCAATGAAGCAGAACTGCAGGTGTGACTGCTGTGCAACACTGCTGTCACAGCATAGTTGGTGCACTCCCTCACACGTTGCCCCACTCTTGTTCTTCTGGTAGCATAAAGGGAACGGCCTGACCTCAGGTTTTGGATGGCTGACTGTACTTGGCTTCTCCTTCTATTCAGAAGAGGCAGGGTGCTGCCTCTCTGCAGTACTGCAAATGTCCCAGCACAGGGCTGCATCCTGCCCATTGTTAACTCCTTCCTCTGCTGCTGGGATGAAGCAGCAGTTCCATTTAGCACTTGCTGCTTCATTGGGTGACATCTCCCTGTGCTTTACTTGGGAAGTTGCACACAATTGCTTTTTCTGTACTGACTCAAAAGCCCCAGTAACTGTCTAGCCAGGTTTGAAAAGTGTTCTGTGCTTTCTCATGGACTAGAGAGGGAGGGGACTTGCAGCACTGCTGTGTGACACTGCCTTTTGCTTTGCCAGCACGGGGAGGGATGAGCCTTGGCTGGGTAAGAGGCTCAGCAACTTGCTGACAAGATCAGGGAGTTCTGTGCCTTGCCAGGGAGCTGCTGATGTCTCGATGTGTTGCTCCCAACTGAACACAGGTCTCTGACCTTCCTCTGCCCTGAAGGCTGGGCTGACACTATAGCATGGGGAGACTTTGTGCCAGGAGCAGAGGCACAGAAACCCTTTGTTCCTTATAAAAGACTGCTGAAATAGAAGAAAAGCTATCTTCCTTCTGACTGTATAGTATTTCTAGGCAGTAAGTGAGGGATCTCAGCGCTGCCTGAAAGAAGAGCTTGTTTTTAGCTACTGCTGCAATTTAGATAAAGCAGGTTCAGGCCTAGTTTGTGTTGGCTGGATTTCAGCTGGTGCTGTCCCTTTTAATTCTGTCAACCCCTGTCCTGTTGCAGCCTGGGAATTGAATTTTTCTCATTGCTTTTCAAACTGTTCAGTGTAGTTCATTCAGTCGGTTTATTAAAAAAAAAAAACTGTCAAAAGAATCCGTCTTCTCTGTGCTCTGCATCAGTCCATGTGCCATAGGCTGCTCTCAGATGTCATGGATGGACATAGCAGTGGCACTTGTATGTTTGCATTTATAAATGCTTGAGCTACTTCAACCTATATACTGCATGTGGGCTCCCTGGAAGAGGGAGGAAAGAAACAGGAGTGGAGACCCAAAGAAGTTGTGATGCATCTTGTTGCAAGGCTGCTGCAACAGCTTATGGGTGGAAGGACAACCAGCAGGCTCTATGCGTTGGGAACCCCAGGATGCTGGCTCCTGGCAGATGTTTATCAGGAGAGGTCATAGTTCAGGATCAGAATCAGTCTTGCTTGCTTTCTGCCCAAAGTTGAGGGAAGCCAGAAGGGAGAAGGAGCTACAGAGGGGTGAGGAGCACATATGCTGGGGACCAGAAAAGTGGTTCAGACTGCTGGGGTGAGGAAGAAAGGCAGGAGCTGCACATGTTCCATCCAGGCTTGGACAAAGGCTCCATCCCTGTGCTGTGGGAGGAATGCACGACAAAGGACAAGGCTCAGGGAATGCAGAAAACCCCCTCCTGCTGATGTGAAGTCCTTTGGCCTCTCACATTTGAGGTCTTTGTCCCATTTAGCCTTTTCTGGGAAACGGAAGCAGCCACTCTAATAGTTAAAGGCTTCTGCTAGAATAGTGCTGCCTCCCCCTGTCAAGGAGCTGAAAGCCACAAATCAGGGATTGTTTTGCAGTCACAGGAGCATCCTCTTTTTCTGCCTGTGTGCAATCATTTGGGATGCACAGAGGATAGAGTGAAGGTTGCACAAACCAAGTAGGCTTGTGAAAAGGACTCATTTTTCCTTGACAGCTGCCAGCCTGTATTAGATGAAACCTCAGAAGAGGGCAGGCAGAGCTGGAAGTTGATTTTGCTGTTACACGTATCCTTCTTACACTTTCTATTGAAGATCTGTAAAGCAAGTGGTACTCAAATTGTGTGTTCTGCTTAACCTGCTCTGCACTCTGCCTGCCAGTGCAGCAGTACGCTGAGCTTATTACAGACCATCTTCTGACAGCTTTACATGCAAAGAACCTTTACAGCAGTCTGCTCAGCCAGGAGGCAGCAAATGGGCACAGCAGGGAAAGCGTTTTGTTCTTGGTGGGGAAGGGAACTGGGAGTGTGTTCAGAGACTGCAGGCAGTCCAGAGCCTGTGGGAAGTGGACTCTTCCTTTTCTTTGAAAAGTTGAGGCTTAAAGAAGTCACCTTGGAACATGTGGGATGGAGTTTCAGGTGATCTGGAAACAGGCTAATCGTTTTGCATTTGATCCGTAATTAGAGCTCTTGGACAGAGTTTCTGTGTTTCTCTTACATTACTGTAATGGGCTTGTGGAACTCATCTAATATTTCTAATACTTCATATAAATGTACGTGAATATGAAGTTCCTCTGCTTCCTGCCTTTCAGCCTCCTGCTTTGCTGTATTAAAACAAAGGTTTGACTCATGTAAACTTTAAATTCCTGAAAACAACATTCTGGTGTTTTCTAAGCCATCCCATCCTTTTCCATTAGAAGACTCATAACGAGTGTTATGGTAACTGTGTACATTTTCCTGAGAGATTATGACGTGATGACTGTACAGACATTTTTGCATAGGCCATCATCTCTTTCCTGCCCTTTCTGTTGTGTAACTTTTGCTTAAATAGAGATCTTAGAGCGATCTTGCAGTCTGTATGTGAGACCTCTGTGCCATGGAAGCTGAGCATTAGAGCTGTGTGCGTCATTTTGGCATCATTTTGGGTCCTTCAGAGGAGAGGATACTGCCTTAGATTTTAGAATCATTAGGTGTTCCTCAACAGAAATCTCTGAAGTACTTAGGGCTGATCACAAGTGGCAGCAGTCTTGCAGTGCTCCTGTGTTCATCTAAATGTATGCTCATCTTGAGGGCTTCCACATGCATGAGCATGTAAAAGATTCCACCACACCAAGGGCATTTTTCTCATGCTGTGTTCCTCCTCCCTCACAGAGGACACCTGAGAGGTTGTAAAACACACATCTCACTCAAATGAGAAATGGAGAAAGCTGGTTCCAGAGCTGGGTTAAAAATGAGTGCATGAGGGGTGGACTCTGGGAGGCTGCTGCTAAAGGGCCTCTGGGCTTCTTGCAGGCAGGAACTGGTGTGATGCAGAGGGAGAGGCTTTATTTTCTCAGCTGGGACTCTCCTGCCCAGGCTCAAGGCTTGACATGTGCATCAGTCCTGCATCCCTGGGGCTGCTTGCCTGGGAGATGTGAGAGACAGGATGCAGGTATCCCACTCCTGCCGGAGAAAGGGGGAGCACACCAGCCACGCTGAACCTAAGGCAGATGGTCTTGGGTGATGAGGTGTAGAGAAGTAAGAGCGTGGAGCAGGAGAGTTCTGTAGGGCTGTGAAAGGGCAGCTCACATGCATGTTTTTCTTTCTCACTACAATGCTGTATGTTCTTTCCTTGAGGGTGGTGCTGTGTAGATAAATCAGGCAACAGGTGAGAGTTGTGCTGTTCCAGAAGCACCACTGGGGATGCATCCTGCCACAGGCAGTGCTTCTGTGGCAAGGTGACCATGTGCTGCAGGAGGCTGTAAGGAGCAATGGGCAGCTTAGAGCTGGAAGAGGCTGCAGGAAGGCAGAAGAGAAGGGCTGGAAGGAGTCAGAGAGAGGACAGGGGGCCCCAAGCTCCCAGAGGGTGGGAGTGTGCCTTGGGCATGGGAGTCACTTGCTGGGAGCCTGCATGGGAAATTCTCAGAGGCTGTAGTAATGGAAACTGTGTGTAGAGCTGCACAGGGAGAGGGAGCCAGGCACACAGATGCAGAGAGGATGGGAAAGAATTGTCCTGGGAAACAGAAGGGGTAGAGGAGGCCCAGAACCACACTGGTTGTTGCATGATAACACTTTAGCAACTAAATTACTATGCTCTCCAGTGTCACATAAGGCATCTGGGATCTACACTGTGGTATAAAAACCCAGTGTTTGTAACTCCATCGGGGAAGCTGTGACATGACATATTTGCCACCATCTCAGTGTGAACGGATGGATGGCAGTTCTAAGCAGCGAGGAGTCATCTTTGTTCTGCTGGGGCCATGGTGGGTCCTGCCTCTGGCCTACACCTGGCTTTCAGTCCAGGACTCTACAGGGATCCACTAAGTTATATGTAAGTGTATAAGTTGAGTTCTTTTCAGAGGATTATTTATTTTCTGTATTTAACCAAACCACCTGGATTTAAGGAGTAACAAACTATTTTCCACCTGCTGATCAACTTAAAAAAAAATATCCGCATCAAACTTCTGTTTTCCAAACTCAGTCTTCAAACTTCAGAGGTCAGGGAGTCCTTACAGTGCTGATAATCTGTTTTTGTCCCCACTCTTTTTTAAAGAACCGTTTGCCTAGGCCCCTTGTTTATAAAAGCCCAATTTGAATCCCTGCAGTGGAGCCATTGTTTAATTGTGCTCTGGGGATTGAGTTCTTCCCAAGGCATCTTGTCCGTGCTGCATGTCTGCAGCAGGCAGCAGCCCCATGTGAATCTGTGCTGGGGCTGTTCTTGTTTCCCAGACAGAGATAAGGGGCAGCAAAACTGAACTATGCAGCACAAACATGGGAAAAATGACTTTTATTTTTTAAATGTAATGCAAATTTATCATGGTCTGACCTCTGCTGATTTCTTCTATGTTCTTGAAACAATGTTCTTGAAACAATCTGCTTGAGTTAAAAATGAAATTACAAAGTAGCACTGCCAGCCAGTCCACCGGATTATATCGCTGGTTGTTCTTTTTTTTCTCCTTTACCAATCAATTTGTGCAGTCCCTTGTAGGTAAGGAAAGTAAGCAGACAGACTGAACTTAGCATTAATTTGGTTTTCCCTAGATTATCTTAATTTAACATGACTGGTAAATGAGTCTGAATGAGCTCTTTCTTTATATAATGGGTTTTTTTGTTTAATTTTTTGTTAAATTTGTGTCTGTAAGATGAGTTGCAATAGCGGAATTGCTTTGAGATTTTTAGACAATTTTCATGTTTGGTCTCTTATAGCCACATATTTGCATGCATGGTCATATCCATTAGTAAGCTAATTAGAAATGTATTAAGTAGCTCTGGTGAAAAGCATAGCTAATGCATTTCAGTGTTGGACTCTGGGTCTGCCCCTTGTTTCTTGTAATTAATTCTAGCTGTTCCATCTGCAAAGTGGTACTGAAACACAGCATCAAATGTTACTCGTGACAGATTTGCAGACTACCTTTTTTTTTTTTTTTAAACAAAACCAGACTGAATATTAAAAATGTGTTGGGGAAAATGCACTTATATAATAAATTATCCAAACCATGCATGGGGTAATGGCAATGCAATAAATTACGTGATTTCTGCAGGCATTGGATAAGCTGTGTTCAATTTAAATGTCTGGCTGCATCACTGTCATGCTGGTCAGGAGCTCACCGGGGGCCTTTGTAGCATTCCTGCACCCGAAAGCTTTGGACTCAAAATCTTTCTCTGTTTTTCTTTGCCCTCAGCTACAGAATTTCTGAGTACTGCTGCCTTTTTGTTACTGCTGACAGCTCAGCTGAGCAATCACTGTTGGACACAACCTGAAAGCTTGTGTAAGTGTTCAAGCTGCTGAGCAGTACAGATAACAGGTCTGGCTTGCATGAGGGATGTGGTCACCTTGCTTGCGTGCCAGCGTACCCACTGCCATGCTCTGCTGTGAATGTATTAGATGTATGTCTTAGACCAAGCTGGTAGAGAAATGCCAGGAGTTGTGCCAACCACCACAGCAGCTTAGAGGACAGTGTCTCAGGTCACTGCTGCTGTCACGGGGGATGAGCAGGGTTGTTCCTTTAACACCATCTCACACAGCTCTGAAAAAAGGGACCTTGTAACCACAGCCTGGCTTTCTGTGGAGACAAGAGAGGAATGCAGAGACTTGCTTTGGAGGGATATGAGTGCAGCAGAACAGCTGTTTGCCCCAAATCAAGCCATCTTAGTGGCCCAGGAGCAAGCTCAGGCTGTGTGCCAGGCTGGGCATGGACAGAAGAGGTGCTCTGAATTCCTGTTCTGTCTCCTCGCTGGTGGAACAACCTTAGCTCTGTGTTTTCCTCCATGCTGTCCCCTGTTCATGCCCAGGAGGAGATACTTGCCTCCTAGGTACCTAAGCAGCTATTTGTGTGCTCTGGGTGCAGGGCAGCAAGTTGATGCGGAGCAATGCCTGGGCCAGAATCAAACTGGGACAGCTTTGAGATGGAGCTCTCTTAGCTCCCAGTGCTTGTTTTGGTGTGCTGTCCTTTTCTACTTGCTCCCTGCAGTTTTTCAGGAGTGTTGGGACTCCTAAATAGAGTAAAAATGGCAGATTTAAAAACAGAAATGGAAAATACAGTGAGAAATAAGCTGTTTCTCTGCAGAGCTAACCTGTGCCTCCTGAGCATAAATTCCTCACTCCACACTGTTTATAAAACATCTTGAGGCCAGGAATATGACTTCTATTTCTTTCTTCAGACATTAACTGTATTTAGTCAAATTAAATTCAGGGGGAATGCGCTTCAAGAAAATACATGAGCACCACTGTGCAAAGAATTTACTAGTCCACAGTGTGGTGGTTCCTCTGAGTTATTTCCCCAGTTCTTGCTATGGAGCAGTTGGGGGAGTAAAGCTGAGAGAGATTGAACAGCTGAGTTATGACCATTGCTCCGGGAAGGAGCTTCACCTGCTTTGTGCAGCCTGTTAAAGAGAACAGATAATGGTATTTTAAAGACTTAAAAATATGGGAGGCTTAACAGAGTAGTGTGATGTAGCTGCATTATGAATGCTGCTTTTGCATATTAGAATGACACAAGGGCTGCTCTGTGGGGAATTCAGAGACTCCTCATTTCGCTGGAGCTAGAGAGATGTTTTCGATTTGCTACTATAAAATATGAAGTAAAGCAGTAAGTTTGAAATGAAATGTAATGATTTCCTTGTTGGGCTCTTATGAAATCAATACCCACCTGTGAAGCATTTCAATTTTGCAGCATCGGTGTTTCCTGACAGAAAAGAATAATTCAGGAGTTTTTGTTAAAACAGTCTTAGAAATTTGTGAGGATGGGTGACATTGCCACATTAGATTTAAATCCGTTTTGCACCCACAGACTGATCACTGCCCTGAGATGATAGAGAAGTGCTGGGTCAGTAGCAGCCCCACAACTACCATGGAAAGCTGTCTTACCTTCTCCTGGGTTCAAGGCTCAAATACTGCAGAGACTGTGAAGTTTCAAGTTTACTAACCCAAGATAATTTGTGAAGGTACATTCTTATCTGAAAGGAAAGTTGTAGTTTGTCTTAACCCTAGCAATTGCTTTGGGGTACAGATGGCATTGTGGACACTAGCACGCTCAAACTGAATCACTGTCTCATGGACTTGAGCTACTTCCTGTAATCTTTTGATTTTGCATCAAACTTTTCTCTCATGTGTATTAAAATACCCATTTTCATGTCTCCTTTTTTGTGTTTCTCATCTGTGAGTAGCTTCCAGCTATGAGTGTAGGTGTCTCACTTGATCTTTGCAGTAAGAGAGGCTGTAGACCTATACTGGTGCTGTGATCACTGTAAGCCCTGCTCCCATCCTGTGTTCTCAGCAGTGCGGAACAGCTCCCATATATTAGTCTGGAGATCGAGGACTGCTTCTACAGACAGTCCACGTGGTGTGGGAAAAGTGGAAACACTGTGGGCACATCTCAGAGTAGTGTATTGCTCCTCAAGAGGTGTTTGTGCCTCTGCTGTACCTGGGGTGAGTGCATGCATCCTGTGCTGCCTCTTTTCTTGTTTTTATAGAAATATATATTACAGAATCATAGAATGGATTAGGTTGGAGGGGATCCTAAAGGTCACCTAGTTCCTGTCCCATGGTGGGCTGGGTGCCCCTCACTAGATCAGGACCCAGGGCTCCATTCAATCCAGTATTGGTACCTCTGGGGAAGGGGTACCCACCACTCTGGACAGCAATGGCAGGGCCTCATCTCCCTCTGAGTGATGGATTTCTTCCTGACATCTCCCCTAAATCTCCCCTCTTTTAGTTTAAAGCCATTCCCCTTCACCCTATCACTGTTAGGTCATGTGATAAGTCAGTCCCCCTCCTGCTTACCTTCAAGTACTGGAAGGGCCATATTGAGGTCACCCTGGAACCTTCTCTTCTTCAGGCTAAACAAGCCCAACTCCCTCAACCAGTCTTCCTAGGAGAGGTACTCCAGCCCTCTGAGCATCCTTGTGGCTCTCTGGATGTGCTCCAGCAGCTCCACAAACATGTACACGTAGGAAATGTTAGCATGTTTTACATGTCTTTGAGGGTTTAACCAATGTTGTACATTCCAACTCAACATTCATCAAAACCAGTAATGTAGCTGTAGATTTATGTTTATAAAAGCATCAGCACTTTTGGTTAAAACATTATAAAGATTTTGGTGGTTTTGTTTTGCGAGGCAAGTGTGAGAGGTGGGAATAGAGGATCTGCATCCCCGTTTCTGGCATGAGTGCAAGTGGCTATATAGTGCTTTGTTCCTGCAATTCCTCAGTTCAACCCCTGCAGTTCAAGCTCTCCTCCATGCTGCAATGGTCTCTGTGCAGGGGCTGATCTTTCATTCTGGGTGGGTTACAATGCAACATGTGTAGAGCTGAGTTTCAGGCTGTAATTCTGATTTTTCTGCACTCACAGATTTTAATTGGGCTCCATCTTAGTTGCAGGTTTTTTTTTGGGGGGGGGGATGTTTGTGATTTAATTGAGTAGGCAGTGTGAATTTTGTGCCATTCGTGTATCTGCAAGAGAGAGGGAGATTTTCTAAGTGTTCAGTGTTCACATAGACATAAACAGGTGGATTTCCAGCAGAGACATTTGCATTTGAAAACCTGCTCTAAACAGGCTGGGATTTCCCAGGAGAAGCAGCAGTAGCAGTGAAATGCAGCGATCGATCAGCATAGAATTGTGTGAGCATTTGATGGGTAAAATGTTGTGGTATAGAGACAGGAGCCAAGAATAAGTTCTTTGTGGTTTTGTTTCATTCCTGAAAACTGTGACTGAGGGGCTTTTGTCATTTGAAAAATAAAACTAATCAGCCACGTTTTGGCTAACCTGGATAATATCAACAAGATCCTTGGCAGCTCTGCTGGTTTTGTCTATTTGTTTAATCCAATTTTGATATAAGAAAACTTTGAGATCATATTTTTCATTTGTCTTTTTCATGTCCTAACTCTAAAAGCAGAGTAATGCCGTGAGCTGCTCCTTTCAGTCACAGAACTGAAAGCGTGTAATTCATTGTACATACAGATAAACTTCTTTCTTTAAGCAGTTCCACTCACTGTGTTTCTGTTCTGTCTTAGTTCTAACAAAGGAAAACGTTCCCTTACTTATCTCAACACTTCTGTCTCATGCCTCGTTTTTGGGGCCATGCTCCTTATGGAATTTGGGGTTATTTTAATTCTTGATTAATCTATTGATCCCTCCGAGAAATTTGTCTGAAAACCTGTATATAATAAGCATTCAAACCAACGCCAATGGTGACACCTGGTGGAGGAATCTTGAGTTGCCCAAGATGCTGTGGTTTAAACCCACAGACATGCAGGCATGGGTTAGCTTATCAGTGAGGTGACTTCAGATGCGCTGCAACCAGAGTGAAAACACTCGTGGCTGGTTGCTTTACTTCTAGTTCATCCACAGAGCAGGTTTCAGATGCAGGGGTTGGGGGCAGTGCTATGCACAGGAGCTCTGCTGTACTACTGGCTTGAAGGTGGGATGCAGGCTTATCTGAGAAGGGATTGTCTTTCTGAGGAGAAGGAGAGGAAAAGAGTCACGGTTGTGACGAAGGAAAAATCATTTGTCTCTTTATTTAGGTGGAGTCCATTCTGACGTAGTATGAAATTTATAACCTACTGGTTTCCTCATTGTTTGGGGAAGAAGGAACATATTATTTATAATTCTTCACCAGAGCCACCAGACAATTGGAAGGGAAAGTGACTGACTTAACATGTTACAAGTTGGGCAGCAGACTGGAGATTTTCATTAGGTATAGCAAAGTATTCTTTAAGTCTAATTTACATTTCCAAATCTGTTTTCTTTGGCAATTCAGAGTAGCAAATCAAGTATAAATTATTGTTACATAACCATCCCATGTGGCCCATGGGCTATTTGTGCCCTCTCACAAAATGAGACTAACAGTAAGTTAGAGAGGGGCTAATTTAACCTGATGGTACTAATACCTAATCATTTTTTTTGCTGCAGGACTAACTCATGTTTGGCCACCGTGAGCAGGCTTTGCTGGTCCTGACCAGAAGTCCTCATCTGGCAATAGTCAGGAGCAGATAGTTGTTAACAGAAGAATTATTCTGGCATATTTTTTGGACTAAATATTTATTGTCTGTCTTCCTTGTAGAAAACACCTTCTGCAGCGGCGACCATGTATCGTGGCACAGCCCTTTGGACAACAGCGAGTCCAGAATCCAGCATATGCTGCTGACAGAAGACCCTCAGATGCAACCAGTGCAGACTCCTTTTGGCGTTGTTACTTTCCTACAGGTATGACCCAGCAGAGGTGGCTCTGGCACCTCTCAGACGTGGGAAGCACATAACACTGCATTTTGTTTAGCTTTGATAAGTCAGGTGCTTATTCTCTTGTCTTCTCTTTGTCTTGCTTGTCTTACTGTGGATCTCATCTTTGAGTTGTTATTCTAGAGATATTTAGTAAGGGTTTTACTGGGATTGAGCAGTGGTACGTTCATTTCTCAGTGAAGGAGCCTACCTTGTGCAGAAAAGGTTTACACCCTGAAATGGACCTGCAACTGAGTATTACCTTACTGCTCTGAAATTTCAAATACAAATGTGGGGTAAAAAAAGTGGAGAGAAACACTTGATAGTATTATTTCAATATAGAACTAAATTCAAATTAATGCTATGGCAGTATTAGTGGATGATTCTCTCACTGATTTCATTTCTAGGAGAAGAGATGTTTGCAGTAGGACTCAGAGTTGCTTTTAGCATTATACAGTGGATGAAACATAGCTTGCAATGTAAAAATTCTTTAGAGACTCTGAGAGTTTACCTGTACTGATCTAAGAAAGGTTCAGGTTTACTTTGCAAAAGAAACATTCCCTGTATGTTAACCTTACTCTCCAATGGGCAGAGCTTCCTTGGCTAAACAGATCTGTTTGCTGTCAGAGACTCTTATTTTCACAAGTGGCGTCCCTTGGATAAGGGCTACTTTAAATACTTGTACTAACCATCATGACAGAACTAACATAGCTCCTCCTGCTCTTTAGAAAAGCTCCTACCACACGGGAGAGCACGTTTTATTTTACAGTTGCTTCCATTTGCCCTTGGCTGTAGTTGCAATGCATAAGAAGAAGCTCCAGTAACACAGACCTGCACAGAGCAACTGCTATGCAAGGGCAAAGGCTTTCCTGAACCTTCTCATTTGCCCAGAAGTCGTGTTTTATCAACAGGAAAAAGATGGGTGTGGGGTTAATAAGTAAAAGGTGAACTGTGGGGTCTGGAAGCAAAAATAGTGAGTCAAGCTAGGCAGGGTGATTCCTGGCTGACTTCCCAGTTAGCGTTGCATTAGACTGCATCCCTTCTTTAGTACCCAGCTGCTTGGGATCAAAGAGCAGTGAGCTTGTTGCATCCTGGGGTTTTTGGACTCTAATCTCCCACAGTATATATGGTTGTCTTGATTTCCCCTTTGTTTGTTTGATACTCGTTGTTAAGGATTTATTTTGACCAATGAGAATGAATCGTTCCAAAAAGTAAAGAATAAACATGGAATTATTTCCTGTTTAGAGTCTCACAGTTTGTATGCAATTAGTGAGTAAAGGCCCAGGGAGGGGTGTGCTGAACTGAGGGTGATTCAGGCTGTGTGGAGGAAGCCTGAGATGTGCCTGGGGATGGAATGTGTTCTCAGGGCTGGGTCCTGAAAGGCTGAGCCCTACGAGGGGCAGAGGAGTTAGGGTGTGCAGAACTGGATGCGTGCTGATGTGGGTAGTTTTCCACACAGGTTTCTGTCAGTGCACATGTTTGTGTTAAGGCACATCATGTAGTTTTGGTTACTGCTGTGCTGAACTTAGTTTTCAGTTTTCCTCTTCTCTGACAGTATAGCAGCTGGACGGATTCTGATTGAAAATTCAATGTCATTGGAAAAGGTTAGTGTCTTGAGAGAGAAAATAGAAGTTCATGTCTAAAGTTGTGTTGTTTTTTTTTTTTTGTCTTGGGGGATGAATCATTGTGCTCCAAGGCACAAGCCAGTGGCTGATGGATCATGGGGAAAAAAAACCAACCAAACGGTTGCCTTCATTTGAAGTATCTGATCTCAGCTGCTGTGAGAAGGATGTCTGGTATTGCTCAGTGAGGCAGATCCCAACCTGAAAAGCAAATGCATCTTACCTTGCACAGGAAGGCAGAAGTCTGCAGTTGCCTGCCCTGAAGTGGATTATGGAATGTGTTAGCAACTTTACTTTATGGTGGTGGTAAGATTAAAGCAGTCAGCAAACAGAGTTGGTCAAGATTTTATGAACACTAAAGTATTCCTTTGTGGCAGTGTATCTTTTACCTGATTGAAATTGCTGGTTTGTTATCACATTTGCTCCTAGCAATTGGCCAAGAGCACTGTGTTTGGCATGTGCTTAGACCCTGACCTGTCCTGGCTTGGTCTGTCTCATGTGGACTAGGTTGATGTGTGAGCGCAGACCAGTGGATCTTCAGTAAACTCTGATTTCTTCACCAGGCATTCCTCATATTTCGGTTTACATACTTCATGCAAGACTAAATGTTATGTCTCAGGGCACTTCACATGGCGTGTTGAGAGCTTGCAGAATCTCCTTGTTGTTTCAGGCTCCATTTGTCCTCAGTTATCTACTTAGTTGAAATAGATGGTGCTTCTCTGTATCTACACAGTTTGATCCAGCATCACGTGGCCCATGTTCCCTACAATTCTCCCACAGTTTCTGTCCAGTTTATTATTTCTGTTTTTATTTATTTCAGATTGTTGGTGTTTGCACTGAGGAACTGCATGCAGCTCAGCAGTGGAACGGGCAAGGGATCTTGGAGCTGCTTCGAACTGTCCCAGTGTAAGTGCTCATATAGCTCCAGACAGAGGAGTATTTTGACAGAGAACAATTCAGTTGTTTGTTTTTATTAACAATCTAACTTGTTGATGGAGCTTACGCTGTAGCCAGAGATGGGAATTCATTGCAAATCTGTTCTCACACACAGACACTTAGATGGCAAATTAATACATGTGGAAGTCCACATGTTCAGGGTGGAAATGAATGAGCTCTTGAAAGCTTAATTTCCTTCCTCTTACGCCTGCAGCATATTCTCATTGGTTCTTCCTGCAAGAGCCAGGGCAACTCTGACTGGTGACCTCTCTGTAGTTATAAAGGGAGGAAAGTGAGAGTCTGCTTTACCATGTCTTAGACAGCTTGGGTGCTGTCTGAAAGTGGGGAAATCAATCTCCAAGGGGCCCCACTTGACGGACCAATTTGCAGAAGGAGGAGTATTTGTGATAGTGTAGCTCATTCTGTTTTATCTCCCTTGGCAAAACAAGGATAGTGTTCTGTTAAGGAGGAGATAGATTTTAAATTTTACATGATATGTTGGTACTTTATTTGCTGTCAGGTTGCAACTAAACTTTTTTGACTTGCGGATGTGTGGTTTAAATGTTTTTCTTTATATTTTGAGGAGATTACTGCAGTGTAATAGTAGCTTAAAAGATTTTAAAGAAAATGAATTTTGGATATGTATGCTTTCAACAGGCTGCTACAATGTGCTGTAATTGATTGATGGTTTGGAGGAGTCCAGCCTTTGCTGCTGGATTTCTTAAACTTGAACTTCTCCCATTTAGGTACAAGTGCAGATAATTTGTGCAAACACTCTAGAGAAGAGAGAATTTGTCCAGCTGCAAACTTTGTTTCTGGGACCCCAAGGCAATAAACAGTCTGCAGCTCCCTTAACTCCTGTGTCAATATAGACATAGCATCCTTCTCCCAGTCTGTTCTCATATTGGTTTTTTTTCGCTTTTGTTCTGTGCTGCAAGCACCTTTCTAAGAATAAAATGAAATTCAGAATTGTGCCAGATTCAAAGAGAAAGCTGCAAGCTGCTCACGTGGAGTCAGGGTGAAAGAGATCGCATCCCAGAGAGGAACTGAAACAGATGGCAGTTCTGCAGTTAACAGCTTCCAAAGTGATGTGAAAAAGAGTAGATATCTATGCATCTGAAAAACCTATAAAACATTAACTTTTATTGGTCTGACTGCAAATGCTTTTGGAGACTGTAACGCAGACAGTCCAAGGGGAGGGGGCTTTTAACTGCAGTAACAAAATGTCTCATGAAAAAAGTAAAATTAAATTAAATTCTGTGGTGATTTCAAAAGACTTCAAGTAAAAAGTGCAATCTGAGGCTGATTTCTACAGCCTGTGTGCACTGTGACCCAAAGTTAAGTCACCATGTAGTTCATCTTCACAGTAATCAATCACCTTCGTTGGGAAACATCTTGACTCTTCCAACTTTCATTGCTAATGAAAACAAAGAATTCCCTGAAACATCTGAGTATTCAGGCAAAATGTCTGTTGTGAGATATTCATCAGCAATAAGCTTTTTATGGCACTGAGCAAGATTGCTGATCTCAGCAAAAAACAAAGGCCCGTTGGGATCCTACTGCATCTTTAAATAAGTAATAGAGGTATAAATCTTGACCCCATGCCATGCTCATCTTTCATATACTTAGGCTACACCAGACTTCTCAGCCCCATTTCAGTTACCTATTAAACACAGTTCAGTTTTGTATGAGTAAGTGCATCCATACAAAGGGCAGCCTATGTCAGACTCAGCTGCACTGCAAGACTTGGTGGTGTCAAACACTAGGTGGGTAACAGGTCACCAAGGGCTTTCATTATTAGCACAAGTCTTTGGTTCATTACCTTTCTTTCTTTGTAGAGCTGGAGGCCCCTGGCTGATTACAGATATGAGAAGAGGAGAAACAATATTTGAAATTGACCCTCATCTGCAAGTATGTCTTTAGTTAATAAAATACCATGTCTTTTGTAGTAGCCAAGGAGGATTGGCTTAATGGTATAAAATGGTTCTGTTTTTTCTGTAAAGGTGCTGTGAACATCTCAATTTTTGTAATAGTGTCAGAACAGTCCTAGAGACTTCCTTTGCCCTCTCAGAGGTACTTCAAGAGTACACGTGTCCCACCCCAACTGGATGGCAGCTATAGGAAGGCATTTAGAGAAGTCAGAAGTAGAAAACAATGTGATATATATGAGACAAATTGGTAAGATTTTGACTGCGTGTTTTAAACTATAAAGAATCTCAAACAGCACCTGATTTAGAGATGGCAGATCAGGATCTTCCTCCTTTGCTTTATATGCAAGGACAAGGAGAAATAGCATGCAGAAAAATTATAATTGATTAATTTTTTTTTCCCATAGCCAATGTGACAGTGTAGGTCATTCTTGTAGGATGTCACGTGAGGCCAAATAGAATGATCTGAGAAATGATGCCAAGCTTTAAGTATTTCATACTGCTGTTTGTAATACATGCAGGAGGATATATTAAACCCTCTCCGTCAGAGCTCAGTTTTAATTTCTGAAGTTAAAAGATAAGAATAAGACCTTTCTAGAGGGGTTACTGTCCCATGGGCTACTTCCAGTTCGTATGGCAGTTCTGCATCCCTTCAGCAGAGATGTGATACTGCAGTATGGGATTCCCAGCAAATCCACTGTGGTTCTGATCTTGTTTCAGCGAATCACTGAGTGTTCCCTTTAACTGAGAACTTATGGCTCAGCCTGGTAGGGCATGTGCATATGTGCACGTTTTGTACAAGCTGTTGTGTTTGCTGCTTGTCTGCGTGTCTGTATCTGATTACCCTCCATTGCCTCACAGCATCTTTTATTTTGAAAGCTTAGGAAGGAAACCAAATTCTACTTTTACTGTTCATAAGGATTTGCTCGTCTAAAATAACATCCCCAGTGTGAGAGAGAAAAAAAGTGTTCCACAAATGTCCCACAGTGTGGGAGCGAACACAACTGCAAGTCCTATAAAGTTTTCAGGCTTTTCACAATTTTGCCTGTGTGTCCTCTCCCCTCCTGGAGGGTGTTGTCTGTTCTCCACAACACGGGTGATTCCTGATGATAACAGGGGTTTCTTCAATTTACTGTAAATGAGAAGTAGCTCAGCTTACTGGAATGTGAGTCAGCCAAGACAAGTTAAGGCACATGAAGAGTGCTTCTGCCTCACAGTGTGTCCTGCCACTGACGGCTGCTATGTCTGTGGTCTTTCCGGACTTCCTCACATTAAAACATTCCTATTTTCTGTTCTCTCTTGCCTCTTCAACAATGAATATATGCAGGTGTGTGTGCTGCTCCTTGCTGCTGGGCTCCTGTAGACTGCTGCTGTCCAACAAAGAGCCTAAAATCTGCGTGGGGCTGAGGTCAGCCCTCACTGTGCATCTCCTGCTCTGCATTAGTGGGCAAAGGATAACACGTCATTCATTCACCTGGCATTTTTAGTGGTGGTGGAGAGTGTGCAGGAGCTGAAAACCACCACTGTAAAATAGGGGACATGAAAGGGGAGAGAAAACGGTTGGATTGCTTGGAGTGGGCAAACACACTGCCAGCCCTGGCAGTGGGTAGAGCTTGTTTTGAGGCTGCATTGTCTCTTGTGGGAACTGTTGAGGCCTAACCCCAGCCCTGGCAGCAGCAGCTGTACTTTCTGTTCGAAGTTGCTGAGAATGGATCCCAACTAAGATGTCATCTCGGGATGTCAGCAATTAACACTGTGGCAGCTCTGGCTGTTCTTTGTGCAGCCAGGCTTCCCTGTAGGCCACTCACATTTCCCTGGCAGCATTGTCACAGCATCCCTGTTGGTCCCCAGCTCTGTGCTGATGCGCTGTCTTAGCAGATATCTCAGAAGAGAATAAAGCTGATTTGAATTTCCTGAGTTGTGGTTGCTGCTCTGCGGGTCATGCTGCAGTGCTCTGGCTCATTTAGAAAGGGATCAATGACTTAGAAGAGCCTCAGAGCATCCCTCCCACATGCTGAGAGGAAAATGGGACAGAAACATCCTTTCTTTGAGAAAGGAAAAAGCTGAACCTCCTTTGCCCTAGGCTCCTCCTGCTCTGATCTGCTGCCCTTTCATGGGAGGAGGAGCAGCCCTTCACCCAGATAGAGCTTTACTGGCTAAGGATGGGGTGAAGTTACTGAAATCAACTGAACATTAGTTGGGTTTTTGTTTTTTTTTTTCCTCCCTTGGACATCCATGTTTGCAAACACAAGCGTGCAAATCAGTTTACCTTAGGCCAGCTTGTTTCCATCAGCTCCCCTTGATCTCCTAGGGATGCCAATAGAGAAGCACTGCTTCCCCTAAGGAAATGCTCTGCGAACCAGCTGAGATTCAGACAAAGCGCTGCATCCCTCTCCCCTCCCCAGGGCTCTGTGCCTGGAGTGGGGCCTCCAGCTGTGGGGATGAAGCAGCATATCCTGTAGATCCTCCATCCGACTGCAGTGCTCAGGGCCCTTTCTCTCCCTGCTCGGGGCCAGTCTGGTGGCTCTCCCATGCTTTCTGAATGAGTGGAATGAAAAACAACCATGCTGACAAGCTGAACCTCCCCATGCCGGCTGCTTTGTGTCGTCACAGAGCTCCCTGAAGAGCCACATGGTAAATCTCGCTTAGAGCATCGTTAGCATATGTTGCATCAGATGTATTTCTTTTTCACAACTTCTATTTCTGGGCAAAACAACACATTTTGTGTTTAGGATGTAACAAAAGAAAATCCCAGCAGATGTATTATTTGTCAGATTTTCCTATTCCTTTTTTGAGGAAGCCACTTTCCTGTGACGCCAGAGGAAGGTCCCAGGGAGTAAGCTTCTCAGGGGAGGGAAGCAGAAGGACGGCAGTCTCTTGAATGCTTAAATCTGAGCCAGGACAGCTGTGGCCTTACCCCATGCTGGAAGTTTTTTCCTCCTTTTTGAGGCTAGAAAACCAGTGTAGGAGGGTGACCAAATTTTGAAGGAGTCACTTTTGTCAGAGGGGCATGGGCACATTGAGGAGGGTGGGAGAGCAGCCAGGTGGATTCCTTTGTTTTTAACTGCTGCACAGCCACACCCCCAGTGCTACGCTTGTCATTGAGCTGCTCAAATCCTCTCTTGAATGGTCACAAGGACAAGTAAAGCTCTTTATAAGATACAGCAGATACAGCTGGGCAAGGGGAGGAGTGTATGTGGGTTTTAGTATGGAAACTGTTTCTTGGGGAGCAGACTTGGCAAAGCATTGAATGCAACCATGGTCTCTTGACTCCTGTGGCAAGGTCAAAGCAGAGGCCAGGAGCAGTGATCTGCTCCTGTAGTGTAACGCAGCTGTGCTCTGCCCTCAGAGCGTGTGAGTTTCTGTCCTGCAAGCAGTGGGGCTTATCACATGTTTTGGGCTGACCCAGATGTATGTAGTGAGATGGAGATTGCTGACATTGAAAAGGAGCCTGATTTATTCAGTGCCAGTGGAGAGGTACCACCGTTCTAAGCAGCCCTAAGTTTGTTCAGCTCAACATTACCCCCTTGTGGGAAATAGGTGGAAAATCAAAGTAACAACAGTTCCCATTAGCAGATAGGTGTCCTCTGGCAGAAGCTTGGAGCTCAGTCTTGCTGGCAACAGCTGTGTGCGTCCTTGAAAAAAAGGCATGGTGTCTAAGAGCATCCTGCTGCTTGTTGTTGATGTGCGACACCAAACGGTGGTTACGTGCTTGGAAAGTATTTTGCCAATAGCTCTGTCACTTGCATACAGACCTGTGTCTCCTTGCACATTTGTCCTCAGCTGAACGTCCCAGCACATTAAAAAGCAGTGGTTGTACGAGCAGTCTCCAAATGGGGAAGTTTTGAGGATGATGGATCACTCTGTGTGCTTTTCATTGGGGATTTCTTGAAAAGGGATCTTCATTGTAGTTATTTGGGGGTTTGTTATTGGTGGCATATAATAGGTAGATTGCTAAGCTGTGCTTCATGTATGAGTATATAAGTGCTTTAAGTTCTTGTAAACTGGAGCTAACGTTGAAGGAAGCAAACCTGTCTACTTCAGGTCATTCATTTCCACCTCTGTCTTCTCTGCCTGGTGCCTGTGAGCACCAAGCAGTGAAGCAGTGAGGAAAGGACAGGAACAGCCCAGCCTGTCCTGTTTTTTTGACTCTGATTTGACTCTGTGCAGTCGCACTTACCTGCTACATCAAAACATGGATGGATGCAGCTAGGCTGGATTTCAGCTCAAGGTCAAACCACATCCAAAAAAGTTCTGGGGTTTTGGATCTTTTCAAGCAGGAGAGAGTCGACAAAGGGATTGAGACAGATGGCTCAAACCTAAGTGGAGTGAGTGCCAAATGTGCTTGGGACGATCTCAGCCGGCCCCCTGAGGATGATGAAGACAGCAGGAGCATTTGCATCGGAACCCAACCACGGCGGCTCTCCGGGAAAGGTAAGAGGTCCTGGGCTGTGGTACTGCCTTGGTCTTTTGGGAACTAATGAGTCTAGGCAATGCCATGGGGTTCCTAGCAAATAGTGCACGCTAGAAGGCGTGGTATGCCTCAGAGGAACAAAATGAAATGTTGGTGTGCCTTCTTTAAGGAGAGTGGGAGATGGAGAAGGAGACCTTTGCTTTGTTTTTTTCTAAATATATCTTTCAGGTTTGGGGCTGTTTCTCATTTAAATCTGCTAAGTTAAACTGAGCACTGGGTGAAACCAGGACTGTAAACACCTGCAAGGTGATGCAATTGCATTTTGCTAAGCTGAGTTTCATTTTTAACACTGTCACTTCTTGGGTGGTACGTTAGACTGACATTTCACGTTGCAGTAGTTGAACTCAAGTGATTCTTGCAAATATGGAAGTCTGGAAGGAAGAAATTGAATATGGTGGAGTTCCCCTTTGCAGTGAGATGCAATGTCTGGGTACAGATATCATGGACATTGTGCACACTGGCTTTCAAAGGAGTGAAGTAATATAAAATGTGAGGGCTTGAGATTTCTTGGAATGAATGATATTTTCCATAGGAATTATATCACATTTGTTTGAAGTCCATGATTTAAAAAAAAAAAAAAACAACACAAAAAACCTAAATGTATATAGAGTTCTGCCTGGCCTCTGTGGAAATATTTTGAACCACATCGGATCTAAAAAGACATATAAACGGTGATATTTGTATGTCATGTCTTTGAAGAGATTTTGGAATCTTTTAATATCTTTTTCTCTTGTTGATCATCAAAAAGATGGGGAAACTTCTAAGCAAATTAAGAAAGCATCCCCTTCAAGCATTTGTCCATTGGATGTCATAGGAAAATGAAAAAGTAAGAACACTGCATCTGAACTGGGTAATTTGCAGTTTATTTTCAAATGTGACTTTGAGGATGAAGTTTATCCGTATAAAAGGTTTTTCTTTTTAAGAATTTGATAGTAAATTAATCAACAGATTTTCAAAGCCAATTGCAAAAACTCCAGGACCTCCTTGCACTTATTCGGAAAAGGAATAAGCTCCCATTATGCATAATGGGAAGAGTGACTTCCAGCACAAAGGCTGGATGTGTCAGGAGGTTCTGCAAGAGATGCAGAAACAGCACACACATCCTTTGTGGAAGCATACAAATCTACTAAAAATTTCCAATCAGGGACATAGTACCAACAGTTCCCATTCTCCTTGCCTGACATAACATTGCAGCCCAGAACAAGGGAATTCAAGGTGACTTTGTAAAGTGGAATAACTCTTAAGGTTCAGGAAGTGCTGTTACAAATTCACCCTTAGTATCTCTTTACTTCTTCCTGAAGGCTTTAGATGAAAGGCCATAGAAACAGGCCTTTTAAGAAAAGCTCATGTCCTTGTGTTTGTGGTGGTTCTGGGGACTCTGAGTCACGTTCAGAAAATTTTCTTTGCAGATACGGAGCAAATCAGGGAGACCTTGCGAAGAGGGCTGGAGATTAACAGCAAACCTGTTCTACCTCCAATAAATGCACAAAGACAGAATGGGTTGAACCATGACCGAGCACCGTAAGTGCATTCTGCAATGATGGGAGGGTATAAGAGCACAGGGTGGAAAACTAAGTTAAAGCTGGCTGGGAAAAGGCTTAGCTGGAAGAGAAAGCTAATATCAAATGCTTGCAAAGCACAAAAACAGAAGAAGAAATGTTATTCAAGCTGGGTTAATGGGCTTATACTCAGGAGGGCAGATTTTTAGAGGAATTTTGCACAGACTTTACAGTGCGGGGTGGCTCTGACAGTGTCCTTTAGGATTTGTTGCTCGTGGTTTACAATGTTTGAAATCAGGCTGGACTGAACCCTATAAAATTACTGTATCAAACAGTGTTGTGGTATCCAAAGAGCTAGATGGCACAGGTCACCATTTGTTGGTGTTTTTGCCCGCACATTTTGTGTCAAAGTTCATAATTAGAAACCTTTTGATTAAAATGATGATTTTTTTTCTAAAAGCAGCTTTGTTTTTGCCTGAGAAGGCAGGTGCTGGCTTTAGTCGATGCCAGTATCACCCTGGTGTCTTACAGTCTGTAGACTAACAGGTGAAGTGGGATGATGTGGGCCTGTAGATCTGTCCTCGTGTAAATTTTGGCTTCAGTAAGTCTATAGGAAGTTACCTGTGGTCTCAAGCCATCTGCAGTATCTGCACTTCAGTCTTATGGGTTTCTTTCTTTTCCATCTTAGGCTTATTTCAGTTGCTAGTTAAATCTCTTCCATCAATTGTATCTTTTTCATCTAAGTGATAAAGAAAGGCATGCATCTTTTCACTCTCTCATCTTGGTGTTTCCTTTGGTTTCCTAATCTCCTATGAACATTGTGTTCCAAGAGCAAAGATAGTCATGAAATCAGTTCTTTACTGTAGTGCCAGGCAGCACCCCACTCTATTTCAATTCCATTGTCATTCCTAATTCATAGTATTCCTTGAATAGAACTCTGATTTCCTTTCTTGTTTCATTCTTTGGGTGACCTCTGATTTAGTTTGTGTATGAGTATTTCTGCATTGCCTGGTACTCTGGGAGAAGTATTAAGTTAACTGCTGATGCTGTGTACTAATAAGTAAGGTGATGTATTGGTGCTTATAAAAAAAATCAGCAACCAAAATCTCAGGTGATTTTATTACTGCTTTAGGAATAACCTTATTTTTGATATATAGTAATTATACAGAGCCAGATCCTGACCTAACTCTGATTCCGAGTGTACTGCCTAGTGTGAAGCTTGGCCCCGTTGGCCCCACTGAAGAAATAAAATGATGCCATCTTATTTGCAAGCATCACGTCCAACCTTAGAAGGATGAAAAGTACTGAGCAGGATTTCTCACAGATGATGGGCTACTGCATGAATCTGCATACCCAAGTACAGCTGTCTGTTTGCAGTGTCTGGAGGAGACCAGAAACATTTGGGTGCTCACCAGGTCAGGGAGGCAGCTGATGGGTGAGCCGCAATGCTGGCTGGCAGTCATTGCTTAGATAAGAAGGCTGTACATTATTCAAGGTATGATAAGCACAGATACACTTGAGACAGAGTGCTGAAATGTTAAGGTGGAGCACACAAATATTTACCTGAGTTTTTAACTACTCTGAGGTAGAGAGGAAGCCTGGTCATATTCAGAGCTTCATAAACGTGGTAGTACCCTTTGTAGCAAAGTTTTCTTACCCACAGCAGCTGCACACCCACCCTGAAGAGTAGGAGTGGCTGGTTCCCTGTGTTTGTTTCCTAAAAGATAGATACATTGCTCTGAGGTCTATGGTTACTGCTGCGGAAGCTGATAGCTAGCCTGTTTCCCCATCATAGCAATGCCATTCACAAAAGAGAGCTATCAGACCACTGTGTGTTCTGCCAGTGTCACTGGTGATGGTTATCATCTGAGTGATGGAGATCTCCTCAACTCAAACAGCTGTGTGTCTTCATACCTCCTTCCTCCATTCTTACCTACTGCTTTGAGAGGAGTTTGGAAAGGGGTCTTTTCAACTTCTGCAATGTTTTTTCTTTTCCAGTTCGTGTATGTAATGGATACAATGGGACTTTTTCGATGCATTGACAGTACGGTACAGATGCAGTAATACAGAAAGCTCTAACTAAGCCTGGGTGTTTCTTAATGTACTCTCTTAGCATGTCTTAAGCATTTGAGCAAGGTTGGACAACCTGCCCCTTAGTACACAACCACGGTCCAAAGTCTCTCAGCTCCTACTGCTGCAGAGAGATGCAGTGTAGGAATTCAGTTTTTGCATACAGTAGTATGTCTGCATCCACGTTCCATATAAGGTACCTGCAGTAGCAAAGGCTGAGACATGAAAGACGCACAACCCAGTGTAGGTATGGTAATTTCATAGGACTTACAGACACCTGAGGTGGACAACTCTTCTCATAGATCTAGTCCTTGTACAAGTGTCTGTACAAGGTACCTTCCTTTGGGCCTGTTAGGGCTGGTTCTCAGTTCTGCCCTTCACAAGTCATCTAGCTATTGAGCTTCAATTCTAAATCTATACAGTGAGGCTAATAACAATGTCATCTTCTTGAGGCACCACCAGGATAAATATGTTAACGATTACGAGGTGCTAGCTGATGGGAACCAGGCTTGTGTGTAATCATATCCTGCACTGTACACACCAGACCATAAAATATCAAAGCCATGGTTCGTTGGAAGGGTTCTGTGAATAACTGGTGCGTTAGGGGCTCCTCAGGAGCTTGACAGAAACACTATTGGGGCATGGCAAATTGTTCCAAATCTTCTTTCCACTGGGAGCCCTGCAGAGCCCTGGCCATCAAATTTGCACTCAGCTGACGTTAGGATGTTAAAGGCTGACATAGACTTTAATGGATTTGTGCAGGAGAGGAATTTGCTGTTTATTTATCATAGATTTGCAACCCCTGAGTGCTTTCCTAGTAGCAATCTTCCCTTTCTTTTCTCTGGCCCCTACCACCCACACACGATAATCTGTCAGGGTTTAGAGTAGACAACCTAGCCCACATTCAGAGTCACTAAATGCATCAGAACACTCAAACTTCTGAATGCTTATTTGTATGAAATGTTGGAGAACCAGATTCCATGTGCATTTCCCCATCTTTTTGTTGTTACAGTTTTCAGTGCTTATGCAAAATCCTCACAAGGTTGCAGATAGGGCTCGATTCAGTGTCAGGCTCCAGCAAAGCACATACTTACATGTTAAGCTTGCATACTACCAGTTGTTCACTGTCTCAGAGTCCTAAAAAAAAGTTCCTTTGAGAAAAAAGGCTGTTTTCTGTCAAAACCCTGTTGGGCAGCTGTAGTACTTTGATTCATTAGTGTTATTACTTTGGACTGTGTAGCCATTTTTCTGCTATGGATGTGAATAAAGGCACTCTTAATGCTTAAAACTGCATCAGACATCTGTTTCTCAAAACGACTGTTAGCTCAGTTCATAAGCAGCCATTAAATCAGTTTGTATGCATTTAAGGAAGAGGAAAAAAAAACAAAACTAAATTAATCTTTGGAAACATATCTAATTATTTTGACTGTAGGTAACATAATACTCTTTGATTACACCTTGGAAAAATGAGGCATGTATGAATACAAATGTACCCTACAGTAGAACATAATTTATTTCTTAGGACCCATTGGCTTGGTAGGTGCTGCTCTGGCAGACAGAAGGGCGAGGCTCCCTGTGTCCTTAACTGCAGATTCACTGTGGTTGGATGCTGAGCTCTTCTGTTCAGATCTCAGACTAAACAGTGCTGCTAAGAAGGCCTCCATGTGCTGGAGGCTCCAGATGTCAAAGATCAGTGACACTTGTTGAGTCTCACATATTTTGCTGTTTAATTTCTTGATGGTGTAAATTCTGGAGCTGTCTTTGTGCTGTCCTGTGAGGTGGGTGAGTAGTAGCCCCACTTCACAGATGAGGACAGAGGAGTTAATTTGCCATGGTTACAGTGAGAGCCAGGGTGGGGATGGGGGAGTTCTTGACCTTTTCCACCCCTCAGGGGTCCCCTTGATCACGTAGCACTGCTGCAAGTGATGTTTTTCTGCCCCTTGGCTGACTCAGTCATACTGCTCCTGTCAGCTGAGGCTGGAATAGAAACCCAGAGCTAGCAAGCTGCATTACTGCATGAGCTGAGGCTAAAATTATCAGTAATTGCTGCACTTCATTGTTCTAGGTTTCAAGTAATGCCCACGCACATCCCCAGTGTCTCAAGGTGAGGTTTGAGTAGTGGAAAAAGGTCCCCAGGGCTATGTTACTTGGACAAAACACAGAATCTGTCTTCTGTTTATCACCCTCCCTCTTCTCAAGAAGGATAAAGCAGCATGGTTCAACTTATGCATGGTTCCTGTATTTCTGTCTGAGATTTATTTTTTCCCAGGGAGTGGCACACTGGTTCCCCAGCTACTTATGCACAGTGGTCATTTGTCCAGGAGCCCACAGCAGATGCCCCAAAGACCTCAAATCCCATCTGCATTCAATTTCCAGGCAGAAAAACAGGCAGAGTCTAGGGATCCCTGAACATATGGTAGCTCTGCGCCCGTGTGCTAATTCCATCCAGCCCTGAGCAATTTCCAGCTGTGTAGGGAAATGAAGGCAGGCTCCTGGCAAATGAAGCGGGGAACGAGCTTCTGGCAGGTGGGACTGGGAGGACTGTCCAGGCTGTGACCTTCTGATGTGGGGCACCCCAAGCATCCCAGGGGTGCTTCTCACAAGGGAATAGGGTTGCCTTTCCCTTGTGAGAAGTTGTGCCACTCCAGAAATCCTCCTGAAATCATTCCTGGTGATTTCAGTTACCTACTGTGATGTGGGGTCAGGTTTGGAGCATGTGAATGGGAGTGCAAGCACTTTCAGGACTGGAGTTCTCTCTCTGTGTAGTCCCTTTGACCAGTAAGTAAGTAGGGCATGCTGATTGCTGCTTTTGGTAAGTGCTGTGCATAGCATTGGGTTAATGCAAATGAACAAGCTCCATTTTAGCAGCATTTCTGAGAAAGATCTTAGGGTAGTATCAAGACATAGGATTTGTTTTGCGGCGAGTGTGCACTTTGCTTCTCCCAGTTGCACTAGGTTTTGCTTGCTACTTTCCTTGGGCGGAGGGGAGCTGTTGTCTGTGTAGCTGGTTTCCTGTCTTCAGTTCTTGGAGGCAAAGTTTTACATAAAGGAGAGCATTTCAGCATTCTCTGAAAATGTCTCTTTTTGGCTAGACTTTCTGATTCTGCAACCACTAAGCAGTAAGTTTCCAACCCAGGCCTGCTTATTTAGGCATGCTCCCTCATCGAGACACATTCAGTGGTGTCTTGCTTGAGTAAGGAATGCTGAATAGGGGGAGGCAGTGTGCTTTAGGGAGTGTCTCCCAGCATGAGCCTGAGTGCTGGGTGACAAGCCTGCAAACTAGAAAAGCAAATGTCTGGAAAACCAGTGTCAGTAGAAGTGCGGAGTGGTCACCGTGCTAATAATTTGCACTTCTGCATAGTTTTCCTCAGCTGAGAATCAAAAAGTGCTCTGCAAACATTGACTTAATCCTCGCAACACTCCTACATGGAAAAACGACTCAGTTTTACAGAGGGGGAACCTGCTGCATAAAAGGGTGGTTTGAGTCTTCAAAGTGCCAGTGGCACAGCCTAAATCTCTCAATCCTAGTTCAGCTGGAGGTTTGGAATGGTCTGGCCCCTACAAGCACCAACAGTAATGACTATGCAGCTTTCCAGAGGGGCAAGAAGATTGTTGCTGCTGGCGTTGTCCTTGGAGCCTTTCTGCAAGAGGAAACACAGAACCTCTTTACCATCCGGCTGAACCAGGATGATGAGCCTTCCTCCAGGATGGAACACTTGAGTGAGCCTCATCTCAGCGTGACCACAGCAGGATCCATGCAGCAGCCTCCTTGCTGCTTCTGCAGTTGCCTCTGTGCCTCCGTGACGTGTCCTGTAACACCGTGTGCCAAGATGCTCTGGGCTCTTTCCCACAACTGCTGGTTTGTCCTTTGGGGGAAACTGTGGGAAAGACACTGGAATATTGCCGGCACTTAAGTGATCTTTGACCATATCTTCATTAGGGAGTGAGGAATTTTGAAATAGCCCCAGTTGGGAAGAAAAAAGGGAAAAGAAGAAGTGGGGCAGCCTTTCTCTCAGCTGTGTAAGCCTGCTCTAATTGTCTGCATTTGCTAAGTCATGGCACTGACATTTGTTATCAGGAAGCAGGGATCAGTGATGTAAGTCGGGTTAGTAATTCAGTGGGCACTCACCCTCACAGAGGCACCACCATGAGCAGTTTCCAAGAGTCTGTCCTTTGTGATGTCAGTACCTGGATAGTGGCTTGGAAATGCAGAGAAATTGTGTTCTGTGTCAGTGATGGAGCTTGGATGGGAATTGTGACCTCCTTCAGTGACAGATCTGTGAGATCAAACACCCCGATCATAAAGCAGGATGTGAATGCAAGAATAAATAAACCTTTCTTAATCCGATCAACCTGGTTATTCTGGAATCCCATAAAATAACTGCCACTGGGACTACTTGAGAAGAGGTTGCCATAAACATGACTTACAAGGAGGGGACATCCAAACTTTGCGCAACCTGGTGATTGCATTGGCAGTTTTCCAGGATCCCCCAAGGGCTGCTGCTAATTGGCATAAAATTAAGCAGATTGCAGCTACTCTCATCTTTAATACAAAGAGAGGGCCCCCGGGAGGCTACAGGTTGCAGCGTGTGGCTGCTTCCATCGTGGAGCGCAGCGCGTGGGGATGTGTAGGCTCCGCAGGCTCTTTCTCCCTGTTGAGGGAAGTCTGGGGAGGCTGCATTCCACAGCACAGCCCTTTACTACAGCTTGACCACCCCTCTTTCAAAAACAGTGCTTTAAAAGTCAAATGTGGCTTTGATTAAGCTCATGGACTGTTAATCAGCATTCAGTAGATTAATATAATAATAATAACAATTTCCTCCTTCTCTCCTCCGCCCAGAAGCAGACTACTGGTAGAAACTGAAGCTGGAAAAAATAGTTGAAAGTCAGCTAAAGTCACCTTGGTAACTGCAGCAATACACTTGCCCAGAATAGGAGACATCAAACCCAACTACAAACAGCTTTAAAGAAACAAAAAGAATGTAATCATCTAAAGAATTAATCTGACAACTGCCCACATTTACACCTCCCACAAGCTCCCAATCAGAGGGAAATGTGCTTTAATCTCCTCCAGCTCCCCTCCAGTTTCACAAAACACTAGATGCGCAGTCCTTAAACTGGGACATTTCCAGCGTGCTGCTTCCATTTAAATCTACTGCCTTTCCAAATGCAGCAGCCCTAGCTGTTGCAGACTTGTTTTTTCTGGACACTGAGAAACGTGAATTTTTTGTGTGGGCTGGATGAAGTATTATATCTGGAATAGACAAAGTTTGCAGCGTTTTACGTGATAGTCAGCTAGAGCTTAGTCATAACAAATAAAACTCTGCCGGTTTCTGCTTCTGGTTTATTTGGTGATGGGGTGGAGGAAGCAAGGAGGTTATGGGTAACTGGCAGTCGTAAAATCAGAGATGTTAGTGTTAGAAAGCAAATTTTTTTCTAAATTGTCTTCTATGGCTGAAAAGTGCAAGCTGTGGATGGCAGTATGTGTTACGATGTGAACTTCTCAGTGACAACACCCTAGACATCCTGGTGACCTTCTGTCTGGGCTGTCACCCTTTGGAAGAGTAAGGACAAGGATTTCTGCTCCCTGAGAGAGAATATTAATGGGTGTTTAAGAGTCCCTGCACGTGTTCCAGAGTGTGAAAGTCGCGTCCACTTTGTGGCTTTCCTTAAGCACCTTTCACTTGGACATCTCCAGGCATTTTGCAAAGCTGTAGGGTGCACTGTGTCCCCTTGATGTGCTTCGTTCACAACACATCCAGAAGTACCCACCGTGCAAAGCTCTTGTTTAGAGAAACACAGCTTAGATAGAAGATGGCAGGGTTCTGCTGTTGTAGTTTCACCCTTCTCTTCAAATAGCTGGAATTGTGTGAGCCCCGCTAAGGTGAAACAAGAAACACTGAAACCATGACTATCTTGGAAAAGTTTCCTGGAAGGGATTAATTATTTCATGTCATTCAAAGTATTAACTACCATTTTGCTTCACTCCTTCACCTTTTTGACAGAAGGGCTGGTTACTTATTAACATGAAGTCATAATTATTGACAGCCTTAAAGTCATGACAGTTCCGTTTGATAGTTACACATTAGTCAACATCTTCTCTCGAATGTATAATGACAAACAGCATTTGCTGTTTCTAATAAGATTTAGAAAGCTTCGCCCCTTTTCTCCAGAATATTGTCGTCATTGCTATTATTGCATTAACGACCGGAGGCTGTTTCCCCTCAGGACTGCAGTCCCATTGTGCTAGCAGCTGTACTGGCTCCTGTGGTGGAAACTGAAAAACCCACCTCCAGTTCAGGGATTTTGGAGCCTGGGGTTGGTGGGATCCGCCTGCTGGCAGTCTGTCCTTTCAAAATATGGACCTCCAGCAGCAGCTGTGGGACTCTGGGGTGGAAGGCATGCCTGGCACACTTGGGCAGTCCAGGTGAAAAGGGGACAATTTCCTGTCTGCAGCAATAACATTGCTGTGTAACTCCCAGTCTGCTCCAGGATGCATAAACTCCAGACCAGTGCAAGCTTATGGCCTGCTTGAAAACCATGCGTTGCTAGTGACTGACCCTTTTGGTGGGGATTAATGAATGAATGATTGGAAGCAGTAGACCACAGGCTGACTTTCCCACAGCTCGCTGTGTATATAAGATCTGATAAGGAAGTTCAGGCAAAGCTTAGCTTAAGGTCAGCGGATCATTAATCAACTGTGCACTTCTCAGGTAATCAGCCTACAAAATACTGGCCCACTCCTCTCTTTGAAGACCCCACCTACAAAGAGCTGTAAAATGTTTGCCCAAGTAGATTAAACACAGCTTTTAAGTGCCACCTATAGACTACAAAGCATGTTGTGTCTTTGCTTCAGGGTTAACCCACCCAACTGGCCCTTGGCAGACTGACAGCATCGGCCCACCCCATGCATAAACTGTATCCTGACCTACTATGTCCTTGCTCCATCCATTATTCTTTGTGTGTGGCTAAGGCACAACATGAGACACATTTCATAGCTTATATTGCAGGGAGATGAGCTGGGCTACTCTGGTTTCTTTTCTCAGCATGTTTCTGCCGTGGGTGTGCAGGGCTTTTGCAGGAAGGCCTGCTGAGATTGAAGCTGAGCTTGTACATTTGTATTGGAGTGAGCAGCTCAGCAGTCTGAGTGCGAAGCTCTAGGTTTGGGTGACAGGGCAGAGACAACAGATTGAGCTGCATTGGAAGCTATTCTAAGCTGTATTACTACATGTGTGGTTGATGGAAGTAAATCTGGGACAACACCCAAATGTAAAATCAAGTAGAGGTGTGATGGGTTGTGAGGTCTTGCGAGGGTCAAGCTGTTTCTTTACATTTTTTTCCAAATGTACATTCAAGATGGCTCAGCTTGGGTGGAAGAAGGATCTGAGCATGTTTTGACAGTGTTCCCAAATGCAAACTGAGCCTGGTAGCACTGTTTGGTTTTTAATCTGGTAGAACTGAAGCACATTATGATATGATGTCTTTCTCTTAGCTCCCTCCTTTCCCTACTCTCCTCGTCTGGTGACTCTGCAGTACAGAAACTTAATATAAGTCTTAATATTAAGTCTCTACTAATTTCACCTAGTCACAAAAATACAAATCACGTGTCAGACATACCCCATCAATTCATGTCATCCTCAGAAACTGTAAACTCCGTGTCTTTCCTTCTTTGTTCTGGACTATCATGTAACTGCTCTTTGAACATATAAAGTGTTTATGGTCAAGTATTTTGAGATACAACTACTTGATTATCTGGATGATTCTATCTGGCAAAGTTCCTAATCATGTATCAAAATAACCTTTAGTCATAGCTTCTCAACATGCTGACCTTGCAGAAATGAAAAAAATAGGAAAGCAAAGGGGCATTGCCTTAAAGCAGCCCCACTTCAAAGAGAAGGCAATCTGTGTATGTCCTGCTCATTACAAGCAGAATCCGTCTTTGGCTGTTGCACTTGATGCTGGTGGAAACAGTTCTCAAAACCTTTCAGTTGAGCTGTGGAAAGAAGTGATTTGGATATAATCGTAGGGATGCCTCAGACCTGAAAGATAATACAGTGAGGGCACAAATGACTGGACAACTCTTTCCTGCAGGCCGCTGTCTAAAATATCCTGAACATACAGCAAAAGTGGAGGGAGGTCATACCTGCTAATGCTTCTAAGCTATTTTATAGTGGTTTGGGCATTGGAGAGTGTAGTTTTTTTCCAGTTCTTCACATAAATTCTATTTCTTGTATGTTGGGGAAGAATGCAGTGTGTTTCTTCACCAGTTCAGATCCTAGGTCATCAAACAAAGGCAGCAGCGTGCTGGGACTGATAGTCTGCAGGAGGCCGAGTCCCTGAAGGGGTGAGGAGAACTCAGATGTGTCTTCATAATGGTTTGGTCCTGTGTTCCTCAGTATTGACTCAATCGATCTGAATCACAGCAGAAACAGCACACAGCACTAGGATCCTAAGTGTGCACGTTTTGTCTCTCTTAGAAGCCGGAAGGACAGTTTAGAAAGCGAGAGCTCAGCAGCTATCATTCCTCATGAGCTAATCCGCACGAGACAGCTGGAAAGCGTACACCTGAAGTTTAACCAGGAGTCTGGAGCACTGATTCCCCTCTGTCTAAGGTGAGTGGGACCATCCTTCCTCCTCCTCAGCTTCTGCAGCTCTTGCCCTGTGGCACTGTTGCACCGTACAGACATGCATGCAACGGTTCTTTAAAGGCCAGAGCTGAGGTAATTTTGCCAAAACACATTGGAAACAGATGATTCTTTGCATGTGTGTTCATCATGGTAAGACTGTTTCTCATTCTTTTTTTCTGTCCTTCAGTATATTTTAGTGTGCTGAAACAGGACAGGATTAGTATGCCTTTATTATTAATAGTCTAGTGCTGGCAACTCTGATAAAGAAGGTATGTCTTATCATGTTCTGTCAAAGAAATCCCTTGAGTTGTTAACTATGGCTTATGGACTCAGACACAAATATTTGTGCAAAGCCTGTTTGCAATCACTTTTTGCATGCAAGTGTGTTTTCTAGTCAAATTCTGTCACTTACATGAGCGAAGGAAAAGAACATTGTGTGTGTACTCTATGCATTACCTTTTGAAGATTAGGTTATGCATACCCCTTTATGTGACTTTTCTATATACTCCCAGTTTCAGTCAGCACTAGTTTTAAAAATACATGTGGCAAATGTAGTCGTTAGCATAAGACAAACGATTGCAGGTGATTGAGTTACTTTGGCTTAATGAGTTACCTGCCAATGGTATCAGAGTTATCAGCAGCAGGTGCACTGTTGCCTGTGCCTGTTGAGAAACCAATGGGATAGTTGACATGAACATATTTTATTTTACGTTATAAATGTGTGAACACTCTGCCATGATCAGTTAACACAGCTCAACTGACCAGCAGAAACTCATCAATCAGCTGTGACCCTGTTGCTGGTGCCATACATCTTACCTTAAGGTTTCCCAATTGCATATTGGAGGCCATGTTTGCATGCAGAGGCACTCAGCGTAAGTACCAAAGGCATGACTTTCCCTTGGAAAGCACTGAATGAAAGAAAGGGAATTGATACTATAAATGGTCATGCACATTTATCTTCCAGGCACTTTATTGAAATGCATAAGTAGCACAAGTTACATTTTTCGAGCACCAGGGCACTGATTTAGTAGGCACTGTCACCGTAGGGGAGTTTGATCCCACTGATGTTCCTGCTTAGTAAAGCATCATCACACTGCCACATGATGCAGAGTCTGGATTCTCTCCTGCAGTTTTCTTCTTTCTGAAAGACTGGTATTCCCCTGCCTGTACGTGCATCAGGGCTTATCATGGGGACAATGGGATCCAGTTAGGCTATTCTAGATCTGAAACAAGGCCCTGAATTGTACAGGGGAGATAAGAGAGAGCTTGCCTCGAAAGGAGACTTGTGACAGGCTAATCAGTCATATGTTCCTAAAAAGTTAATAGTTGCTACCTTCAGATGGCTTCACATGCTGGTGGCAGAAGCTATAGTGATACATCTTCATCAGTCTGTTGAATGCTGCTCACAGCCTTTCCGTTCACACACATATGTTTTATTCCCAGGGGAAGGCTCTTACATGGACGGCACTTTACATATAAAAGTATTACAGGGGACACAGCAATCACGTTTGTATCAACGGGAGTAGAAGGAGCATTTGCTACAGAGGAGCACCCCTATGCAGCACATGGACCTTGGTTACAAGTGAGAGAGCCTGCTTCCTTTTTAATTCCTCTTCAAAGTGTCCTAAATATGATCCTATGTTAAGGGCTTAAAAGTGTAACAAACCTGTTTAGCATCTCTTACAGTTCATGCAGAGTATTTTCAGTGATTATGAACTCAAAAAATAATGGTAAACTGTTACTATTTATGTCAATGGAGCTCAAATTGATGAGCAGTGGCTGGAAAGTTATAAAATTATCTGTGAATATAGTAGTATCCATTTCCGGGAGTCAGCAAACGCTTTGAAGACTGTATTTGCTCTTGATTTCCTCCAGAAGGGAATGTGGGGAGGCAGAGTGGAATGACCTAAACAAGAATGGAGCCAGGGCAGAAGAGCTTGCAAGCTGATCTCTAGAGAAAGCTGTGGGACTTTGATCCTGCTGAGCCAGGATCTCAGTTTTACATCATCCTTTACAGGAGGAGGGCAGCACAGAGGGTGCAGCCTCTCAGTTTTACCTCTTTCTTAATTATTCTATGACAAAAGTGTGTCATTAAAAACATAAGAGTGTTTCTTGAAGCACCCACACATTTTCTACACCAGATTGTTTCCGTATCACAGATTTCCCTTGGAAGCTCCCCATCTGTTTGGTGTTGAGGGTCAGCCCTATAGAGCCAGGGATGCTCAAATTATGTGATGGCATAGCACTATTCTAACCTTGGTTTCCTTCATGATTGTAAACATATTGCAAACATAAAAAAAAGCTTTGGAGATGTGTTTATACAGAAAAACAGATCTCTGAGAGTCTGTATAGATACAGTACATCTCTACCTTCACTGTTGCTGTGACATTCCTGCCTCCCCTTCTGTTTTTAAGGCAGAGGTTGGTTTTAGCATTGCTGTGTTGTAGTTAACCTTCCAGTGACTTGTTTTCAAGGCATTCCAGCACATGTGTTCATTTGTCTGGGGGACATCATACCTTGAAATCTGTAAAGGAGCTGATCTTGGCTGGAATCATCTTGTGTAGGGATTTCAAAGAACTTGCATTCTTTGATTGTACTGACTGGAAAATGCAACACTCCTGTAATGATTAACAGCAAACAGCCAGGCTTAAGGGTGGGTCATTTGCTGTTGGTTCCTGTGCTTGCCAACACATGATACATGGGATCTTGTGACTGTGTTAACTCCAAACATAAGAGTGTTTGTCTGCATTTACATCACATCTTGAAAAGTATTGATGTGTGGAGTAGTCGAGTAACCTCTAGGAGCGAGGAATGGCAGTAGTTAGGTCACCATTCAGGCAAGTAACCAGTATTAACCCTGTGAATCTAGTTGCTCCTGTGCCTATTACTGGGGTGCTGAAAATTAAGCAAGTTTTTGGAGTATGTGGAAGGGAAAGGTGAAGAGTTTCTGGCTCCTGAGGGATTGGGAGAAGCAGGCTATCTCCTGCACAAGATCAGTGTATTGGATTTTCTCTCCTGACATGACTGCCTTTGTGCTGGCTTCTGCCCCATCCCGTGATAGGAATGAGGGAGGACAGCCAGGCTGGGAGGGGAAAGGAGGCCAGAAGCAGCCTGGGACAAGAAGAGGAGGACCTGGTTGTGCGAGATAGATGTGGGAGTGTCTGAGGCTCTTGGCTTAATATGCAATGTGAGACTTCCTCTGTGCTCAGCAGTCCCTTGTGGTGTTGGGAGTGGAGGAGGGAGGTTGGTGTGGCTTTGCTTCAGAAGTAAAAGATATTGTGGTGCAGAGTTTCCAAGGAGGCGAGCTGTGTTGGTTTAGACCCTTGCAGCCTGAGCAGGCAGAGTTTGCAGCCCCGCAGAGGTTTCATAGTGAGTCCCAGGGGCCTTTCCTCCTCCTTTGACTGGAACCCCAGGCACTGCTGTGCAGAGGCTTGTTGCAAAGATTGCAAACAGAGGGATTGTGGAGAGGAAGAGCTATGGCAGGCCTCTTCTTCTGCAGGCTTTACTCCAATGCAGCCTGAAAAATCCGGGCCTCCACTCTGTGCAGCAGCCAGGGACTGACTCCTTTTGGGCCTGAGTGCTGGTGCAGCAAAACCCCAAACCTGCAGACTAAACACAGTACCTCCTGTTTACATCTCATGGACCGGAGTGAAGCATATCCAAGGTGGGTCAGGCCAGGCTGAGCAATGAGCTGAGAGTCACTGGCTGTGGCGGGTGGTTAGCGGGTGACAGGAGTTTGGCAGGTCCCAGCGCCGTTCCTCGCAGACAGGTGTCCATATCACCACTGCAGCTGGGGCTCGGCAGGAACCCTTTTAGCAGTCTCAGCAGAAAAGGCAAGGAGTCATTAAACTATGACGATTGTATGCCCCATTTCTGTCAACAGTCTTTCCAGGTTTGAGGTATGTTACTGGGGGAAGCCTGTCCTGCTGCTGCCCGTGCTCAGGGGATGATTAGATTATTTCATTCTCCAGAGCTGTCAAATTGGCACCTTTCCCAAGTATTTGGATTTTTTTTCATTTAAGTAACATTTAATTAGTTCTAAGAAGCTAAATTCTATTAAAGGTCTAAGCATGTCAGGCTGGTTTATTTCTGAACTTCTTCCACTGTGTCATGTATTGTTGAATAGGGAAATTGCTTTGACTCAGAAACGTACAAACATATTCAAGAAGTCCTTCTTGTTAACACTAGACTCCTGTTTATATGCTAGTTACCGTGGCAAAGTCTCTGATGTGTAACACTTGCATTAACATTACACATGATCAAAGGCTTCCGTCCTTCTTTCTTCCGCTCCCCCTTCCCCCAGTGCTGTGACAGCAGTATCCCCATGCCTCCTGAGCACCCCTCATCTCCTCTCCATCCCGAAGGGCAGATGTTCCAGATGCACAGAGAAAAGCTGGGCAGGAGCTGTCTGGCCTTATGTCAGAGAGTTAAGGATGCTGATCATGTAAACAGACTCTGACATTAACTGCCCCACAGAGACATTCATATTCGTGGTGGAGTGCCCAGGCTTCTCGGACTGAGCATGCCAAGCATGCAATTCATCACAGATCAACCTTGTTTGTCTGTAAGCCTACCCAAAGCAAGGTGAGGTTGTGCGTGTGTTCTCTTTCCCTCCCTTACTTATGTTCAGGCAGATGATAGAGACACTCTGTTGAAATGTCTTACTGATCAAACCCGACCCAATAAAGTTGCCTGAGCCTTTAATACATATTAATATTATCCTGGGGTAGTTTGTGTCAAAGCCTGTCAGCATGCATCATCCTTTGGGAATTACCATCATTAAGTCTTCGGTGATGGGAGTCAGGACATGCTTCTGCAAAGCTCCTCTGCTTTTATGTGGAGCTCTCTGCCCGTCTAGCACAAAGCAGACTGTTCTCCCCTCCTACCTCCCTCTCACCTGGACTGCTTACTCTCCCCAGAGGGGAGAAGGAGGTTTGTTTAACACTACCTTCAGATAATTTCTGCTCCTGCTGCTTTAGGCAGTCATTGTTCTAGGGAAGAAGATGACATTCAAGTCTTTGATCATGTGCAACGTGCATTTTACACATCAGATATTGCTGCAAACTCTGACATACGAGCCCATACAGTACAGTAAAAACAAACTTTTAGTCAAAGAGTCCTCGTTAACTGCAAAATCAAGGATACAGAATTTAAGACCTAACCGAACAGCACTCTCTGCAGCTTAGCATTGCCCTTGTTATGTATATTTCAATATCATATCTAATTGAATGTTCAGATATATTTTTTACAAAGTACGCTGCCTCATTCAGTGCTAAGGATGCAGTGTGTTTTGGGGATGAATCAGGCATGAGGTAAGGTAGACTCTCACCTATAGGACTTCCGCTTTGTTTGTCAAAATTAAGCATGTAGTGAATGAGGCAAGTAATAGCAGAAAAATCACAAAAGTCCTATGGTGAAGCCTGTTAAGTGTTACCCTGGAGAACTGGATCCTGTCCCTACCTCTATTCTGTTCTTTCTCAATGTTATTTCCAGATTCGCAAGATAAAATATTCACAGGTGGCAACTGAGTTTGTGTGCCCCACTTTCTGGATGGCTGGTTTGTGAGGTGAGGTCTGATCCATGTTCTCAGCAGCACTGGAGGCCAGGAGGAATTCTGCTGCAGATCCCCAGTGCCCCACAGTGCCAAGTGGGCTGGAAAAGAGGGACCTGTGAGTCTTGGGGCAGGCACCTGCAAGTAGTAGCCGTTCAGGCTCAATTTCCTCTTCGCTTGTTTTCCTCTTTCTGTTATGGAAAACCTTTTCCCAGTCATCCTGTGAAGATTAATTTAGTGCTTGCAAAGCATTCCAGCACCACAGAGGAACACTAGAAGCAATTTCAGGAAGATGTTAAAATTCATTCTTACAAGTCAAGAGAGAGAAAAGAACTCTGTGGGGTAGGGGGCCAGCCTGAGAATCAAGACTCACATTGAACCCCCTGCTCTTACAGGTTTTCTCTGAGATTTTGTTAGGTATCAGTTTCTTTAGCTCCCTCCCCCATCTGCTGCATGGAGAGGAGTGCTCCCTGCTTCGCAGAAATGTGAGGCTGAGCACGTCAGAGGCTGTGAGAGCGGTAGGGACAGTAAGATTAGGTACTTCCAGTATAATCCATGCTGGCAGTAGTCGGATGGAGAGTCCTAAATAAAGGGGAAGAGAGTAGGAGGAAACGGGCAAACAACTTGAATGATAATGAAAAGAAATGATGACTAATGCTGCATTCAGTGAGCAGAACCATCCTGAGGACCAAGAAGGGCAGAGGTCTTGTGGGAGAAAAACTGCAGGCGATCTTGTGATTACAGATTTGTTTTGTGATGCAGACATTCGCTCGGGCTGAATTAGCATTGCGCAGGCAATCTCTATTCAGCCATTTCCAAAGTTTCACATGCTGGTCACTGTAAAGGGTCTTTTTTTTCCAGGTAATTTACACTATTTCAAAACAAATACTGTTAGGCTGATGGATAATTTGTGATTGGCACCCTCCAATCCTCAGCACGAGGTCTCTGTCTCCATGTGAGCTCTGTTCTCCTCCCATGCCAGCAGGTTTGCAGCGCCCGGCTGACATGGTGATGCTGAGGCTTTGGAGAAGGGGCTCCCCTCCTGTCTCCCTGCCCTTTGTGTTGCCTCTGGCTTTGGCCTCTGGTCTGCCCTCCATCCTGTTTTTCTATGTCTTTGTCTTCCTCTCATCCTGGCCCGTCTCTGCTTTTCTCTCCTCCCCTTCATTCAAGCTGGCAAATTCCTTCACCTCCTCCTCCACATCGCCTGACTTCCAGCAGAAACACTGAGAGCACTGGAGAGTTTCCCTGCTTTGCGTCCCGATGTGCCTGGTGCCATAGCAATCCCTAGTTACTCAGAGGAATGATCAAAGGGGAAAGTCCTACTTAGCAGCCTCTGCCCTGTGTCTGGGGGGTGAGCTGCCTTGGGCTGGGACATGTTCAATGAATAAGGGACCTTCAGTGCGTTTTTCTGCTCTTCTCTGAAAGGCTGTGGGCAAACGATCACTTTCAGAGGCTTCTGGCTTGGCAAAGTGTTCTCTTGATAGGGAGAAAGCCTTTCCCTTGACCTCCAGAGCTCCTCTTGAGGTCTAGTTCCAGTGCTCTGCAACAAAATGATTATCCACGTTTGTTAGCACTGTCGGAAACTACTTTTTCCAAAATACCTCTCTGAGATAACTTGATTCCTTTTTCCCTAAAAAACCAAAAACAAGACATCCAGCATGGAAAAATAAGTAGAGGCTTAGGGACAGCAAGGTCAAACTTCTGGTAGAAAACATTAGACAAGCGTGTCCGTAGGCAGGATAGGTACATGGAACCCGTGGGAAGCATCCAGCTTTCAGGAGCTATCAACACACACTATCTGTGTTGGCAATTGCAGGGTGGGGGGAGATTACTGTGAGCAGGGTCATAGGGGACAATCCATTCTTTTGGTTTGGCAACCTAAGTGAAAAATCTGGGAAAGAAGATCAGACCGAGCTCAATCTTTAAATATTCTGTTTTTCTAGCTGAAACAAAGGCCTTAAAGAAACCAAAAGCAGAAGAAAATCCTTTTGTGTTGAATGAAACCAGAAATAGAAGGTTTTCTTCAATAAAAACAGTCCAAACAAAAAGAAAAAAAAGCGAGTTTTGCAGAATGGAGCTGGGGTTGTTAGAAGTTTTGCCTTCTCTAATCAACATTTGAAGGATAAAGCACTCACCCAGGATATGAAAAACTCATGTTTTATTCCTTCGCTTTTATTTCAGCTGCTGTTTCTACTACTTAGCTTTATGGCCACCACAGCTATAGGGTATTTTGGTTGTTCCTCAGCTCATCCAATTGGAGTGGTTCCACATCATATAAAACACTGAATTAGTCACAGAGACAGAGAGCACAAGAGAATGACTCTGTTCCGGTAGAGTTAGGACATTCCCCTGGAAATGAGCACATCTGGTTCTTTTCTCTGCTATCCCACATGTTAAATCATTTATGCACATTGGCATAATGGCAGCAGTAGACGTTCAAAGCAACCTTTGTAACAGCTACTCTGGTGCTTGATTTGCCTGCCCATTAAATGGCAGCTGTGGGTTGAATCCAAGGGATTGGTTTTTGGTCTCCCCAGACTCGAGTAGATGCGCCGTGCCTAGCATGGTGAATTTAAGGACAGTGTCCACAAACTGGCCAAAATCACACAGAACTACAGCTTCCTCTTCCCCAAATGCATCTGTCCCAAGACAAACATATTCTAAATCTTTTAGGTGGCTTCCCCCAAATTCGTGGTCAGGCCTAGGGCAATCTAAACCATCACTTTCCAGTAAGTTTTATCACCTTCCCACAACACTCCCCAAAACCCCGTTCTGTTCTTTTTTCTCACAGACTCATTTCATGAGACACTAGGAGAAACTTAACATTAGAAGTTAAGCATCCCATTAGGTCATCATGATCCACTCTTCCACAGCATGTTCTCTAGTTCTTTGTCCAGGCTAGTATTGGACGAGTCAAGTTCTTCCATCCCTCAACCAACTGACTGTCCCCTGGCTTAATGCCCCTCCCTTGCTACTTGAACTACATTTTAGCTACTCTGTGTAGCTTTCCTCTCACCCACTTGGAGCATTTATTGAAATGCCTGCTTTCCCCTAGTGTTTTCACTCCAAAGGAATGGGTATTGCTTGTTGTCTTGGTCCCTTGCCACCTCTCTCCAGCTCTCCAACTCAACCAAACTTTGTGTTTGCTGGAAGCAACAAGATGGATCTCGTCAGGCTGGACATGGAACTAGCCTTGAAGCTGGGAATGTCATAGGAGAACTCACAAGGTCAAAATCTTTCAGCATCATCATATACTTCCTCTTCTGGGATTGTAACATCACAGTGTGAAGCAATAGGGTCCCTCAGGCACCTGCAAGTGGATGTTTTTCCTGTACGAGGAGAGTTATGAATCTCCTGGAAGAGCAACAATGGAATTTCCCATCAAAGGTGTTTGTCGCAATGCTGGTACCTTGGAGGCTGTACTGAGATGGTATGGGCCTCTTCAGGCAGTGTCAGGGCTGGGCATGACGTAGAAAGACTTAATGACAAGGCTAGAACCATCAAAGCAAGGCAACCTGAAGAAGGCCAAGCCAAGGGGAAAGGCGAGAAAGGGGCTGGGGATGCTCAAAAGAACAAATCAGGGGGTGTATTGGTAATGTCTACTTTCAGTGGGAAATGCTGACACACCTTAGCTGCATTTTCTTTGTGCTGTCAACAGGAATTAATCTGAAACATTTTTAGGGCAAAGGGCTCCTAAATGCTACTGGGTATTTGCAGAAGTAACAGGTGACATGCAGCTTAGGGTACAGCTGCTCCACCCAGCCCAGGCATAGCACCTGTATGGATGAGCAGTGTCTGAGAAGTTCTGGTGTGATTTACATAGGGGTTTATTGCAATGCATCCCCACCTTCTCTACCTGAGCTGTACAGGCGAGCTCTGTACTAAGTCCAGATCTAATAAAACCTTTATTTTCTTTGACAGACCTGTTAGAAAAGCAAGTGGCAATGTTTAATGCAAACAAAGCACTAGGACAAAGTGTGGGATAATTTGGTTTTGTTTCTAGGTAGGCAAGAAAGTGGGTATTATCAGTAAAAGCATCCATGCCGAGTTGTCCCTCGGCCCATCACTTTTGCCCTGAACAAAGCACATTCCCTGATGCTGGACAAAGCTGCAGCTCAATTCCTAGTTCAGCTTCTGAGTGTCTTCCAAAACAGAGGTGTGCCAGCTGTCCTGGGCTGTCAGCATCAGCATGAACTGTGGTCCCCAGCAGCCTCTCCTGTGCTGAGAATTTCAAGTCCTCATGGTAAGATTGAACCCTAATGTACGAGAGAAATGGGGTGTTAGGTGTGGAATGGTACCTGTAGCTGACTGTAGAGTCTTTAATGTTTTACTAAGCATAAGTTGCTTTCAAAGTCAGCCAAACTAGTCTAGAGCCCCATGACCTTGTGAACGTCTTTAGATCTCACCTGTTTTCCTGCATTTGCAGCTGTGTACCTGTAACGAGTTACAATACAGGTTTCTCAACTGTCTGCGGGTATGGAGGCTTTGACACAAGCTCCTTCACTTGACCTGAAGCTAAGTCTTGTAGGTAAGAAGTAGGTTTCAGACAAGCTCAGGTGGGATTTACCACGAGAGGGAGACATCATGCCCACATCATTCCCTGAACACGTCCACCTGAGTGGGGCTGCCTAGCACAGTGTTTTGTAATGTGTCAGCACGTGCAGCTATCAGAGAGGCAGCAAGAACCTAAAATGTGGACCTTGATTGTTGCAGTAGGTACCTCTGAAAGAGAACAGGTACTTCTCTTTTGGGTATTCACTGTCTTCCAAGCTTCTGCAGCATTACTGACATCCCCAGAGCCACAGAACACATGGGAAATGAAGAGTGAATCTGCTAGCAACGGGATGGCATCTGTCTGGGCCTCTCTGGGTCAGGTCACAGAGATCCCAGTGTAAGCAGAACTGTACAGCACCAAAGGGAATGTCCCAGATAGCCCCAGCTGCTTGGCGAGGCCGTTCCCTGTACATACTGCAAACAGCCATCACAAAGGCTGAGCTACACCCTGCAACCAGCTTCAGCAGGCCGGGAAGGCGGGAATGTTTGCACAGAGCTGTGAAAACACAGAACTGTGAGCAGCCGGCCCCTGTGGCTCCAGGAGAGCTCTGTTGCCTCCTCAGCACTGCCCAAGGGATGTCATGGGAGGAAAGGCTGACTCTGTGTTTTGGATAGCTTCATTTGTCCTCCAGATTGCAAAGACTCTTCCCCTAGCTGCAGCTCTGTTTTCACTGGGGGAGTGAAAAAGCTGCTTCATCATTATGATCTCTGTGCAGTGTCCTGTTGATAATATCAGCTAACAGCACCGAAGGAAAACTCTAGATTCAGGCCTGAAATATAAAGTGAGCAGGGCCTATTTGTTTAATTTGAGCTTCTAAGGTTTAAATCCCAAAGGAAATTAAATTAGGTGCCTAGAGCAATGGCAGTCTGTCATGTTTATTTGCTGGGAATGTCACCTTTAATATCATGCACATATAACGTGTGTGTGTTAATGTAATGGGGTATCATACTGTGCGGGAGCAGGCGTGCTACAAGAGCTGGAAATGTGAAATATTGTGAGCAAGGGAAACTGAGATGGGATCAGATTTATTCTCGTCGTTCTCCATAGGAGCAAAGAGTCACCAGCATGAAGCTGTTTTGCTGATTGCAGATGTGGATGTTGGTCTGATCTATGAGCAGACCTTAATGCTCTTGGGTCATTTAAATTGGGCTACTTCTAAGAGGAGAAATCTTGTCTGGATGCAAATCCAGAACTGCTGTGCTTCTTGCTTCAAAGCCCTCATAACAGCTGGTGTGCTGGGAACGTGTTCCTTCTGCGTCCTCAAGAGGGTTCAGGAGTGCTGCAGGTTCCCTGGGCTGAGGGATCAGCTCGCTTACCCATTTAGTTGCACCAGTGCTTTAGAGATTCCCTTCTACTCTAGGAAGGAGGACAGGTTTCCCCAGCTGCATGGGGTAGCAGGCTTTGGGATGGTTTGTTTCTGACTCAGGCTGCTGCAGGTTGCTGAGGATGGGTTGTGTGTCACTGTGTGAATGTCACTGCAGTGGTTTGTCACTGCAGCCAGGGACACTTGCCCTCCACCAAAGTTAACTATCTATGCAGGGCTTGCAGAACAACACTGCAGTCTTTTCTCGGACTGCTCCAAAGCACAAGTTGCCATCGTTTGATCTCACAACCACTGTCCATGAGACAGCTGAGATGCAGACTGCTGTCCCACTCTGCCTGTCAGACCCTTCAGGGAGCCAGATCAGCTCACTAAATCAGTGGAAACTGTTGTTTGGTTGTCGGGGTTTTTTTCAGCTAGATTAACAAAATCCACTAGGAGGTTGATGGTGAGCTGTAGATGGGCTCAGCTCAGGGGATCACACCCCACGTTGGTGCTTGTCGCAGTGCTCCACTCAGGCTTGTGTCCAATCTGGAAGTCTGTGGCTTAGCCAAGACCTGACTGGTTCCCCCTTTGCTCCCCCAAGCCCTTGCTGCCCACCCCTGCTCACCCTGCCTTGTTCTCCAGCAGCAGAGGAGCAGCTGGCTGCCTCCACACGTGGTTCTCATTTCTTCCCTGCCTCTGGCACCTTGGGAGTGCCAAGGGGTCTTCCTGCTGCGCTTCTCTTCCAGTCCCTTTGCCAAAGCTGTGACTCCTCATTCCTGCCCTCTCACCCATCCCAACCTCTGGCATTTTTGCTCATCCGTGGAGGGCTGAATATTCATTTCCTCTTTGCCTGATTGCTGTGAATACCAATTCCTCCTCCTTTTTCCGGCTGCTCTGTACATTTTGATGTCTGCCAAATTGTTTTCATTCCCTCGCCCCATCGCAGGCTGCACCTCCGCAGAAACCGATCTGCTCCGCTCAGAGCCCCAGCTCTCCACCCAGCTATTCCTCCTGGGCTGAGCGATCGGGTTGCCCTCCTGCCTCCAACGTGGACAGTCAGCTTCCTCATTCTGCAAGCAGCCAACAAACGAGTGTCTCCAGTTCAACAGGCAGGATAGTTACAGCCTCCTGCAAGGAGACTGCAGCAGTTTGCAGTGGCACTGCGTGTTTCGGTGCAATGTTTCTCAGCTTGCCAGTTTGCAGATTGGTGCCAGGTTGCAGAGTCCTGAAGAGAGCAGCAAGCCCCTGGCTGCTAGCTGAAGCAGGGATTTCTCCAGGCTCAGGGTATGATCAGAAAGGCCTGATGGAGCTGCTTACATCCACGCTGAGCAGCTCAATCATAAGCCCTGGCCTGAAGCCTGCTGCAGGTTGGAGCTAAGTGAGGGGTGAAATGTAGTATAGTTCCCTCATCCCCTGGGAAATCAGTGTACAGTGGTGGCAGGGCAGCGGGGGTGAGAGGAAGATAAATTCAGACACATCACAGCTCTTGAATCTGGATTTGGTGTTTTCAGATCAATTCCCTTACCAACTGAAGGAAGAAAGGGAGACCAGAGCACTCCCTTTCTTCTAGCCAATAGCCCTACTGGTATTACTGAAACAGAGGCCAGAGCCTTACGCCAAGTAGCCTACATTGTCCTGGCATTCATGCACTCCTTGTTCCCATTTCTGGCACCAAGGAGCTGGAGGTGGCTTCCTGCAGGGCTGTGGGACAGCCAAGATGCCCCTCTTCCAGCCCAAGGCAGGAGGGGAGATAGGGTAAGGGAGGGGTCTGGGTATGGTGCCTGCTTCAGGGTTGGAGAACAGTGCCAGAGACAGAGGAAAGGGTGGAGTGAAGTAAGGAAAGGAGGTGTAGTGGGGTAGAAGCAAACCTGTAGGTTGAAGTGGGAATAACATACTGGGTACTGCCACAACCCAACTCCCAGGAATGCCACTCCAATGCACTCATGCTGCGTGGGGATGTTGTCCCTATCCTGCACCACATTTCCACTCCCATTCCAAGCCTGCTGACTGCCTGGGGCTCCAGCCTTCACATCTGCTTCAAACAGAGGTGGAACGTGTCTGCTTTTGGCTATCATGTGCCTTCCTAAAGAGTGTGCGGGTTTTTCTTCATGATTCCCTGGGGCTTGCTCCCCAGAGTCCCTCAGCTTTGTGCAACTTGAAGCTTCACTTCAAGAAATCAAATGAAAGCAGCGTTGTCTCCCACTACCTCTCCAACAGTTGTTATCTTGACCCCTTTTTCTTCTTCCCTACTCTGTCTGTCTAAAGCCAGGCCTCTAATTTTAGACTTAGGAAGATAATTGAGGGTCAAAAAAGATTGCCATATAATTTTAACATTTTTGCAGTGGTTGAGGCAGGATGCAAAGTTAGGAGTTCCTTGCCCTCAAACCATTGTGTTGCAGAAACGAAGAACGTGAGGAAGGAGCAAGCTGGTACAGTTTGCTCAGTGGAGAAGTCATTCTGTTGCTTGGCAATTAGCTAAATCTTGGAGTTTGAAGGCATAAACCGCTGTATTTCCTTTGCAGATCCTATTGACCGAAGAGTTCGTAGAGAGAATGCTGGAAGATTTAGAAGATCTGAACTCTCCAGAGGAAGTAAGGCTGCGTCATTCCTGCATCCCCAGTGTATGCCTTGCAGTCTGGAGGCTTTGTGAGACCTTCTAATCTTCTGTGGGATAGGGAACTGAGAGAAGTGATTGCAGGAATTTCAGGACAGTGTTGGGTGTGAAGGGAGATGCTGCACATCCTCTCTTTCAGCATCATTCCCCACTCGCTTTCTGATCACCCTGACCCAAAGCAGTTCAGCCTCTGGGCCAGGTGTCAGGGTTTGTCTCCATGCTGTGGGTAGCATCCTCGACAGCTCACCTCCCCCACCGCTTCCAGAGCAGCTGAATGCAGTGGCAGCACTTTTACTACTGAACAGTCTGTCTTTGGGGGCCTCCTTTTTCAGTTTGGGAACATTTTTATGTCTGCTCTGGGCCCTCACCTGCTGCCCCTGCAAGTCAGCACACAGCGTGCAAAAGACCATCCCCAGCCTGAAAGCGTTACAGCAGCGGCTGAAGGAGCTTTATAAAGATTTGCTGTGTGGTGCTAAACTTCCCCTTGCCATGTGATCTCTTCCTGGGGAACATTTAACACCCTGTCTCCCATGCATGCCATATAAATATTCTGACTGACTTCAAAGAGCAGTGGCAGAAATGACATGTAATATTTTTAATCCCATTTTTTACAGCTCCCTGCAGACTCTAAAGAAACTTTCCTTGGCTTGTCGAGCAGCCCTCCCATCCCTCGCCCCGCTCCCCTCCCCCCAGGAAAATCTCAGGGCTCTAATTGTTTAATCCAGAGTTGATTTAATGCCAGGGTGTTCGTCGCTGTGAGAGTGAGGGGAGCACACTGCTGGCTGTGCAGGGACTTTCAGGCCAGCTTTTATCCAGTTAAACCTAATCCAAAGCTCGTTTCGGCCGGTGACATGGAAGCCCAGGAGCACTTGGTGGGAAGGCCCTTTAGTGGGGCTTTGGATCGCTTGCGTTCCTCTGCGCCCTGCGGCGAGGTAAAGGCAGTGGGCATGGCGGCTTCTGGCACGGCGGCGGCCTCTGAGTTACTGTGACTTTGCTGAATTAAAAAGTGAAACGCAAACAAATGCAAAGGATGACTTCTCCGAGAGGATTGCTTTGGAACCACTCCTGTTTATGAAAAGGAAAATACTTGAGATGAAATGTGATCTTTCAGCGTTCAGATCCCTCCAAGGATTTGTACGTTGCAGGATCCCAGTTTGGGCCAACTTAACACATTCCTCACAGCCCTGGCTGGTGGCTGATGGTATTCGTGCAATTGAACGAAGCTCTGTCAGCACTGCAAGGAGACTCTTTCCTTTGCTACATAACAAGGCTCTCACATTAAGTGAAATATCTTTGTCTGAGTATCTTTAACGTGTTTTTTACATACTCTTGACCTTGAACTCAGAAGGATCCCCTGGGCTGTATGGGGCCACTGAATTGCATGCTGCAAACTATATGCAGGGACTGAATTAAAGAAAAAACAATCCTAAGTGGAACATGGGCTGTTTATGTTTACTTGAGGAGGAAAAAGTAAAAGTTCTTGGGAGACATTACCCTAAACGATTACCCTATTACCCTACCCTAACCCTAACCCTTCTGCCTTGCCCTCAGATCGGGCCTGGAACTGCCAGCCTGGTACATTAAGGTCAGTCCCCAGTTGTTAACCTTGTACATAAGCTGTGCATGGAGCAAGGTCAGGAGCAAGTTCATAGTCCACTGCAGCCATCCTTGCTGTGCAGGGGAACTTCTCTAACAAGAACCTACTACTGAGCAGGTGTTAATGTCCCTCAGAATGGGGCTCTTATGGGAAGAAAGACAACTCACTGGGTAAAGATGGATGTTTGCTGGTCGTATGTCCCTTGCTCAAGCTCTCTGTGTGCATAGTAGCCCCTGTGTAGCTTCCAGCACCACTGGCCTTGCTCAGAGGGCTCACACAGGAAAGGATGGCTGTGTCTGTGGCTATTCTGAAACAGCTGCCTCCAGGTCCTGTGACTGCAGGTGGGGTGGGATCCTGGTGAGATTCCTTCCTGAGGGTGCTGTAGAGGCATTGGGGATGATCACTGTGCTATGCTGAGCACAGTGAAGATTTAAAAACTAAATCATCCTGCAAACTGGCTTTCAGAGATGTTCCCCTAGTGTTCTGGACCCTTAGAACAGGCAGTGGGGTTGCCTGAAATGCTGGTACAGAAATGGCCGCCATGCAGCCATGTAGCCTAAGAGAGCCTCAGAGATGGCATATATCCTGCTGCCATGTTGCCTCATAGGGTTTTGAAGCCTTTACTAGTGCTGCATCAAAGATATTTGCATTTTTTTTACTTCTTGCAACTCCTAGACGTGGCTTTGGCAGCTCAGCAATGAGAACAAAATTCTAGTGCCACAGAGGGGGAGCTTTTCCTGCTCCAGGATTGCACTTGTCAACTCACAGATGCCCCACAAGCTTCCCCTGCTAAGCAGCACATCTTTCAGTGCCCGCCCTTTGCACAGGAAGGTGATGGGAGGGCCTGGTCCATGTTAACCCTTGCATGGCTGTCAGTGCCAGGAAACAGCCAGTATTGTTCCACTCTGTGATGGTTCAGTGCCGCCCTGAACCTCCTCCACTTTCTGTGTGAATGCATGGGCCCTGGTCAGATGTGGTTCTGATGGGAACTCCTTAGACTTCGTCCCTAAGCAGTCATGTTTGGGATCAGAGATGTTTGGGTGCCTTCCCAACCTCAGGTGGGGTGTCCTGCAGCAGCGTTAGGACAAGTGGGACAGGAGACTTACATTGTTTGGGAAATATCAGCCAGACACACTGATGTGTAAACCAATCAAAAATCCCCATTCCCTGTGCTTCAGTAAGTGTTTGCAAAACAGACCAAGCAGCTGAGTGCCTGTGCGAATATGAGGCATTGTGTGGGCACTGTGCAAAGCCTTTGTGCAGGGGATCAGGCTGGAGCAGAATTGCCGTTGAGGCATGCTGACCTCCCAGCCAGGGCTCCCTCCCATGGATGGCCATTTGCAAACCTTCTCAGTTCTGCCCTCGCTGGGGCTCATGCACACCCCACTGTGTGCAGGCAGGACTTCATGAGCTGCCAGAATACTCCCTCTGAAGCAAACCTGGGGCTCTGGAGAAGAGGTGGAGGGAAGGGGACATGGCCAAATGGAAGGGCAGAAAAAATGCACTTGTGCTGTGAATTTTCAGTGAGTTCGGGGAGGGGAGATGGTGATGGGAGCAGAAACCCTCCAGAATCCATCTGATGAAATAAACAATGCTTGGGCTGAAATCTCATAACTTTACTTTGGCAGCTGAGGCACAGACCACATTATCTAATGTCCACTGCTGTCCAAAACATACTGGTGGGGAAATGTTTTCTTAGTGGCCTCTTGTTTTAAGTAATAATAATAACACACGGCCGCCTGCCTTTGTACCCATTTTGTGTTTTGTTTTGTTTTGTTTTTCTGTGGATTAGATTGCAGTGATATACATTAACTGGTTCTCTGTATTGTCTTACAGTTTAAACTTCCAAAGGAGTACAGCTGGCCTGAAAAGAAACTGAAAGTCTCCATCTTGCCAGATGCTGTGTTCGACAACCCGCTGCATTAGAGCTGAATTACACCCTTCTAACAACTGGGAGAGCCAAGTTACTGTCCATTACCCAATGACTCACAGGATAATTAATGCAGTAAAAACTCTGCCTGCAAATAAAAGAGTTTGCTGCACGACCACTGCAAACAGAAGAGGAGCAACTCAGCACCAGCCCAGACCGAACTGAGCCCTTTCCTTTATCCTTCCCAAGGCTGAGCTCTCTGGGAACAGCCTGCGTATGTGTGAGTGCGAGTGAGAAATATTTAACTATGAAAATTAGTAGTAAGAATCCTTTCTCTCTCCTAGCTAAAGAACTTCCCTCTGCCTTAGCCCAGGGTGTAGGCGCTCTGCACGCCTGTATTTACACATGCATTCTGCCAGGTGCAAGCCTATAATCCATGGATTAAATGTTCTTTACGTGACTCTGGAGTCCTTTTGTTAGCCAAACTTTTACTGACTGCAGAACTGTTCTTCCATGTGCTATTTTTTTTTTCTTTTCAGAAACGGAATGGTATTTCCCCTGTTTAAAGGAGGCCAAAAGCTCACATGCTTGAAGCTGAACAGATTTAAAGATGAACTTTCTAGTTCAGTCAAGAAAAACAAACCCAGATACTCCCTGCCCTCAAACTAGGCTTGTTTTAAGTGTTGGTCTTGGTGCTATTAGCTATGGTATCGCTGCAAACAGAGGCAACTTTATTCTCACGCATCCTGTCCTTGTGCCTGAACCCCAGGGAAGGTCGCAACCTCTGGTTTTGCACAAGCAGGAGGAAGAAAGCTACCGGGGCGGGGGAGATCTCCTGTTTACAGTGTGTTTATCTTTAAAGAGATACTGTCAAGTATTTTTTCTTTGCTATTGTACAGAATTTGAGAAGCTAGAAAGAGCCATTTGTTCACAGGGCAACTTCAGCAGCTCTGCAGGATCCAGAGGGGAGGCTCAGCCCCAGTAAATCCAAGTATTCTTGTCTCAATGGGGGTTGTGCCCTATTGCAGCTCTATTTTCCCCTCCAGCCTTGCAGTGGTGGCTCTTGTTGCAGCTGATGTCCTTCATTTCGGGTAGATTTGGACCGAAAAGCATCAAAAGCAGTTTGAAAAGACCCTCTCCTCTAGATCCCTATGGCCTCCTGCCCAGAGCCAAACATGGTGTGCAGAGGACACAGTCTGCTCGGTCATGTTGTGTCTCTGCATTGCGATGCTGGCCCCTGTGTTTATGCTGAAGCAGTGGACCGCAGGCTTCACCTCCTGCTGCTGCTGCTGCTGCAGGTTGTTCCTGATGCATATTCCCTCAACCCTTCTCTGCCCATTGTCTTTCAGTGGCAACTTTTCTCTCCTTGTCAGAGGAGGTACAGCTTTCTCTTCCACCCCTTTCTGCCAGTTTCTCTTGGCTGTTCCTTCTTCCTGAATTGTGAGCAATTGCCAGTTACCGTGTGATCTTAATACAAGTGTAACAATAGCTTTTAACACTTAGCTCCCCTGATCAAACAGCAAGGTCCAGGAGGCCTCTTGGTACCCCAGGCTTGGATTTCTGTTTGTTTTTTCTTCCTGGCGCAGACATCTTTGATGTTTTTTGCATATATTTGAGTCTGGTTAATGCTGGTCAAGAAGCAGAGCTAGGAGCCACAAAGCTTTCCTTGGACTTGCTACAGAATTCCTCTGTGGCCTCAGGCAAGTCACTCAGTGTCTCTCTGTGCAGAGAGGGTGATTATTGACTAGAGGGCTGTAGGACCTACCGAAGCATGCCAGGGTTGGCAGGGGAGGGCGTGCTTTGTGTACAAAGTAGTATTTGTATTATTATAATTGTTGTTATATTATAATTTAAGGCAGGCCAAATGCAGGGTCCAACACTGCTCAGCAGAACCTTCCTTTCTGCAAAGCTACGAAAGCAATTTACATGTAAATGAGTTTGTCATTTTGTCTGAACTCAGCGGATCATCTTAAAATCCTGCTGTGAAAGAACAAACTTTCAGATATCTGCATGTGCCAGCCAGAGTGATTTCTGTGCTGTGGCAGACTGCATTCATCCATGGGATCTGTTGGCCAGTTTTCATTGTCCTGGTTCACACTAAGCCTGCACAAGCCTTCTGCACTCAGGATGCATATCCAGGGGACACTGTGTGCTGGAGAGCAACATGGAAATGTACCAGTCCAGCTTCAGAAATGGTACTCCCAAGCATTCTGTCACAAGATAATGAACATACAGACAGTTGTGGTGGTCTGAAGAATGGCAAAGCGACAACTACAATACTGTCCCAAACCCACCCACCAGCAGTAGCCCATGGACTGCTCTGGTACGGGCTTACTGGGGGTGCCTGCAGCATTGCTGGCCTGTCACCGTGATGCTGGCTGCTCTTCCTTCTTTCCAGATGCTAGCTTTCATTAAAAGGAGCTTAAAGTCCACGTTAGTGGAAAAGGTCAGTGTTGCTCTTCCTAAGGAGATCAGCACAGGGCAAAGAGAAGTCCATCAGACCTTCGGTGGGTCTGACACATCTGGAAGGCTGAGGACCTGCTGCCCTGTGACCTCTGGGAGCCTTCGTAGCAGGGCAGGTGGTCCTCCAAGCTGCCTTGTGCTCCACTTCTGCCTCTGCATATGTTTTCCTCGCCATATTTACGCTCATCAGACGCTCTGGGTTGGGCTTTCATTGACTTCAGCGAGAGCACACTGAATGCATTTGAAAATCCACCCAGTATTCTTGTGTGTGTTTTTTTTGTTCCATGTCATGTATTTATATATAGTTCTGTGTATTGAGTTATGAACAGGTGGCATGCCAAAAATCTCTATTTCTGTGACATTTTCTTATCAGATCTTTGCCAGTAGCCAGATAACAATTATGGGGAAGATTTCAGGGGAAGGAAGTGAAATCTTCCTTTTTAGCTAAGGGAGAGAATATTAGACAAATAACTGCTAAAATAGAAGACTGTCTTATTGTTAGACCAACAACAAGACAGAAACTGATGAAAGTCAACCCTTAAGCTCCAGTGTCATGCTGCTGCCTCTCAACAGTTATCAAGGAAAAGAAAGTTGCATGTTATTCAGCATTGTGAGGAGCTATGCACCCACAGGACCTCCCCTCCCCGATTCGCTTTGAGTTTGCAACTATGCCAAAGGCTTACTCATTGGCAAGTAAATGAGATCTCGAGTTTGGATATTTTCATCTTGGGGCAAGAGGACATGCCTGTGTGTGAAGGAACTGGAAAAGAAACCTTTGTATTTTAGTGAGCAAATAGTTTTAAAAAGGGAAATGCATCAGCGTTAATAAATACCGTGTTATTTTCTAGCCCAAACCTGCTGAGGTAGTAGGTGTACTGGTGCTGATTTTTATTCTAGATTGTGTAGAAGGTCTGAAGCAGGATTGTATGAAGCCAAAACCCATGAGGCGTCTGTTGTCTAGAGATAGTGATCTGGATATAAATGTCAGTTTAAAGTAAGTGGGTATGGGTTTTCTCTCTCCTGGAGAAATCTCATGATGCATTGAGGTAGGGGTATTTCCAAAGATGAAGAGCCTTGTGGCAGACCTGCAATGCCTTGAAAATGCAACATGTGACAGCGATTCTGGAACAAGGGAAGTCACAAAAGCCAGGACTACTTTTCTTCTCAACTTGTAATTAAAAACTGAAGAAAGATTGTATGGTTTCAGTATGTGGGATATGAGCTGGGCAGAGCGGTCGGTCTTGTAGCTGAAGTGACCTACAGTGATATTTTCAGTGGCTTAGTTAGGTGGTGCCTGCTGTGTGTAATATCTTTGAGGATGGTGATATATTGGTTTTACTGTACATAGATATGCCAGCAGTGATTTGAAGTGATATTCTGAAGCTCCTCACTTCAAATATTCAGTTGCTCTTGGATGACTTTTGAAATGACACCATCGGGTCATCAAATGGTCTTTGAAGAAGTGGTGATTTTGTTTTTCATCTGTGACCAGTAGAAATATTTAGGAGGTGTAGCGTTTTTTAAAAAAATAGTTGAAAGCAGTGCTTGGCTTGGAGGGAACAGATCGCTGGGGAGAGGCTGCGTGCTGGAGGCAGGTTAGCAGCCCCCCTTGCACCCACAGCTGGGGCTTCTTTGAGGCAGCACGATCCTTTGCGGTGTCTCAGCGGGATGCAGGGAAGCCAGAAACCAAAGGGGCGGCACTGAGCTGCACTGGTCCTTGCAGACCAGTCCTCGTGTCCACACCACAGCCTGTCAAGGCCCTGTTTGGGGATAAGGACCTGGCTGTGCACGTCCCACTGCGTGTTCACACCTTGGCCTGTGCCCATTGCTGAGGGTGTGGGCTGCAAATGTCTGAGTTAGCTCAGAGATGGGGAATGGCGATGCAGCTGCTTCTGAATCATTTGGTTTTTTAATGAGCATGGGGCAGGGAGTGGAGCTCTCGCTCCACTGCCCCTCACGGGAGCCCCCAGGCTGATCGCTGGGTGAGCAATAATGCTCATCCAGCATCCATTCGCTTCATCAAACGTCCCCCAGCTCCTCACAAAAGCCTCTCTGAGACGCTTCACTGAGGACATTGGGCTGTCTACATGCTTCTTAGAGCTGCTGGTTGGAGGTTGTGTCTGCATGGGGACTCGGCTGCTTGGGTGTCTGTCTGCCCTGGTGGTCATCCCCTCCTAGGCAGGCGTCCAGAGCTTGTGACCCACTTTGCAGGCTTGTGTCTGGCTGAGGCGAGGCAGCACCACATCAGTGGGGAGGCATTCAAGGTCAAGCTGGACAGGGCTCTGTGCACCTGATGGAGCTGTAGGTGTCCCTGTTCATTGCAGAGGAGTTGGACCAGATGGCTTTTAAAGGTCCTTTCCAACTCGAACGATTCTGTGATTCTATGAGAACCATCAGGCCTGATGAGCCCTTGGACCCATGTGCCCCATGTTCCCCTAGCCTGGACACATCCCCACAGTGCTGCTGGGTGTGGTCCTGGGCTTCAGTTCATGTGCTGCTCCTGGGTGAACTGGGTTCACTGCCAGCACCACATCCAGATCCTGTGCAAGTGCCCTCCTTCAGATCCCATATTGTGCCTTAATTCTCTCTTCAAGTCACACTGTGAGGGCAAATGAGCTGTCGAGCAACCGGGAATCCCTCTCAGTGCATCTGTCCCCATCGATAAAAGCAGCCTTGCCCAGAAGCCAGACTGCATCCAGAACGAGCTCTTCACGCACGTTTGCCAGTGGGGTTCACATCCCAAGACGTTAAAGCTGAATTTAGGTCTCTGGGACCAGCTTTTAACAAGCTCTGTAGCAACCTACTATTTTTGTAATATTTTCTTCTGTTGTGCAGTGCCTGCTTGTCCTCTTTTTTAAAAAACAAAACAAAACAAACCAGCTTGTGTTCGATACGAGTCCAGCATTTCAAGCTGAGAAGAAGCCTGAGATGGCGCAGGCAGTGGTCCTGCCCGTAGGGCTCCCCTAAAGCTGTGGGCAAGCCCCAAAGCTGCCAACAGGCTCTAAGGCTTCGGCTTGCCATGGTGGGAGCCTGGCCCCTCGTGGGCTCAGCGGCCTTGGGCTAAACCGTGCACATGGGGCCTACTGCGGCCTACAAGCACCCACTGCTGTCGTTGATGCTCCAGCCCGAACGCTGCATCTCCTCTCTTTCATAAAAAGGAGGAAGAGAGAGGAGAAGCAGCAGCCTCTGAAGGCTGGAGGAAAACTCCCTGCCGATTGTCGTGTTTTGCAAACACTGCTCTTTTCTCTCGGCCTGTCCTTCCTCTCCCCGGCGAAGCTGGAGATGAAAATGGCTCCTTTGTTCCTGTCCCTGGGGCCCGAGCGCAACGAAAGAGCAGCTCCGGAAATACTGCGCTGCACACACAGCGCGGTGAGGGTGGGAGGGACCGCACCGTGGCAGTGGGTCCGACATCAGCACGGCGTCTTGGGGTGGCTGCGGCAGCCCCCTGCCCGCCATGCTGCCCGTGCTGCCCCTGATCCCTCAGCCCTGAGGTGGTGGGGAGCTTCCCGGCCTTGCTGCGACCCCACAGGGGATTTCAGCCCTTCACACCCCTCTCCTTCCCACCCGGGCCGGGCACGGTGGTGTTCCCCTACAGCTGTGCTGATCGGAGTGGTGCTTTGCATTTCAGAGGGTTTCTGCACAGCCCCGGGGGGACCCGGGGACACATGTTCGGACCTTGGAGATGACCTTTCTCCCCACCACCACCCACTTTGTTCCTTTTTTTTTTTTTTTTATATATATAAAAGACAAAATGGAAAGCTAAACTAGCAGAGGTTTTTAAATATTTTATATTAGTTTCTAATGTAAATTCTTACATTGTTATCTCAGTGCTGGGTACGTTTTTCCTGCACGTGACTTTTGTAATATTTTTGTGAATCACTAAGCATTTTCTCCCCCGTGTATCCTAAGTGCATTAAAGGTATTTGCATACTTCTCGGTGTCCTTCTGTGTGGGCGCTGGGATGGAATAGTCCTGCGCTAACGTTGAGATGATTTCCCAGTACCGCTGAACAGTTTTGCTGTAATCTTTTTACGCTCCTCTGTAATAAATTCCTTTAAGGGCAGAGAGGGGAAGGGTGGTAGCTGGAGGTGGGGGAGGGAAGGGATGTGCAAGGAGCCGGGTAGGTTCTGCTCTTCTTCCTCCAGGGACGTTGTCTTGGCCATCCCTGCCTCAAATGGAAGCAATGAGCGGATGGCTGCAGCCAATTCCCTTGCCCCAAACCCCGTGTGCCATCAGCCTCCCAAGGCCTCAAAGCGCTGCCCGCTTGGACAGCCTGGCAAGGACAGCCCTGGGAACCTCCCCGCCGCACCCGGTTAATCATTGCAATGCATCAAGGCTGTGCAGGAGATAAGTGGAGCAGGAGGGGAGCTCTGGACCCCGCAGCACCGGGATCAGAGAGAACCTACATTGTCCCTTTGCGTGGCACATTGTGGCAGATGCCATGTGTGGCCCTGAATCCCGAGGACCCGGCCCTGGGGTGCCCCTCCCACCCGCAGCCCTCTCCCAGCCCCGTGCCCCCGCCGTGCTGTGCCGCCCAGCCCAACGCACCTTCGGGCGGTGAATTTAATTAAGGTTTGTGAAAAGCGGTGTCTGGGAGCCCCTCCTGGATCTGCGGCTCTGAACTTCATTAGGAGCGGTTTGTTGCTAATAACGCCGGCAGCTCCTCTAATTAATAATGGAAGGGCTGCAAGCAGATGCCAAGCCAGGAGAGGGAAGGGATTTGTTTGTTTATTTCTCTTTTTTTTTTTTTTTTTTTTTTTTTTCTTCCACAGTGTACAGGGAGGGCTGGGGCATGTTTCCCATCCCAAAAGCCAACAGCAGCACTGGGGACCGCGACAGGCGGGAGGATGCAGAATGGGGAATGGGGTCCCCATGGCAAGGGGCTCGTGGCCCCACTGCTGTTCCCTGACCTCCCCATTTCCCCACAAAAAGAACCGGCGTCACCACGGGGAACGTGAAAAAGAGGGGTTCAGGGGCTGTGACGGGGCCACCCGCAGGCTGCAGCCCAACAGCATTGCGAGGTGTCGGGAGCACCACCAGCAGTGGGAATCCCAGTCATTGCCTTAAAAGGAGATTTCGGAGGCTCTTTTATTTGAAATTGTTTCCTTGTTATTCAGCTTACTGAGAGCTTTATTTCGTTATTTGCAACATGACGTGAGGGGCTGTAGATGCTCTACCCGCAGAACGGACTGCTATGGATGAGGATGTTTCTGTGGATTTGGGGGCCAGAGGGACCACTAAATCATCCCGTCTCACCTCCTGTATTCGGAATTTCACCCAATTACTTGCACTGGGCCCAACAGCTTGTGTTTCTGATTCAGGCATGCGTTCCAGCTAGACATCCTGTCTTCATTTGGTGACTTCAAGCAATGAAGAATCCACCACTCACTCCCCCTCATTGTTTGTCCTAGTGGTAAAAACACACGGGGAAAAAACCCCACTGCCAACTTATTTTGGATTTGGACGTGGCTGGCTCACACCAAGCCGGAGTCATTCCATCCCCTTCCATCATCATGATGTGACAGGGACATGGGGACAGCATGGTACCTTGGCTGCCCACGTGTAGGTGTGTGGCTGAACAGCAGTGAACCCCGGCACCCCTGCTGTTAGTGAGCAGCTCAAGAGTTAACCAGCTTCCACCAGATGTGACCAACATGTCAAGACACGAGAAGTACGTGGTGTGGATGTTTATAAGTACATCAACAGAAGGCATTCATAAAAGGTTATAAACCGTGGTAATAAGCAACCCATCAACTTGTTTGGACTCTAACACTTGATTAACCATTTATTAAAACACGCAGTAATCATTTATAAGCTGTAAGTGGGACCAAACGCAACGTACAACTCCTTTGTGTTAATGGATGCCTCCACAATTCCCTTTACCCCGTGCCGTGTGTCCGTGGCTAAAGGCTCACTGCTGCCACCAGGTACTCTGTCCCCACTGCCCCTCTAAGAGCCCCCAGGCTCTGTCACCATCGGGCACAGGATGGGACCCCAGGAATGGTGGCAGTAGGGGACCCAGAATGGGGACCTAAGCCCTAGGTGAGGGGCGGAGCCGCACTCCCTGCAGTCCTGACCCAGAGATGTGGTGAGGGAACTCCTTGGACACCACAACAGCTTCATCCTTCTGTCAACAGGACCCTCCTCACTGTTTGCCATCACGCTCCTGCTGCCCTCAGACCAGCCATGTTTTCCTTCCTGGTGTCCTAACGAGACCTAAACCCATAATTGCTCCCATTACACAACCACGATTGACATTTTATTAGCAATGCTTCCTGACCTAATTTATGCTGATACCGTCGTGCTCTTCCCATGGCTGTGGGCAAACAAAACCCTTTGGCTTTCGAGCACTGCAGATGTGCAGGCAGCGGGCGAGCGCCTGCCCCTTCCGCACCTCAGTTTCCCCGCACTGAGCAGGGCCATGGGTTTGCATGACAGCAGACACTGCCTGCAGCCCTAGGAACACATGGCTGTTCAAAGGAAGCTCGATAGGGCCCGGCGGGGGGCTTTTTGTGATGCCGGGTCATTTGGTTGTAGCCTGCTTTAATTGCATGGAGCATGCAGAAAAGGAAGAGGGAGGATGAGAATTGCACGGGAGCAAAGATTGCAGAGGGTTCACCATGATTTGGATGGGATCGTGCCCTGCTCCTGCTGTCCTGCCATCCCACGGGTGCAACGCAGCCTTGCACCATAGAGATCGAGTTGTGTAGAAAAAGCTGCAGGGAGAGATATTGGGGCCGTGGTCCTGACCAACCCATATGGCTTATGGGGACGTGGCGCAGGCAGAGCCCTGGGCAGCCACCGGGGAACACAGCTCTGCATGAGCGGAGCTGCTGTCCAGAGAACTTCGTTCTGGGGGAAGCGAGGAGGAGCCCGCCCAGCCTCCGGCCTCCCTCGCTCTCAAAAAAGAAAAGAAGAATTTCGTTCTGTTTTTTTTTTTTTATTGTTGTTTGTTTGGACTTTTTTTTTTTTTTTTGGAGGTTTGTGGTTTTGACGCAGTTTCCTGAAAATCCTGCCTCATCCTGCCAGGGGCTGAGCGAATGCACATCCCAGGCCTCTGCGGTGGGGGAGAGAAGGAGAGAAAGGCAGCGAGGGAGAGAAAAAAGCCTTTGCCAAACTGGCCTGACCAGAATGTGACACAAGAGCAGGAAATGAGTCACTCGGCAGGGCAGCTGCTCGCAGGCATTTCCACTGAAAGAAACCCCACCAGGCAGGGGAGCAGTGCTGCCCCGTTCCCAGCGACCCAAAGCTTGGATAGGGCAGCGAGCATTGCCCTGGCACCACAGCCAGCAGTGTGATGGCAGCTCCACATCTGGATGGGCTGCCCCACATTTGGATGGGCAACCTGGGCTCCAACCCTGTTTTCCCATCTGGAGCTGGACACCCTGAACATTCCCCAAAATGAAGGACTGATGTTTTCTTTGCCCCATCCTCTAGCAAAGCAGTGAGGTCTGCAGCCCTTTATAACAAATGTAATTTCTGTACATCCCATACCTCTGACACTTCATGGGGTGACCTCTGTCACCTCCAACCGTGTACTCCTAAGGCCTTCCATTGAGTTTTCAGATGTACTACAGCTCCTGCAGGATTGCTCTGTGGGAACAGGCCATCCCAGCTTCAGGCAGTGGGTTCCCTTTCCGTCCCAGAACATTTTTGCTCCTCCCACCTTCCCCTCACCTTGCTGCCTGCTGCTCGGGGCAGTCCACAGGATGTGCAGCACAGCAAACAGGTCCAGCTCAGGAGCTGGGCTAGGTTTCATCATTCCCAACATCGTTTTTAATTGTGGCAGAGGGAATCTCAGAATGACGGTGTGTAAGCTTAATGGAAACTCAGGTGAGGATGATCCCCATCCCAAAATATTTCCCATCGAAGCGAGAGGGGAAAGAGAGAAGCAAAGAAATAGGGACTTCAAATCCAAATAAAGCTGAGGGGAGCTGATAGGCATCACTCTGCCTCTTGGCAGAGGTGTCCTGAAAAGGAAAACATGGAAAGACTCCGACCACCTCAGCTGGGGAGCACTGCAGGGTGCTCACTGTGCAGCAGGGAGGTGGGGTGGTTCAACACCAGGGCCATCGGGATCCGAGGGCTCCAGACAGGTCCATAGCTGCAGTTAGGAACTCCTGATCTATCCCTGTCAACCAATTTGAAGTCATTTGTGACCTCCTCACCAGTGTGAAATGGGTTAATGCCAGCCACCTTCTTTATTCCCTGCACATTTGGGGCCGGATACACCACATCCCGCACAACAGCTGCAGAACCATTTGGTGAGAGCTGTCAGGAGGCAGCTGGCTGCAGAGAGACCCCACGGGACAAACGGCCACTGCTGGCAACGGGAGCACCTGGACCCAGCCAGACACAGTGGTGGGACCCCACTCTGGGGCCCTACTGGCCAAGCACCAGGCAGCAGGGCACACGTCCCAGCCGGAGCCTGGAATGCATTGGCGATTGCTGGTGGGGATGTCCTGCGCGTCACAAGGGGTGGGGCTGGGAGTCTCTGGGGTGAGGGTGGTGCTGAGGATGTGCAGCTCGGTGCAGCAGTGGCAGGGGCAGCCTTCACTTTGGAAAAGGACAGGCCCTGGTGAGCTGTCCTCCCTCGAGGCAGCTGCTGCACTCGTCTGCACCTCAGTGTGTATCTCTGTCTGCATCTGTATCCCCATCTCCATTCACATTTCCATCCCCATTCCTATCTCCATATTATCCCCAACCCCTTGGCATTCCCATTCCATTCCCATCTCATCATCATCCCCACCCAAATCCCATTCCCATCTCCATCCCATTGCATCTGTATCTCTATCTGAGCGCCGTTCCCAACCCCATCTCCATTTCATCCCACCTCAGATGTACCCCAATCCCAACCAAATTCCCATTCTGATTCCCATCCCGTCCGTATCCCCATCCCAACACCATCCCCGCTTGCCTCCTGTTTTCCATTCGCATTCCCATCCCCATTCCTTTCACCATCTCCATCCTCACCCTTACCTCCATTCCCGCCTGAAACCCATTCCCACTTCTCTCCGATTCCCACCTAACCGGATTCCCATTCCCACGTCCACCTCCGTCCCAACCCAATTACCATCCCTGCTCCCACCCCCGCCCACCGCCTCGGTCCCCGCGCATCGCGGTGGGCCCCACACGGCCATCGCCGCTTTAAGGCAGCGCCG